>CM062291.1:136688230-137205645 GCA_031216915.1 Pictodentalium vernedei
GACCTTTCACCTGGTTCCCAAGATGCAAGTTGTGACGTCATAACCCGCCAATTTGTGACAGATACATTATTCAGCTAGACTTCTTCTAGATTCCAACGCTTGAAACACACGCTTACATTTCATCTCTTTGCATTTTACTTGTGCAATTTCTCTATGCAATCGGTAAGTACTCTTGTAGTAAATATCTCATGTAGCATCTGTAAATACAGAAAATGCATGCAAAAACAACGCCGTCTAAAATCAAATAATGAAAAAGATCGCCTCCATACAGTATACTGTTATTAGATAGAGATTGCACAGTTGCCATATTCAATGCAAGGTATCATGATACCTGTTAAAATTTCTTAGAATTACGATTTTGTTTTTTGATGGAAATTCGTGGTAACGAGTGATTTGCGCATGTCTGTCGAGCATGGAAACCATCTTCAATAAAAAATGCAGACAGTGTTGTCCTTTTCCAAAATGCAGACCTATCGCTGTATTCGAAAGTGTTTTGAATGCCTAGCTTTGTTCTTGGATATATGAAGCACATTCGGCCACTCAAAAGTAAACAAAAGCAAAGGCTTTGGAATTTTCCCCCATGCAGCTCTGTCACCGTGTTTTGAAGAGATTTTATCCCATAGCTTTGTTCTTGGATATGTAAAGCACATTTGGCCACAAGTTGTTTTTGTGAAATATTATTAAATTATCGGTTCTGGTGCGAATACGGCAGCAGACTTCCAGGAACCTGTGGTGCCTACAGTCAGCTCTATGAGTTGATTACACATGTGTTTCGTGTTCTATACTTCCCAACCTTCATTTTGATGTACATTTTGTGTATATTTAATTTGAATTGAAGGAATATCAGAGGTGAGAATTTTCAAAATAAACAAAATTTCATTACTTATATAGGCCCTTAAACTTCTGGAAAACAACCCTCTTCGGTCAACAAACCACCCAGGAACAACCAGAGATAAAAGCCTATTTGTGGCAAAAGACTCTGGAAACCTGTAGTCGGAGTATGCAAAATTAACTTCAGGGTCAGGATGCCGACCTTCATCCTTACACTTTCCATTTTAAAATTAAGCATGTAACCGTTGCGGTGATATGGCTAGAAATGACAGAGTAACACAACATCAGCATAAACTGGTCACTCAGCATGACGAACTCATAAATCTCGTGTCTGATAACACGGTATTCACTCAGCCGGTGCATCAACTTGCTGCCGTGTGAAGACACTGCCATTAAGGCTGTTAACCTCTTAACTTCCGTACCCACGATACATATATTTCTCGCTATATTGCGAAACGCGAGAAAATGAACTTTGCTTGTTCCATAATAACGCAGAATACATCTTCACTTGTTGCCACCCAAGGAAGATATTATACGGTATTTTTTTGCATAAGTTGCACACTTAAATACGAAAGTCGGCGTGAATCGCGGAACATATCTTTACTTTTTGCCATCCAAGGAAGATATGATATGGTTATTTTGCGCGTAAATAGACTTGGATACCGGGAACAACGTGAAACATATCTTTACTTGTTGCCACCCAAGGAGATATGATACGGTGATTTGGCACGCAACACACTAAAATATGGAGAATAACGCATTTGAATGATTTGGGTCAAGGAATGGTTGGACGTGTGAATACTATATGCGAACTTGCCTCTGCCACCAGGGTGAGGATGAGATAAATGATAGAATGCTCATAATTCTAAAGCTGAGAACAAATTTTGCACATAATAACGCAGAATATATCTTTACTTGTTGCCACCCAAGGACGATATGATACGGTATCTTTGTGCATAATTTACACTTGAATACAGAGAATAACGCGAAACGCAGAACATACCTTTACTTGTTGGCACCCAAGGAAGATATGAAACAGTGATTTTATAAATGGGTTCGTGTTTAGGTGCTAGGCAGCCATTGCCAGGCAATCAGCCTGTAAGACGTACGCCCATGTCGAACAATTTTTTTAATTCTTTTTGAACAATTAGGACAACCGTGACACTAAATTTTATGTTCACATGACGGGGCATACATTGGTTCGGCACTTAATATAACGGAATGTCAATTAGTCAAAAATGAAAGTCGCTCAGAAGGGAGTAATCTCCCGAGCATGGTGGCCATTAAAATTTTTTTTTCTAAACCACAAGGCAATTTTACCCTATTCGATCTTCCATTCGATTTGCATGGGGAAATAAAGAGATTTGTAAGAAAATTGTTCCCGCCACCTTTGCGACATTTTTAAGCGATTTTATAAAAAAAATCCCATAAGGTTTGTGTTGCAAAAAAATGAACCTCCAAAACAATTGATGTCGCAATGAAATGCAGAATTGTTCCGGTCATTAAGACAGCTGGTGCAGAAATTTTCGACGAATCTACTCGTTTTGCCCATGAAAATCCAGTAGTTACACCGAAAGTTCCGTTTTTTTGACAGAGTATAGAAACGCATGAACAAGACCTATATTTTTTGGTCCAGAAATTAACAGTAGCGTCTCGGAATTTTAGGGCAATTTTTTGAGAGACTTATTTTTTATATTTTACTCCATTTTTGGTATATTAACGCCTCAGCATTTTAGAGTACTTTAGGACGAAGAATCACAATTTTTGAGTGGTCCAGAAATGCGTGTGAATCGGAACAAGTTTTGAAGGATTTTCGAGGTTCGGAGATATTCCAATAAAAACCGTGTACCATCACAATTGATTTCTGGACAACTAATTCTGAACCAGTTGTTCCAGTGTCCAGGAAGCAGGGCTCGATTTAACTGGATTAGCATAGCACTTTGCTCTCCAATTTCTGAATTTTGCTATTCAAGATTTATTAGTTTCAAGTGCTTTTGGATCAACTGCTAATCAATTTTCCAGGGTGAATAGTAAATTGCTATTCAAAATTTTCAGATTAAATCAAGCCCTGCCAGGAAGCCCATATATACACAATTCACCTTTACGCTCTGAAACCGGTGTACACAAAACAAAAACCTTTCTGCTGACGGTAGAGTTGGTATAATAATTAGAACAATGCTTATGTCTGTCAACTTACCTGAAATATGCCACATAACACTTGTAAAGTGATGAGAAGGTAGACACTTGTTCTCGCGGCTAGAGGAACAAGTAATGCACACACCGCATTAAGCACCATCGAGTATCCGAACAATCTTTTGCCTCCCAGTGTTGTTGCTGCCCATCCTCCTATTATCTGTGTTAACATATAGCCCCAGAAGAAGGACCCTAACACTACACCTTGTAACTTCTTTGGCCAAACAAATTTGCCATTCTGAAAAAAAGATTGTGTTTATAATGTATTTTACATTTTTTATGTCATCATTTCTACGAAACCCTCTCGTTATAAAATGAAAATTTAAATTAGAAATTTATAAGATATGTCTGATGTTTTGATAGCCTTTACGAAACCGCGATTAACAAAAATATATCTTGTCATTTTCTCCATTTCCCTAAATAGGCAACTAAAATTTAGTTTCAGCAAAATATATGTGCCTGACAGTTTTGTGTGGAAAAAAGAAGCACTTGCAAGATTCACGTGCGGAAGCTTTTATCACATAATCACCACCAAGAAGCACACTGCGGGAAATATCGTGCAGTCTAATACGGTGATGACGCCAGAAGTCAACGTCTACGTCGTAACAATGTGAGTCGGTTTCGGGGGTAAATTGATATGATCTTCTCTTATATTTCACTAATTGTTTACCAAACACAAATAGCAGACAGCAATTGCCAAAAAAAATAAAAATACATTTCATGAATGTCTTAACATTTTCATCCTTTATCTCAGAAACATAGCTTTTGACGCCTCATTGTTCGTTCCAAATGAGCTTTGGAGCAATTGCTCGATGGGATTCGAGTCATCGAGCAATGACTTATCAGTAACTGTTCAATAGCTTATTGGGAGAATTTGGGATAGATGTGTCCTGGGGTGGCCCAGAAGGCTGGGCCAAACAAGTAATAGTATCCTTAGATAAGTATCCTATAAAAAGTATCCTCAAATAATATAATACCAGGCCATAGGTATCCTCAAATACCGAAAAGAGTCGACCAGCAGCATGTGCGAGTCACTCGAACGAGCAATTCCTCTATAGCTCATTTGCTTGATGGGTTTCGAGTCATTCGAGTAATGACTTTTCAGTAACTGCTTGATGGCTTATTGGGAGAATTTAGGATAGGTATGTATTGAGGTGGCCCAGAAGGCTGAGCCAAATAGGTAATAGTATCCTTAGATAAGTATCCTATAAAAGGTATCCTCAAATAATACAATATCAGGCCATAGGTATCCTCAAATACCGAAATGAGGCTAAGCGTCGTATATGTGAGTCACTCGAACGAGCAATTGCTCAATAGCTCATTTGCTCGATGGGATTCGAGTTGTTCGAGCAATGACTTATCAGTAACTGCTCGGTAGATTCTTGGGTTTAGGAATGAAATAGGCTTTTGTTATACCAAGGGAAATAACTTTGTATGGATATGTATAAATTACGGGAAATGAAGCAATCTGATTGGTGAATGAGCTTCCGTAATGTGAACTGATTGGATGATCTGGAAAACTGAAACAAGAACACGCGTTCTCGGAATAGGGCAGGAACTAGTGGTGTTACATAGCACCTTACAAGTAACAGAATGATACAAAGCATCTGGTAGGTTAATACTGTCACCGGTTAAGATGAGACCTACAGGGGAATATATATCAACCATACTCTGCTGCCGTTCTGTACTACCAGACATTAACCCCACCCCACAATACCATTTGATAATATGAAGCGTCTGGTGGATTAGCAGTACCAAGGATCAACTACAGACCTACAGGGGTATGTACAGCCTATGCTGTACTACCGTTCTAAACTACCAAGCATTACCCCCACAATATCACTAGACCTACCATAACGTACTACATATACCAGCCATATAATAAAACAAAGCAATCAGTTTGTTAATAGTACCAAGCACTAACAGGGGGTCTATAGGGGTATATACCACCCATCCATATTATACTACCGTTCTAAACCACCAGGCATTACCCCTATCCACAATATCCCTATGCCTAGCATTCCATACTACCTATACCATTTATAGGATAACATGAAGCATTAGGTGGTTTAATAGTACTAAGGGCTAACATGGGACCTGTAGGATACAAGCGTACATCATGTACTACCACACTAAACGACCATGCATTACCTCCCCCCCCCCCCCCCCCACAATAACATATGGTCTTACATACTACCTAGACCCGTCACATAAAGCATAGGTTGACACCCCGACCCAAACAACGTTATGTCAGATTGTATAGTGGAAGACAACAGTGGTCAACATCTCTATGACGTCGCGTGCGCATCATGACGTCACGACGTCAATAGCAACGTCAACCATTTCGCGGAGAAAAACTGGCAGAAAACTCACCTTCCTCTTCCATTTTTCATCACATACCCTTAATATATACCCATAGCCCTATGTGTACATATATCACTATACATACCATAGCATACTATATTTGCAGTACGTACACCACTTGCCGGATCTAGCTGGATGGTGCCGACATTTTGCACCGGAAAAAGTCTGGTTCCTATGGGAATTTAACACTAGCTATACCGGCAAAAGTCTGGGTAATGGGGTGTCGATCTGGTACATGCTATACTACTACTGCCAATGGCAGTCCACAAAGAGAACATTGCGATATGCCGGCAATCTGTGCAATCAGGTCCATTTCGCCTTTTGGTCAATTTAACGAAATTTTACACACCAACAGGTGTTGGGCTGCATCAATTTTGGTTATCCCAGGGGAAACCCAATACGGGGCCCAAGGGGAATTTTCCCGGTGGACAATATGGCCAGTCCGCCTCTGCTTATAGGGATTGTCAGCCTTTTTTTTATCTCGTTCAGGCAATCATAACCACATACACTCACGAAATTTTAGTAATTTTTTTCGAGATTTTGTAACTATTATCTCCAACAAACATATCTTAAATGTGGTAAGGACCTGGGAAATTCTCAACGGTTTTGGCTGAATATCATCACTTTTAGTAATGGAAGTCCTTAATAGGAGTAGAATCCAATCATAAAACTGGAGGTAGTGGGAGACGGCCATATGGCTAGAATTTATAGGAGTTAACCGTAGTGATAGTAGCCGTAACTAGTAATGAGAGATAGTAACAGGAAGGGTGAGATAGGGTTCACGTGCAGAATAACGAAGTTAGGTCTGCACGCTATCTGTCCTCCAGTATAATTTTGGGAATATGGACGCCTACCCCCAGGACATCTTTAAAATTAACACAAGGGGACATCTGCACCCACCCCATCCACACACCCACCCCATTCGTTTTTGTACTTAGGGCACCTGTCCCCTGCAGTTTTTTTCACTAAGGATACCCGCCCCTATCACACCCCCACCCCGATCGTTTGTTTTGTACTTTGGACATCTGACCCCACTAATATTAATAAACAAAATGTTTATTAACTGAGCCCAGTGGATTCTGTGATCCTATCGAAAAGAAAGAAATTAAAAATTTGTTGCAAACCATAACAATCACAAGCAAAGTTCCAGCCAGTGGACCCAGTAACAGGAGATGTGATATAGTGTTCACGTCCAGAATAACGAATTGATGTCTGCACGCTCTCAGCCCTCCAGTTTTACTCCGTAAGGAATCTGACGGCTGTTTTGAGCTGTTTGTTTACCCACGTTTTATAGAGTTTGCGCACGGACTACCGTTAATGAAATGTAATTTCCCTTTACTCACAAAGCAAAACATTCTTTCGTACCCTTCATATAGATATTCCAGTCAATGAGTATAGAATTCGCCTTGAAAACGTCAAGATATTAACCCTTTGAACCCAGGTGGCACCTTCCAAGTCAGTTCAATGACAGCAGTTGGATGAGTCCATATTCATTATTTGGGGCTGGACCAGTCAATATTCTCAACGTGCAGCCCCATGGCACATTCACTCAGCAGTCATCCCACTTAAAGAAATTACTGCGTATCATGTTCCTGGGCCGGAAAAGCGACCCATGGGTTGAAAAAGTTAAACAACAGATGGCGTAATCATAAAACTACAGCTGTGTTGATTCTTAATTTCTAATGGTGACGTCATCACAAATCAACTCTCGATTGAGCAACATTTCTTGCGCTGATTGAAATAAAATTAATGTTTATGACATTTTTGGATTCAGTCGACTGGAATATATCAATTGGTCAGAAAAGTGAACCATGGTTTCGCTTTTCCGTCGAACCGAATTATCCCAGACGAGTTTATCTAAACATAAGCGATGAGATATACTATTCCAAAACAGTAGGGGATATTTGATAAAAGTGAGATATATGAAGAAATATATTTATATTTTCATCAAAAAGACAGTTGAGGCATTGCAATGTGACATCTGGTGAATGATTTCAGCGATAGTTGGGTGTCTGACAAGCACACATTCCACGCACTGAGCTGTAATAGATATGGACGGCCAGTCACGGAAGTTACCTCATTCAGTCCAAGACCTCACCTCAATACCTTGTAAATCCACCTCGGTTTGCGAGGCAAGCGCGGATCCGACGTGGCATACTCCTCACCAAACGTCCAACATCAGCTTGACTGATGTTATTTCATTCTTCACGCAGAGCAACGGCGAATTCCTGGACATTGGTGGCTCTTGGCGTCTTCGTGGGCGCATACCAAGCATATCCCAGACGTGCTCGAATGGTGAAAGGTCTTGACTTAATACTGGCCAAGACAGAGTAGTGATGTTCTGCTCCCGGAGGAACTCTGTAGCGACACGGGCCTTGTGTGCTATAGTATTGTTATCCTGGAAAATGAATCGACGGTCGTGACGTCGAGCAAATGGCACCACATGAGATGCTAACATGTTGTCACGGTAGTACTGTCCTGTGACACGCCCTTGGATGACATCTAATGCTGTTCTGCTTATCATGGTTATAGCTTCCCACACCATAACCGAGCCACCAACAAAACGATCGTGCTGCCTAATGGTTACATCATGGTATCGTTGGTTCCTCCGCCGCCACACTCTCTGTCGTGGAAGTCAAGAGTGAACCTTGATTCATCGGCAAAAATGACGTTGCTTCGCCGACGATTGTCCCAGCGTTGTCGTGCTCCACACCAGTTACGCCTTGCTGCGATGTGACGTTCAGTCAAACGTGGAATTATTCGAGGTCGTCGAGCGTACAAATTCCAGCTGTATAGGCGATTTCGGATAGTCTGATCACTAACTCGCACATCTGTCACTCGGTGCAGCTGCTGTCCAATTTCTGAGGCACTTTGATAGCGGTTACGTAATGCTGTGGTTCGGGTGAAACGATCCTGGTTAGCAGTTGTCGCCCTTGGACGACTGGCCGACCGCTGTCATCAACATTGTCTGTCTGACGGTAGCGTGACCACAACTTGCTAATCACCGATTGAGTAACGTTGAGAAATTGAGCCACTGGAGTCTGTCTGTTGTCAGCTTCCAACATGCCAAAGCCACGTAAACGTCGTCACGTGTCAGTCTTCGCAAACCTCAAAAGTTACGTTTCGACCAGAAACTATTGATGAAGGAGTTTATACCAAGAAAAGAACGATGAGACATCCGAAAAAGCCCGTCCAGTAAAAATAAAAATTTCAAAACGCACCCCCACAGACATAAACGCGGCTCACGTGCGAAAAACCAGCACGACATTTTCGTGGACCGGCGGCATTCGTGATCCACACTAAACTTGGTAACATAGTGATGTGTCCAATCACGCGCACCCAATACCATTTTTCGAAAATATCAACATCAGTTTAGATATCCCCTACTTTTTTTTAATAGTATATTTAACCCTTTGAACCCGAGCGGCCGCTTTTCCAGCCATGAACATGATACGTCATAATGTCATTATATAGGATGGCTGTTCAGTAAATGTGTGGGGTAGACCGATCAATATTTTCAACGTGCAGCCCTAAATAATGAACACGGATTCTTCTAATTGCTGCCATTGAACTGGTTTCAGGCCATAACAATGTTGAATCCCTTACAGAATTTGAAAGGTGTCTCGATAGCTTGTTTGATCTCGTGAGTGAAAGGGAAAATGTCCCCCAGATTTTCGTTCTAAGCACATGTGTTGCAAATCGCGTACTGATAGTTTTTACACATTGTTTGACACCTAACTATCGAAAGCTGTAAGTCTTTATTTCACAAAGTAGATCTTCTGTTTCTCGGGCCATATTTTTGTAAAATTGCATGTGGGAGGACGTTTTTTTATTTTTGTAATTATTTCTTCTGTCATCAGAAGTTCATGTTCTTGGTTTGCTTTATGTTTTAGGCCTCATAATCTACAGAATCGTATGGATGGTGATCACATCATTGCAAAGCCTTCTTGCATTCAAGGGGCAAATGTATCAATTTTATTAACTTGGGTAAAATATCAGACATAAACCATTTAATTTTTATTTTTTTTAAAGTTTGCATTGGTTATAAAAAGAGATCACGTACAGGCAGCCAAGAGGACCATGCGGGAGGGCCTGAGAAACAGATTTTTAACTTTTCTACGCTAACCGTTTTATATTATCGATTGTTAATAATATTAACAACTTAAATACTAATATTATCAAATATTAGTTTGTTTGTGTACAAACATGTTGGTTGGTTTGTATGTAAATCTTTAAACTATATGACATGTCATGCTGTTAGTAGATTATTTCGAACACTAAAAATTTACCTACCATGATAGACTTACTATTCGATGAATCCTGCTCACCACAAGATGATGAACTCACGTTGTTAATCAAAGCTGATATACGATAATCGACCTCACTGCTGGTATTGTAATATCCATTGTCAACCATTGCAGTCATTTCGTGAACAGCTGTGTGGTTCACCATGCAAACCATAGCTACGCTAATGCTAACTCGTAACATGAACATGTTCGCCAAGCCAACAAAGGATATGAGAGCCAGAGTCAATCGGCATGAAAACCATAATGGCGCATGATCTGCAAACAGAAAAAGGACATTTGACAGACAAGGTGAGTGAAGGAAACCAGGCAGAAAAGCCTCACAGATAATTATAACGCAAAAGTTTCTTGGAGATATATGGAAAGATACTCGTAGCACATGTCGAAATTAACTGAGAACTTGTATAGAGTTCAAAGAAAGTGTTTCAACTAATCTCCATCTGCGGTTCTCGAATTCGACCGCTTTTCACTCGTGTTTGGATCAACAATCATCCATGAGCTAAAGGGCGTGCACTGTCGGCAGCCTGTTGATCTTAAAATCGCATCTGTCTCACTTGTGACCCGACATTGGTGGAAGTCAGAAGATATTTTATTTTGGAATGATCTTATACATCAGTATAAAGAAAAAGATCTCCAGAATTGTTTTATACACTAAAATTAGTTGGGTTAAAAATCAACGCAAATCAAATGGGTTGAGTGAATATGAACCCGATTGGGTTCATATTCACTCAACCCTGTTGATTTGTGTTAAATTGTTTTAACTCAACTGATTTGAGCGTGGTGGCTCAGGGTTTACGACATTGGACATCAAACCGAAAAGTCAACGGTTCGATCCCCACCAGGGGTTACTGTGCTGTGTCCTTCGGCAAGGCACCTGATCTCGATTGCCCCCATAGGGGCACCGAGACGCTGTATGCGAAGGCGTACAGCACATCGATGGTACACTGGTATTCAACCATTGCTAACCTGCTTGTGCGGAGTTAGAACGTTAAGGAATCTGACAGGTGCTCGCTGCTGCTCGGTAGTTAACTCTGGGTATTCCGGCTTCCCTCACCCGTAAAACTGTCAGACACGAGACAACCCTGGCTGTTGAACCCCCAATAAAAAAAACCCAACTGGTTTAGAATGTACATAACTAAAAATGATAAGCCTAAAATTTGTAATAAAATCTGCATTGTTGTGGGCAATCTTTTCGCCCATCGGACTCACAGGTACTCGGCACAAGCTGAGAACTCGGAACATTGATATCTGATAACTTTTTTCCATCGATCCTCTTCGACCCATTAATAGGTGTATAAATGTAACAAGCTGAATCAACTGCAACCTGTTGTGGGGTTGCCGTTGGCTCGGTTGGTATGGTGGAAAAACATTTATGGCCAGGCGATTGGGTGCCGTAGACCCGGGATCGTCTCCCGTCGAGGTCACCTTCCGAAAAACGTTACAGTTTTCAATCCAGAGGCGCGGTGCTAGGTCTTATTTCCTGCTGGAATTTCTGTTTGACATAGGCGATATAAATTAAATTCAAGTAGTTGCATCTTCGCGGATCTTCCATTAATTGAGATTCCTGTGTTTAAAAGCTGGGACCATAGATCATTATAACAGTAAACTGTTCCAGTCGCATTAGATGCTAAGACGAACGACCCAGGGGTAAATCCCACAATAAAATACAGGCTACTTGCAAACAATTACTAATTGACACAGAAAACAATTCCAACAATTCAGTAATTGTCAGTTCTCATATATCGGTCTCTGGGCGAGTTGTGAATGTGAACTAACATACTGGCTGAGGCAATTGCAACCTTTTGAGGATTGCGTTGGCTCAGTTTGTATGGTGGCAGAGCATTTATGCCCAGGCGATTGGATGCCGTAGACCCGGGATCGACTCCCGTCGAGGCCACCTTCCGAAAAACGGTGCAGTTTTTAATCCGGTGGCGCGATGCTAGGACTATGTCTGGTGGAATTTCTGCTTGACACAGGCGATATAAATGTATCGAGGTACACAACTTCACTTTCCATTCGTCTCAAAAGTGAAACACTTGATGTATTCCCGTATATCCGGCATATCAAGCGAAAGTCGAGATAACAAGCGCTCTGATTGATGTATAACTTGACCGTTACATATTCTTGGGTTATTTAAAATTTAGCCCTTTACCTAACATGAAAAGCAGACGACAATTGCCAAAAAAATTCTTGAATAACTCATTTTTCTTTTTTTGTCTCAAAAACATAGGTTATGACCCCTCGTTGGAAGGAGCTTGTTCCAACGAGGGGTCATAACCTAGTTTTGAGACAAAAAATGAAAAAAATAATGAAAAATGAATTGGCTATTTTTTAGAATAGCGCTGGCCGGTTTTGGTCGTTATGTTCCATAAAGGGTTAATCAGAAAGCCGGGGGAACATGAAAAACTAGAGACCGCCGAACCAAGTCACGAAATCCACCTCCACCCCTAATTTGCCGTTATTTAATTTTTTACAATCTATTTTTTTTTCTAAAACACTTCGGATTTCTGTTTGGGATAAGGAAAAAAAGTAAGTGTACCTCTCTGGCTTGCTCGACCATTCAGACAAGGAGGATAGAGAGAAACCAGATTCTTCAGTCCTCAGTTGTCTGTATCAAAACAGACTTTGTAATTAAATAGTAATGTATTGGTAAGACACATGCTTCTTGTATCAATCAAAACAAATTATCTCTTTAGCATTGACATTCTGTGTACTCGTTATAATGCTGTCAGTAGGTTACCCACCTGTTAACTGGTTCAGGGCTAGATTATTTTTGGTGGTCTGAATTTGTTATTCAAAATTCGTTTTATTACAAATTATTTGAGAGTGCACACATGCACTCTCCAATAATATGTAATAAAATAGACTTACATAAACAGCATATTATTTGCGTTTCACTGAATATGAAACACAAGCAAGGAAAATGGCTTTTGCTCTGGTACCCTCATTTTTCTGAAAGCCCTGATAGTGGCTTCTAGCACTTGACCAGTTGGCCGCTGATCTGTCGCGGTCCTCTAACGAGAAGACCTACAGTAACCCAGTGACCCGCCGGGGTATTCCTTCCCCACTCTCTCTCCTAATTCCCCAGCATTCAGTCAAAAACTGTTTCATAATGCCACACATTCGCGCCTTCTCGATCTTCCCAACTATAAAATTGACCCTTTTCCTCATTTTATTACCCTTCATGTTTCCATCCCATTTTTCCATTAGTTCCCCAAAGAGTCTTGTTCTACTTGGCAAATATTTGGGGCATTCTAAAATGAAATGTTCCTGCGTCTCCGTTACACCCAAGTTATACATTTGGTACACTTTTTTCTCGCTTTTACCGATTCTCTCATTCAACTCCAGTGACTTGGATATCACTTTGAACAACAATCACCCCCCCCCCCCCCCACTCCCCCCAAGCCCAAACGATCCATCCGGGTACTCCCCAAAAGCTGGCGCTTCTTTTTTTATTTTTATAATACCCAGTTCACAGATAACCCTCCCATTAAAATTATTTAACAAAAATATACACAATGATAATAATAGGAAAAAACAAACTTTGGACTTATCGACTTTTCAAAGTAGATATTATCAAATGGAACCGTATCTCATTCACACTTCTTCCATTAAGGCTAGAAACAATATCACGCGATTACGCATCACGGCATCAGCTACCATAAACCGTGGATCGAACGTGGAAGGCATTTACAACCTCTTCGTCCGATGGAACACAGAATATGCGAAGCTTGTACAATGGGGGAGGTGGAATCGGAATGGCATTTCGTAATGGAATGTCCGCTTTATGCACCATTGAGAGAAAAATTATTTCGCGCGATTTCTGACGAAAAAATTGACTTCCCTCTAATGGATACAATGGACAAATTTAAAGTCATAATGACTAATGATAATCCAGTGCTATGCAATGTTATTTGTAACATGGTCCAGCTCTTCCTTCACAAGAGGGACTTATCTGTAATATGATTTATGTATGTCAAATAGAATTAGTGTGTTTTATAACTGTTTATGTTGATTTTGTGTGCACATAGTAATCTGCCTTTGTTCTGGTGAATTTGCTGGATAAATTTTATCTTATCTAAGGAATATCTATCAGTGTCACATCTGCCAACAATAAACGTCCATTTTGGCTCTTTGTGTTAGCGAATGTTTTTTTTCAGTAATTTGCAAGTTTCTATTCTTCCAGGTAACAAAAATAGCAAATCTCACTTCGGAGACTTTTATATTGATGGAAAAAACATTGTATTACAGAAAGTGGAGAGTGTATTATCACTAAATCACTCACAGAGTGGAGATTCCACCCAATCAATAATTGCAAATTTGTTGCATGACATTATAAGCACAAGCAAAGTTCCAGCCAATGGACCTCCGGGTTATACCCGGAGGTCAATTGGCTGAAACATTGCTTGTGTTTTTTGTCCACATGTACAGAATTTGAAAGTGATACTTTGGGTGATAACTCCACTCCCTGGGTGATTTAGTTACAATCCACTCTCCATGTACTGTATATGTCACACGGTGTGCACACTGGTTGATATAATGAATAGATAAAAAGTTACTGAACATCAAAAGATGGTGAAAACGCCGTTTTCTTATTTTTAAATGGGTTTCAACAGAGAATAATAGTCAAACATTCCATCTGATTAGAAAAACTGCAAAAAGCCAACGTCTGTATCTTTATACTGCTCAACAGAAAAATGTCTAGAGTTTGTGAAATGATACGCACATCGATGATACAAATTCGCTAACATTTCTAAATTTTAATTTTTATATGAAATTCCCATACCCTGAGTGTTACATTTACTGACAGCTTTAGGAAATTAAAGGGGGGCTAACTTTCCTGTAATTTTTTTTCCAATCACGACAAATGTCAGCCATGTTTGTGTGTATTCAAGAAACGATGCGATATGTGAATGCATATACTACGTTTATGGGACACATAAACATATTTATGCTCCAGGAGTGAAATTTGGTAAGTGCAATCAGGAACCTAATGGGAGCTCCATGAAAATAATGGAGAGCTCTTGGAAGTCGGAGCCAATCAAATGCCAGTTCAGCTAAGTAGAGTGGGTGGGGAGGGGGGGGGGGGGGTATTTGAGAACCAGCCTTTTCGTTCAAGACCGGTAAAGTTGGAAGCTGCAGTTTACTGTGGGTGAAATAGGTGGGATTGGCTGTTTATCTGTCGTTCTACAGCCAGTGGCGGTTTTGATGCTGGCCCCCATCTACGTATTTCGATGTAATGCCTGAACAGATGATACGGGGGGACATGTAAATAAACAATTGCGATTGGCTGAGCCTAGATCAGCTCGTATTTAATAATAAAGTTCATCAACTTTAATAGTTAATTATGGTCTCGTTACAGTTATTCAGGTGAAAACGTTGGCTTTTCAAGAAATGTGCGGCTTCTCACGGCCAAGAATATTTCGCACTTTAGTTTAAATTACCTCCACTTTTCACAATACTCAAAATGTATACAGTTTCCGGAAGCTCTGAAGGTGGCCTTTTCTGGAGACAATTGCAAACAACAAAAATCTTACAACATCACTCAAATACACTCAGCTGATTGACACAGTTGATGGCTAAAAAATTGCTCAAAATGGTCAATATTTTCTCATTTTGGAGATAAATTTCCAATTTTCGTGCATCGATAGTGATAAAACTGTGTTATAGGAATTCCTCATTCCTCCACGGGGATTTTACAGCATAAGATGATCATTCTGACAAATAAAAAACATATGGGTTTCTTATTCATTTTTTCAGAAGGCTTTCTAAAAGCAAATTTACACAAAAATTGTCCCATTTGTAACCTGCAAATTGTCAGGTCACAAACAGGCTGGGTAAGTAATTTAACACTCCCGCGTGACCTTGAAACGCACTTGACAATATACAGTTAGAATCAAGACCATCAACAGATTATTTTGGCCATATCACCATTAATGAGAGTTATTTACTTTTTCCAAACCACGAGAAACTAAAACTTTTGCTGATCCGATAACCTCGGAAATGATCTTTTAATAGGAAACGAGACCTGTGTGTAACTACTCTGCGGCTGGCACAGCTGGGCACAAACAACCCCAAAGAAAAGTACACGTATGGATATAATCCCCCCCAGTCAAAGATGGGGGCCAGACATTAGCCCTACCTCCTTCCCCGACATAGGAATAATTAGGGGACGTCCCCCTCCCCCCCCCCATCGTGAAAATCGGTGTGGACATTAACCCCACCCTCCCCATTTATCAACCCCCCCCCCCCCACTCCCCCTCCAAATAAACATATATGGAATCGAGCAAAATTAGAATTGATTGTTTGTTGTTCTCCATCATCACAGTATATACACAAAATAATACATATCTATAACAATCCAGCAAACGCCATCAATATTTGTGACCAACATACTCTCAAGAATGTCTCGCCCCAAAACAAAACACGCAATGTAACTTTCACAAAATTAAGCCACAAAATGGTCTCCAATATTGGGGCAACACACGCCACAAATGCCTCATATTCGCTCTTAGAGCACTAAAGTTTGCAAAAAACATTCGGGGGGAGGGTTAGTCCTAACAAAGACCCTGTTGTCGTTGCCCCGTCCTCCCACTTCAGGGAGGTGGGGGAGGGGCAAATACCGGAGGTCCCAGTTAGGACTAGGGGAGACCACCGAAGCCACACCCAAAGGCCTTTCAAATATAATCTTTGCAGCCCACATCCACGCCCCCCCCCTAACAAAACCTGGCTAGAGCACCCATATTATAGAATCCTGGATATGCACCTGCTGAGGGCATACCACGCCCCGTTATTAGACGATTTACATTTTGGGTACGACAATGCTGATATTTCTGTGAGGAAACATTGTTGACAAATATATCACTCCTCAAATATGAATAGTCAGGAATGAGGGCATCATTTTAATAAACCAATTTGACAAAAAATTAATCCAATCGACACACAGCAATAATTTAACAGGCTTCGTGTCTTTTGCAGTGATCGTAATACGGTTCTTCAACTCTACCCTATGACACAGCTCCCAGCGAAGAACGCTACATGGATAAATGCAATTCAGTATTTTTGTGGCTAGCGTTATTTCGGTATGTTCCTGAATTATTAACCCTTTACCCAACGTAACGGCAAGAACCGACCAGCACTATTCGCAAAAAAATCACCAACCAGTTTTCATTATTTTCTCATTTTGTGTCTCAAAAATGAAAAAAAATAGTTATTCAAGAATTTTGTTTGCAATTGTCGTCTGCCTTTCGTATTAGACAAAGGGTTAAACACATAGCGAATAAAAAGAAATTTGTGACAATTAGTAAACAGTAACTGTTGTACTCGTATTAACACAAAATCCACCCGGAAGGCTGACAGATATGCATATCTTTTCCTTCGGATGTTCGACAGAATATATCGAATAGGGCCGGATGTTCGATAGAATATAATGAATAGAGCCGGATGTTCGATAGAATATAATGAATAGAGCATGTCTCGTAATAGTAATAATAATAAAACACCTTGACTAGCCGTTGATTTGTCGCGGTTCTCTGCTGTGAAGGCGTTGATTAACCCTGTACAACAATGCCCCTCCATCCCCACGACTCTTCTCCCCCAACCAACACTCGGAAACGAACTACTTGCTGATATCCCAAACCTATTCTTCCTAATGTCTCCGATTAGCAATGTAATCCTCTCCTCTGTGCCACTCACTGACCACATATCCTCCATTCTCCCACCCCACATCCCCATTATACTTTCAGTGAACCTTATTCTGTTAGCCTGGTATTTTGGATATTCTAAAGCGTTCCATGGTCTCCAGTATTCCTAAATTACACAGTTGGTAGTCTTTCCACCGTCCTTCCCAATTTTTCATCTAAGTTCTAGTCACCGTGACCTCAGCTTGAACAGCAGTGCCCCCCCCCCCCTCCCCCCAATAAAAAAAAATGTCATCAACATAGTTTTCAAAATCTGGCTTCTCTTTATCATGCAGACTTCACAAAGGCCTTTTTACTTTGACCCCGCCAATTCCTGTTACAATTCCCCATGTTTTTTTTCTCTGACGATGTTTTACCGTGCGCTGTACCTACTTCACGCCCGAGGTCTCCATTGAATAGTTCTCTGTTAACACCCTTACTTTGTCCTTCCAACTTGTCTTTGTATTTGAATTCCAAATATTCTGGAACATTAGTTTACACCATTGGCTGTTGGGGAGATTTACCAAATAGTTAACCCTTTACCCAACGTAACAGTCAAAACCGGCCAGCGTTATTCTCAAAAATCGCCAATTAATTTTCATTATTTTTTTATTTTTTTTTCTCAAAAACATAGGTTATGAAACCTCGTTGGAACGAGCTCCTCCAGCCCGTTCCAATGAGGGGTCATAACCTATGTTTTTGAGACAAAAAATTAAACAAATTAGTTATTTGAGAATTGCTTTTGCAAGTGTCGTCTGTTTTTCATATTAGGTAGAGGGTTAAGATAACAGAGTTTCATTAAAACGAGGACATTTTTTAAGCTGTTTCTCCCTATACATTTCATTCCATTAAGAATTAGCTTCACCTTCACAGTTAGTGTATTTGTGTGGTTTCGTTAGATGCTTCTTCTCGTAATGTTTACGTTTAGTAATTACCCCCAAATACTCGTAGTAACGCGTCTCTCCACACAAAGCACTTTGCTGCTACCTTCCGGAATACAGAACTCTCCGACTCTCCACCTTATAGGTTTAACTTTGCGACCCATTCGTATAACTTTGCTTTTGCCTTTATTTAGTTCGAGTCTCCATTTGTTCTCATATCTCCCAAACACTTGCTTGCATTTCATCTAGCTCCTAATCGCTTTCTGACAATAGTATCATATCATCTGCGAAACACAGCAATGGGATCGTCAGGTCCCCAACTGCTACCCAGTCTTCGCTATGCTGGAGTTCATCTTCTAAATCGTTGATGTACAATGCAAAAAGAATTGGCGTAATGATACAACCCTGTTGTATGCCTATCTCCATGGACACACGTTTTATTGTTATGTTACACAGGTTGAGTTCACTTCGTACATTTTTATATGCTTTCAGGATCCCAACAAACTCACCTCCCAGGCCCAATGCCTCAAGCTTTCGCCACATACCCTCCATTCATTCTCCGACATATGCCTTTTTAACATCCAGAAATGCCATAAACATCATTTTCTTTTTCGCTTTCGCAGTTCTATCATTCGGGATAGCGTAAAAACTCTCCGATTATCGTCTTTCATCTCATTTACTTTATTTCTTATTTGTTGGTATTCATCTTTTGCTACTCTAGCCTCGATGCTTTCCATCCCTTGAATTTTCTACTACTCCTGTATGCAGCACATTTGACTTTTCTGCCTTTTCTGTTTGCAATTCGTCATTCACTCTGTACCCAAGCTCCCATCTTCACACCCCACTCTTTCCTATGCTTTCCTTCCCTGCCTCTACGAGGCTCACAACTATGGCATCTGCTATTTTCTGGACACTGGCCTCCCTGTGTTCATTCTCGAGCATTTTCTTCAAACTGCGCCCAGTCCGCATCCTTTCTGAGTTCCCAAATCTCCTTAACCCTTTACCCAACGTAACGGCCGAAACCAGCCAGTGCTATTCTCAAAACTCGCCAATTAATTTTCATTATATTTTCACTTGTTGTCTCAAAAACATAGGTTATGACCCCTCGTTGGAACGAGCTTGACGAGCTCGTTCCAACGAGGGGTCATAACCTATGTTTTGAGACAAAAAATAAAAACAATTTGTTATTCAAGAATTGTTTTTTGCAAGTGTCGTCTGCTTTCCATGTTAGGTAAAGGGTTAAAACTTCTTTTGTTTCTTACTGGATTTTGCCCCGATCATAACTAACTATAATCAAGTTGTAATCATTATCCAACTCCCTTTCACCCTCATCGCCCAATTCTACCTCTCTAACCTCCCTTCATAAATCGGTATCTGTGAGAATATAGTCGATTATTGTTCTTTTGTCGTTCCTCTTCAGGTCCATTTCTCTTTACAATTTGCATCCCTGTTCAGAATCTAAAGACCAAGTCCCTTTGTCAAGTCCAATAGCTTTCTTCCATTACTGTTGACTTTCTTACCCCTGCTTTGTAGGCCTTCTTCGTTGGCACATATATGTCCATACCGAGCCACTGTTTTCTAATTCGGTGATGCCTGGTTTTAGTGTTGAGTGTATTGAGTCATTTCACTCAGGTTTGCTTCCCTCCATTGCACAGTACACAAAGGCAACACTTGTTTTTTAGATTAATTTTTACCCATTCTATTTCTTTAGATACCACAGCCAAGATTCTGGCACCTGCCAGATCTGTGATCAACGGCGGTTTTAAATTCTCTTCAACTATACCAGCCCCGGTGGAAACTATAAACGTGTAGTTAAGGCTTATCCAATTAACGCCAATACATTTTTGTCAAAACATCTTGATTCTGAAATTCGAGTAATCTCTGAATAACATAATATACCTCAAAATGAAGGTTGTATCACATAAATCCGAACGAATGTATATGTACAACTACACTGGTAGAACTGGGTTCAAGATATTCCTGGCAGACCGCCACCACATTTCGACTGGTGCTGAAAACGGAGGGAAATTATAACAAAACCGATTTTTGCGTCCGAAAATAGGTGACAACGAAATTGAAATATGTTTTCCCATGTTCATAAAAGTTCATTTTGGCCTCCTATTTTTGTACCTTGGATATTAATCTAAATTTTCGTAGCAAAATCAATTCTGCTTTAATTCTTTTTTCAACATCATTCAACTTAAAGGTTCATTTCCTGTTTTGTTAACTAAAATAGTTTTCGGGATTGTTGGCGAAATGACGTAATTATGACGTCTTGTTATACTCACTAGTGGAGCGCAAAACAAAAGAACGCAATTTATTTAAAGGACGATTGCGCCGCAGGCGCACGAGTAACTCGAGGGTCCTTTGGGTACCGCTCCACAGTTTCGCACTATTGCACAGGGAAATTCTAAACAAAGGGCATATGTTGAAACTAAGGCCATGTAAAATAGAGATATATTTTTAGTATCAGATATATGATTACATTAGGCTTTTTGTTGGACAAGAGAATTTGAAGGTTTGGTCCCAAAGTCGGAGACTGATACATAGGGGTAAATTACCAGATGAATTATGGGAAACAGTGGCTTCGAAAAATTGGCTATTTTTAAAAATGTAATTTTTACACGGGTTTGTTACCAGACGGGTAACTAAAAAATGAGACGGAAACATATAAAAAAAATTATGCAATTTAGAAACAAGAGATGCTCTGCGCCAGGGGTGGGTAGGTGGGGCTGGTGGGAAAATTCTGCTTTTGAGGCTGCTAGATGACTGAAAATGACTGGTTTCGGTATTTTTAAATAATTCCACCCACATTCAGATTGTTTATTTCTACTTGGTCATATAGTGTTATATGTTTTTTGTGGATTTTGGAAATGTAATACATGTAATGGGTTAGATAACTAAGTTACATAATATTTGCATTTAAAGGGAGTGTTTGGCATGTCATATTTGGAAATGCCTGGAAAAGTGTGGAGCGGAACCTTATATTATGAACACTTTTTTATTCACCGGAAGGAACGCCCGAGAAGAGACTTTACGAGAACGGCTCTTATTCGAGGAATCTTCCCAAGAAGAAAAAGGGACAATACAATTGTTTTCAGAGGAACATTCGGATACCAATTGGGTGAAGTGAGTGAACCATCAGTTGAGGGAAGTAACAGGGGAGGGGCGTAGGGGGTGCTATTGAGGTATTCTCCCATAATACACCGGGAGTCCGACTAATTTACAATTTACTACATCACGTGACGTTCCTAGCAACACGCAACACCCCTAGCAACAGGCGATCTATTGGACCGATTTTAACCAAAATTGATATATAATGCAATAGGGGTCCAAACCAAGGAGTCGGTAATGATGTCAGTTTGTTTCCCTAGCAACGAATGTGCCTCCCTAGCAATGGGCGGCTCTTGGGCCAATTTCGACCAAATTTGATATATGAATCCACAATGCACTGGGGATGCAAACCAAAGAAACGAAAATGGTGTCATTTGGTTTACCTAACAACCAACGTGCCTCCCTAGCAACGGGCGACCTACTGGGCCAATTTTGACTAAATTTCACTCGTGGGCCCACAATGCATCAGGGATTCAATCCAAGGAGTCGGTAATAATGTCAGTTTGTTTCCCTAGCAACCAATGCGCCTCCCTAGCAACGGACGACCTATTGGGCAAGTTTTGACCAAATTTTATGTATGAACCCATAATGCACTAGGAATCCAGACCAAGGAGTCAAAAATTATGCAAGTTTGTTTCCCTATCAACCAACGTGCCTCCCTAGCAACGGGCGACCTATTGGGTCAATTTTGACCAAATTTAATCTATGGGCCCACAATGCACTAGGGATCTAAACCATGGAGTCGAAACCGGAGTGAATTTTGACCAAATTTGATATATGAACCCTCTTGGGTCTTGGGCCAATTTCGACCAAATTTGATAGATGGATCCACAATGCACTAGGGATCCAAACAAAAGAATCGAAAATGGTGTCAGTTGGTTTCCCTAACAACCAACGTGCCTTCCTAGCAACGGGCCACCTACTGGGCCAGTTTTGACTAAATTTGATACGTGGACCCTTAATGCACCAAGGATTCAAACCAAGGAGTCAGTAATGATGTAAGTATGTTTCCCTAGCAACCAACGTGCCTCCCTAGCAACGGGCGACCTATTGGGCAAGTTTTGACCAAATTTGATATATGAACCCATAATGCACTAGGAATCCAGACCAAAGAGTCAAAAATTATACAAGTTTGTTTCCCAATCAACCAACGTGCCTCCTTAGCAACGAGCGGCCTCTTGGGCCAATTTCGACCAAATTTGATACACGGATCCACAATGCACTAGGGATCCAAACAAAAGAATCGAAAATGGTGTCAGTTGGTTTCCCTAACAACCAACGTGCCCCCCCCCCCCCCCCCTAGCAATGGGCGACCTACTGGACCAATTTTGACTAAATTTGATATGTGGCGCCATAATGCATCAGGGATTCAAACCAAGGAGTCAGTAATGATGTCAGCATGTTTCCCTAGGAACCAACGTGCCTCCCTAGCAACGGGCGACCTACTGGGCAAGTTTTGACCAAATTTTATTTGAACCCATAATGCACTAGGAATCCAGACCAAGGAGTCAAAAATTATGCAAGTTTGTTTCCCAATCAACCAACGTGCCTCCCTAGCAACGGGCGACCTATTGGGTCCAAATTTTGACCAAATTTAATCTATGGGCCCACAATGCACTAGGGATCTAAACCATGGAGTCGAAACCGGGGTGAATTTTGACCAAATTTGATATATTGATATATGAACCCATAATGCACTGGACACCTAAACCAATGAGTTGGCAATGACGTCCGTTGGTTTCCAACATGCCTCCCTAGCAACGGGTGGTCTATTGGGCAAATTCTGGCCAAGTCTGATATATGGGCCCATAATACAGTTTAGGATCTAAAAGGAGTCTCTAGTAATGTCAGTTGGTGTCCATAGCAAACAACGTGCCTCCCTAGTGATGGGCTATCTATTAGGACAATTTTGACTAAATTCAATGTATGTACCTATAATACTCCAGGGATCTGAACCAAGGAGTCAGCAATGATGTTAGTTTGTTACCTTAGCAACCAACATGCCTCCCTAGTAACGAGCGATATACTGTGCCAAACTAATTCATGTGGCGGCATGTTAGTGACTGTTTTGAGACATGTTTTTCGAAAAACATCTGACATTGTCATATTTTTGGAAAGACGATTGTCCGATCGTGTCCGATCATCAGTAATGATTAAAAAAAATACCAATACTGCTTTCAATCGCAACGTTTCCACATTTTCAATACCCTAATGGATGTCCCGCCCACTGGTTAAATGGATGGGATTTCCGTGGCTACTGCAACATTACTCATTTGGTATGGTCTCACTCTCATCTTTCAGACTAAATTTTACAGCAGGAATTCTGAGAAATACAGTTTTAGCAGTGTATAGTGGCACCCTGAACCTTGAACTAGCATTCTGTAAACATGACTTGGAATATTATCCTTTCCATTCGAGATTAAAATTTTAAAATATCAAAAATATCATCAGGTAGTTACTCGCAGCTCTGAATTTTTTTTCCATCGTCCTTTTTTTTGCATAGCATTGCTATAATTTCTTTTTTTTTACCGATTCCTATTATAATTGGACGTTAGGGGTGTAATAATACATTTTTCTCACGTTTCGCAGAATAAGGGAAAAACATTGTCTTGTCGTTGCGAGAGGGGTTAACATTTCTTATTGAGACTTGATGCTGAGCACGGGAATTTGTTAATCAGTTGGAATGTGGTTCACTGCGTTACGCTTGTTAGGAATATTGGGATTGAAATTGGGTTTTGTCATATCTAGGCACGCACGCTTCGGGAGCTGACGTTTAATTTCCTCTCTATGTGATTTTAATATCCCAGTCAGTAGAGCAGCTTTTTCACGCGTTGGTCCGAACGCTTCCTCATAGTAGCCTCGCATTTGACATCAGATGCAGGTTTCCAGGGATTTTTCCTTCTAGTTGTGCGGGGCTTGTTTATCCCTGGATGTTCCTGGTCGGCATGGGTACTAATAGCGAGGAATACGTTGTAAAACAGATTCGTCTTTGTCATTCATTTGTGCTACTGATGCATACGTCTAATTACATTTCATATGACTTCATTAACCCTTTACCTAACATGAAAAGCAGGCGACACTTGCAACAAAAAAAATCTTGAATAACTATTATTTTCATTTTTTGTCTCAAAAACATAGGTTATGACCCCTCATTGAAACAAGCTCGACGAGCTCGTTCCAATGAGGGGTCATAACCTATGTTTTAAAGACAAAAAATGAAAAAATATTGAAAATTAATTGGCGATTTTTGAGAATAGCGTTGCCGTTTTTTTGCCCTTTACGTTAATTAAAGGGTTAAACGCTCCCAAACGTGTTGTCTAGTGGCACATGAGATTGACGGGTTATTTCTTCTAAGAGTGAAGCTAAGATCAGACATTATTATATCTTTTTAGAGTCTTTGTAAAAACTTTTCTCATACACTGATCCTTCTCCACTCAAATGAGCTTTTGTGATGGGCATCGATGAGCAATCAATTTCCAGATCTGAAATTAAAGAGCTTTTCTAGTAACCCGTTGGCAGGTTACACTATATTGCAAGGTAGTAATCCATCGAAAATGGGGTGTTTGGCTGTCCGTCCGCCTTCTATGTTTTTAATATGCAAGTCATTTTGGTTTACATCTTAACGGGATTTCCGCAAAAATAAATGGCAAGAACTAACGCACGGTTTCGCCAAAGCAAGATCGCACGTTATTTGTTATTTATTCTGTCGGAAATTCTTTTAACCCTTTACCTAACATGAAACACAGACGACACTTGCAAAAAATAATTAAAAATGAAAAAATAATGAAAATTAATTAGCGATTTTTGTGAATAGCGCCGGCCGGTTTAAGGCTGTTACGTTGGGTAAAGCGTTAAGAAGGAAACCACATGTCATCATTCAATTCATAGGTAGATTAGCTAGGGATCTGCGAATCACACATTTTTTTTTCGAATCGAATCGTGCTTCTGATATCGATATCGAATCTAATCTCGAATCGAATCTTAATAGACAAGTTATTTCATATTGTACCAAACGGAAGTTACGGAACACTGTGATGACCTTACAAGACTGACCGAAGACCTTAAACACCAGTATATAAATATTCTCTGTAGCACCGTCGCTGAAACAGCTAGGCTCATTATCCATAGTTTTAGTTTTTGAAGGGTTTAAAGGGTTAAGAGTAGTAATGGACCTTACTTGCCTTTGAAGCAGCTTTCCCCATAGGGCTGGACACTGATTTTTTGGACATTCTTTAGAACGTGAATAGTAACAAGTTAAGCCTTCAAAAACTAAAACTATGGAAAATGTTTCGGACAAAATTCACTATTTATTTATTTATTTATTTATTTATTTATTTATTTATTTATTTATTTATTTATTGGTGTTTAAGGTCACATACTTCTGCACAATGGCTTATCATGACCACACATGGAGATAAATTCAAGGTCAGTCAATCGTCAGTACTAACCTAACAATTAACCACTGTCAATTACTCAATTAAATATGAAATTGAACTGATCCTACTCTCGTGTTTCGAATAGAAGTGCGGTCTGCAATATAAGTGCGGGGTAGAAAAAATGGCCATAATTAATAAAAATGCAGACTGGAATATAAGTGCAGGGTAGGAAATCCCATCGGAGCATGCGACATATAGGCCTACATTAGAAGTCAAAATAAGTTGTAAGATAATGGTTAGATGACCACTATAGGCAATGTCACAGTATGTGTCCTGCGTTTCCCACAATGTTAACACCTGGTTCTCAACGTTCTTGCATTATTTTTTTGGAAAGCCCACATAGAACCTGGTGCTACCAATGTAGGAAAAGTGGGACACATGTTTACAGTCAATATGGTGCCAAGTGGTGATCCTGCAACTTACTTTGAATTGTACGGTTTTTAGATTCCTTACCCTTGAGGCCAAAACAAACATACCTGTACAGTTTATTATAGAGGTAACGCTAAGTAAATGCGCGTGATAATTTATTTGCTGCAGTCAAAATGCACAATTTTTCCCTCGGATGTGTTCCACTCTGTCGAAAATTAAATAGAAGTGCAGACTGGAATAAGCATGGTGCAGGGTGGACAATTTTCGGGAAAATAATAAACATGCGTGCATGTTTATTCCAACCACAAGAGTACGTAAATGAACTGTCTAATGACAATTTTATCCAAATTTTTGTTGGAAATGTAACAAATTGAAGTTAGTACGAGAGATTCGAAAAAATGGAATCTTGGGACTGATTCGAGATCGATCTCGAAGCAGGCGCATGGTATCGATATCGAATCGAATCTCGAATATTCGCAGGACCCTAAGATTAGGTTAACCCTTTGCCTAACATAAAAAGCAACGACACCCGCAAACAAAATTCTTGAATAACTATTTTTTAATCTCAAAAACATAGGTTATGACTCCCTCATTGGAACGAGTTAGACGAGCTCGTTCCAACGAGGGGTCATACATAACCTATGTTTTTAAGACAAAAAAATGAAAAAATAATGAAAATTAAATGGCGATTTTTGAGAATAGCACTGGCGTTACGTTGGGTAAAGGGTTAATCCTCACAGGTCCCCATGGTCAAATCGTGACTTTCCGAGATCAGATTTACAGATCGGTGGTAGAAAGGGTTGTGTCTATTCAGCAGGAATATCAAGATTCCATATAATTCTCGATTCGAAAACTCCGCATCTGCATGTGAATGTGATTATATTTACCTGGAAATTGGCCCTTGCTTTCGTTATTTTTATTCATCTTGTCTCTCGGTCCTCCGAATGGAATACTAATGTGAAACGACGTTGTGAAATATTAATATGTGTAACTACGCGCTATCTGACAAAGAAAAACTGAATAAATCATTTTAAATAGTATTAATGACTTATAGATAACGTAAAATGAGGCTTCTTTGTCTTTGAAGTTAGGTCGCTTCAAGCCATTCTTCTGCAAAAACGTAGCTTGTCGGATAGAAGCGTCAAAACTGGCGGACATAGGCTTTTGACCTCAAATTTTTATTTCAGACTCACTGGGGGGGGAGCGTGACCGTGAAAATTTGGTTGATTGCGCCGGTGTCCGGTTGATTGCCCTTTCTCGTCGACATCAAATTGTGGTAAGTGTACGATTTATCGGAGATTTCTCTAAATATCAATAAATTGGGAACCCAGGAATATACGCATAGGTTGTGTGAATGTATCCTGAACACGTACATATATTTTTTATACTTAGATACCCGAGTATTGCCTGCTAGTGACTTCATATTCAATCCATCAGCGGGTCGTTTTCGTCAAATGTTGACAAAAATGGCTCGTACGCCTCAAACACTTTAACTACCAAATTTCTTTTTACCCTGCATGTAGATAAGGTGTAGAAGGTCTTATAACCTGAACTACAGCAAACAATTTGCTAAATTTGTTGAGAAAACACGCGAAAACCGCGTGTCTGGTTATTTTGTTTATTGCATGTAGTGACCGGTTGATTGCAGTTCTAAATCATGCCGATGTCCGGTTGATTGTTTTACTTGTCACAGTTGTGTCCGGTTGATTGACAAATACACTTAGTTCATGTCGGTAATTTTAATCCCATAAACACCTTTTATCACATAATCACACCATTATACAGTGTGTTAAAGCCATGTAATATTTTTTTTATAATACACTAGTGTAATAAAGGTAGAAAGCCTCCAAATCAAATGCAAATGGAACGTCAGCATCCATGTGATTGAATCACATGCTGACATTCCATTTAAAGACTTTTTACAGGATTAACTGTACATGTATTACTACCCTGTGGTTTATAAATAGAACTGCACGTCTGAATGAGTTAACAATTAGCTACTTGCATATTACAGAGTTGTCGTTCTTGGCGTCAGGTATCCTGAGTTTGCTTGCTCACTTCAGTCATTAGAACAATGCAGTTTGCACTTTTTTACGTTCGATCAATTGCGATAACCCTTTTTGTTCAACTCAGACAAACGTTTCGCCAACTGAAGCTTTGTGTCTCTGTGCTTGACCTTTCTGTCTCTTAACCCTTTACCTAACGTGAGGTACAGATGACACTTGGAAAAAAATACTTGTATAACTAAATATTTTCATTTTTTGCTTCCAAAACATAGGTTGTGAGCCCTTATTGGAACGAGCGCGACGGGCTCGTTCCAATGAGGGGGGTCATAACCTATGTTTGGAAGCAAAAAATGAAAATATAAAAAAAATGAAAGGCGATTTTTATGCATAGAGTTGGCCAGATTTTACCGTTACGTTAGGTAAAGGGTTGAAAAATAAATACATATACATACCCACCTTTTTATAACATAAACTGTCTTCAAAATCGATTCATTAGTCAATTTTGAATTTGAGAGACAGTATCTCTGTTTTTATCGAAGAATGCGAAGTTATGTGGAAGACATACCTGACGCCAAGAACGATAACTCTGTAATATGCAAAGGGTCAATTACTGCACGAGAAAGCGTCGCGTAAGGATACCACGAGAGCCGTGAGGTTCGAGTGGTATCCATTCGCGATGCGATCGAGTGCAGTAATCGTTAACTCATTCAAACATATGTGTGGTTCTATATTTATTACTCACAATCAGTTACTCGTAGAAAATGAATTTAAATTGATTGTGGACGAAATGGACATTTTCCATGCTGACGAAGTCATATCGGCACGAAATGCTGGAGGCCCAGTCTTCGCACCCGACACAAAAAAATGCGATCCTTTAAAAAGCCATCTCGCTTCGCAAAATAAAGTGTTAATTGGATGGTGTTGGAGATTTGGGGTGTGTTAACAATAAACCACAGACGTGTTGTTGTAATCCAGTTTCCCTTTAAGCAACCATCCTTGCTATCATCCATTCGGAGGTTCAAATATTGCAGAAGTGGATTCTCATTCTAAATTTAAAACTTCATGTAAACAAATGGTATACCAGTACCTAAAAACTGCAGATCACCACAAGTTACCGCAGGGCACCTGAAAATAAGTTTTTTGAAATTTATTGGCTAGTGAACGACCATTTACATTGTTTTGTGTTGATTCTAAACTTATTTAAGTTAACATGTTTCTTAACTTGAATAAGTTTAGAACCAAACCAAAATATTGTGACTGACCGTTTAGCAGCCAAATAAAAATAAAAAGATGATTTTCTTAAGACATGTGGTAGCTTGCGGTAACCCGTGGTGACCTGTGGTATTTTGGCATACCATAAAAGAACGCTGCACGCGCTTCAGGCACTTTTTATCGGATCGCACTTGACCTTTCCGGTAAAAATTACCACACAGCTCAAAAACCTGTGTGATCGTGTAAGATACCACTATGTGTGTGTAATAATAACTTTTATTTCACAATTCATTTTGGGCTTCGTGCTACATCTGAGCGTCGTGAAATGTGCGGGTAATATTAAACTTTGTGATGAGTTCAACCATGGTGCATATCTTGAGGTTAACGCGCGTGTGAAACAAAAACTAGAACTGGGACAAATCCATGAGATGTGCATCGCGTGAAAGCTAGGGGCGTAGGAACGAAAACATATTGGGGGGGGGGGGGGGGTACAGGGTCCTAGGGCAGGCAGGGCCGACCCTGGTTCGGCCCTACGTGAGAAAATGTTCAATTTCCAAGTGGAAAAGATGCAATTTCCTTGCATCTGAGCCATTTGTACAATGATATTAACTCGGGGTTAGATTGTATAGCCGGTAAAATATAGTTGGTTTACCCCTCTAGAGAAGTTTGGGAGGCATGACCCCCGCCCCCATGATCTGCGCCCATGGGGGTATCCTACCACTTGAGGGGCCGAGCCCTGATTTCAGGGCTCGGCCCCTCAAATGATAGGATGCCCCCATGGACGCAGATCATGTGGGCGGGGGCATGCCTCCCAAACTGAATAGGACAGCTTGCTGGGTCATTGGAACAAAAATAATGGTGGGGGTGCATGATATCACCTGAGGGACTGAGTCCCCAATAGGAGGACAGCTTGATATGGGTGACCTCGTCCCGGAGTGTAGGGGTACGGGTATGTGAAACCGCCAGAAATGGCCAACTATTTAATGTTTTTTCATGGGCATGAAGGTCGATTGTGTAGTGATGAGCAATACAGTTAAAACTAGAAGTCCTGTCATGAATTGCGCGCAAATAGCACGTCGATCTGTGCGCTTTGTTGCGTAGTATGGATATCAAATTCTGTAATATGGCCTGAGCACAAACACTGTTTCACCCAATGGACCTCCGGATAACCCGGAGGTCCATTGGCTGAAACAGTGCTTGTGCTTGCTATGGATAGGCAGGATAATCTGCCGTGGCTTGGTTGCCATTCGATATGGAAATTGCGCGAAATTCCTACGCGCAATTAAGGCTAGATAAGCGCACACTTCATGACAGGCCTTCTAGTTTTAACAGAATATGTCTATAAGCAGCCAGAATCCCCGCCAACGAGAAGGCCGAAGCAAGTAATGTGTTTGTTTTTAGTAGTTTACATCGGACAAATTACAATATTGGATTTTGTAATAAATAGAATCCAATATTGTTCCTCTGACAAAAAAGCCACTGTCTTTGGTTTGGCGGCCATCTCAGGTTTCGAAAAAATCCTAAAACGACTTGGCATCCTCAAAAACTCCTAAAGCAACCTCATGATCATCAACATCGCGCAAAAGGCAGCTGAGCTTTTGGGTAATAGTGTACTCTGGGTGGTAGCCATTTTAGTCACGTGATCAACAAGGCGATATCGTCTACAACACCCTGATAACACAGTGTAAGAACATTTTCAATCCTTTAGCTCTCCAGTACATCTTGTAGCGTACAAAATTCTGGACCATGAGTGGGAAAGTCATCAAATTAAAAAGTGAAGAAACTCCAGGCTCAAATTCCACAAATCAACCGTCCCATGGCGACGACTTTCCTGGTAGTTTGGGGCAGTGCGTATGTCTCACTGTGAGAAATATATTCAAGTAAAACAAGTTCCGAGTTGCGCTAACCTTCATTAGCAAACCAAAATAAACTTGCATACATTTTGCTGATAGTAATTTATTGTGTAGTTACATCATGACCATGATTGCCTGCGCGTCATAGACAGTAATTCACTTTGCATTATATTACCGTTGATGCTACAGACAAATATGCAAATGTACTTTTATAATTTGGCATGTTTTTTGATGATAAATAGTTCGATAGACAGTTATCATTATACCTAAAGATGCAATCAACCGTACACCACGAATTTATCACATACCAATCAACCGGACACCACTAAAGCAATCAACCGGTCACTACATGCAATCAACAAAATAACCGGACACTCGGTTTTCGCGTGTTTTCTCAACTAATTTAGCAAATTGTTTGCTGTAGTTCAGGTTATAAGATCTTCTACACCTTATCTACATGCAAGGTAAAAAGAAATTTGGTAGTTAAAGTGTTTGAGGCGTACGAGCCATTTTTGTCAACATTTGACGAAAACGACCCGCTGATGAATTGAATATGAAGTCACTAGCAGGCAATACTCGGGTATCTAAGTATAAAAAATATATGTACGTGTTCAGGATACATTCGCACAACCTATGCGTATATTCCTGGGTTCCCAATTTATTGATATTTAGAGAAATCTACGATAAATCGTACACTTACAGGCCTGGCCGTTTGAGGGGAGCTATTGCTCCGGCTCTCCTTGGCTTTCCTAAAGGCAAATTGAGGAGAGCTATGATTGCTCTCCTTAAACTGTAATGGCTCTCATCAATTTTCATATTAATAACCTTGTATAATTGATATTAGTGTAGAATAGCTCCCCTGAAACAGATTTAGGATGGCCATATTGGCTCTCCTGGATTTTTCAGAAGGCCAGGCCTGCACTTACCACAATTCGATGTCGAAGAGAAAGGGCAATCAACCGGACATCGGCGCAATCAACCAAATTTTCACGGTCACGCTTCCCCCCAGTGAGACTATAGGCGCCACATACTGCTATGTAGATTTTCAAACGGTACCCAGAAAATCAATATGGCCGTCAATGCTAATTAACGAAAGATTACCCATTGCATAGAAAGGTTTCGGGATGCTTCCAGCAGTGGCGGATACAGGAATTCTCAAAGTGGGGGGGGGGGGGGGGGGCAAATCGTGCCGCGAGTGCCGAAGGCACGAGCTTTTGTAGGGGGGTCTGGGGAGTTCTCCCCCCATAAATTTTTTGGAAATGAGCGACCAAATGGGGCATTCTGGGTTGGAATACCCCGCCCCCACCCCCCGACAAAAAAAAAATAGATTTCAAATTGAGAATCCTATAAAAATTATAACATTTTCAATAAATCCAAAATGGCGTCTATAATTCAAATTGGTTAGCAATGAGAACATGTAGATCCGGCACGGTGTAACTTTGGCTGTTGAAAGTGTCATTAGACCCAAATAATCAAACAAACAATGGCGCAAATCTTGTTCAGCGAGTATCTGATTTGGTATAGTTATTATAGTCAGTGTCTTATAAAGTGCTTTAACCCTTTACCAAACATGAAAAGCAGACGACACTTGCAAATAAAATTCTTGAATAACTAATTTTTTTTCGTTTTGTGTCTCAAAAACATAGGTTATGACCCCTCATTGGACCGAGCTCAACGGGCTCGTTCCAAAGAGGGGCCATGACCTATGGTTTTGAGACAAAAAATTTAAAAAATAATGAAAATTAATTGGCGATTTTTGTGAATAGCGCTGGCCGGTTTTGACCGTTACGTTGGGTAAAGGGTTAAAGGTAACCAGGGTAATTAGCGCCTTTTGGGTTGCTTCCTTTTTCCATCTAATTCAGATGATAAACTTTTTTCACGAGTTTTCGTGTTTGGGTTTTTCTGCATTTATATATTGTTATTGATCAGATACAAAAAGCTGAATTTATTCCGGACAAATACACTAAGACCTTCCAGTCACTCCAACACTACCACTGACTATACACAGGACTGGAAATAAAGAGCTTAAATCGTAACCCAGTAGTGGGTTACGCTGTATAACCTGGTGGAACCTGTAGGAAAAAACGTGTTGAAATGCTTTTCTGCGTTCTCTGTCTTTGAGTCATCTTGTTTACGCCTTGACAGAATTCCCACCAAAATAAATAGCAACAACTAAAGCGCGATCTCACTTTGTTGCCATTTATTTTGACGGAAATTATGTTAAGATGTAAACATGCCACACTAATCAAGTCATAAGCGGGTGCAAGACGTAACCCTTGAGTCGTGTTTGTTCCGAAAGATTGTCTCATCTGACTGACAAAACATGGAGGATTACGATTATGCAGTGTTTTTAGCGTAACCTGTACTGCGTTAGAGTATTTCAAAATTGATGTACAGTATGTGGAGAGTGGATTGTAACTAAATCACCCGCGGTGTGGAGTTATCACCCAAAGTATCACATTCAAATTTTGGACATTCGGACAAAAAAAACAAGTAATGTTTCAGCCAATGGACCTCCGGGTTTAACCCGGAGGTCCATTGGCTGGATCTTTGCTTGTGATGATTATGTCTTGCAACATATTTGCAATTATTGCTCGGGTAGAATCTCCACTCTGTGGGTGATTTACTGATAATAAATACACTCTCCACGTACTGTAAGTAACCCCAATGTAAACGTGTGTTATTTTCAGGTCTGTATACGTATCCCAACCCTATCATGGGAACACGACGCAGACTCAGACTTCTGTTAAATACAACGAGAACTCCCATGTTTCGGGAGGCAGATGTATACCATCAATGTTGCATTTAACAGCAAAGCAACATACAGAATATCGTCAATGTATATTTATTCAAAACCACAAAATCAGATCCAGTATATCGTAGCATAAATCGCCTACCGAAATTTGGAAACAATATTATCAGTGATAACGATGATCTGGAGTTCCCTCCCATACAATGCTTTATACTTATAGCACAAGCCCTTTAGTCACAAAACAACCAGCTGCAGTCCTGGCGAAAGCTGAGATGTCCAAACACCTCTATAATCTTAACCACGGTAGCATTAACCCTTTACCCAACGTAACGGCCAACACCGGTCAGCGCTATTCTCAAAAATCGCCAATTAATTTTCATTATTTTTTTACTTTTTGTCTCAAAAACATTGGTTATGACCCCTCGGTATGACGAGCTCGTTCCAACGAGGGGCCATAACCTATGTTTTGGGGACAAAAAATGAAAAAAATAAGTTATTCAAGAATTATGTTTGCAAGTTGCGTCTGCTTTTCATGTTAGGTAAAGGGTTAACGAGAGGAGGGCGAAACCTCTCATTCAAGAGGTTTTAGGAATGTCCTCTACTGATCTCGCCAGATACAACCCAACAATAAACAATGCAAGGAGGACATGGCTGAAAATATGCGAGCAACTGATCGTGGTCTCAAAATTACACCCGCCTCTTCCCTTCTATACACACTTCTTCTAGTCCCCGGGAGGCACTAATCCACTCGTCTTGTGTAATACCTCATGTCTTAAAAGGAGGACTCAATCCCAAAGCAACAGCCATGCAGTCTGAACAGAGCTAGTTCAGCGATCTGAACGTAGTGGCTACCCCTCTACGTTCAGATTCTTCCCATTCAATCCTATAGAAAAAGTTCCCATCAAGTTTCTTCCCATTCAATCCTATAGAAAAAGTTCCCATCAAGTTTTTGTGGGAACTCAAAACTCGAAATTAGGAATATGTATCAAGCTTTCGCCCTTATTACCGGCTGCAATCGATAGTACACGTATTTCCTTACATTTGGGAAGAGTTTATTAATCCAAACTAGGTTTTATCCTTTAATTGTCGTCATTTGTGTACTCGTGAGGCGGCGACGGAGATTTCAAAATCGGCCATGTTGTTGTTTAAATATAAAACAGTAAAAACGATAACCCGGTAATGGCGCCGAAACGAATAGACCTTTTCATCGATGCGGAATAGGATATTCGATCGCAATTGTGCAGAATTGGTTTGATAATCTGTTCTGTGCGAATGCGACCGAGTTTGATGGCCTCCTCTGCGCGAATGAGATCGAATTTCCTCTTCCGCATCGATGAAAAGGTCTATTCGTTTCGGCGCCATTACCGGGTTATCGTTTTTACTGTTTTATATTTAAACAACAACATGGCCGATTTTGAAATCTCCGTCGCCGCCTCACGAGTACACAAATGACGACAATTAAAGGATAAAACCTAGTTTGGATTAATAAACTCTTCCCAAACGTAAGGAAATAAGTGTACTATCGATTGCAGCCGGTAATAAGGGCGAAACCTTGATATATATTCCTAATTTCGAGTTTTGAGTTCCCATAAAAACTTGATGGGAACTTTTTCTATAGCCTAGGTTTGAATGGGAAGAATCTGAACGTAGAGGGGTAGCCACTACGTTCAGATCGCTGAACTACAATCGTTAGTACACGTATTTCCTTACATTTGGGCAGAGTTTATTAATCCAAACTAGGTTTTATCCTTTAATTGTCGTCATTTGTGTACTCGTGAGGTGGCGACGGAGATTTCAAAATCGGCCATGTTTTTGTTTAAATATAAAACAGTAAAAACAATAACCCGGTAATGGCGCCGAAACGAATAGACCTTTTCATCGATGCGGAATAGGAAATTCGATCGCAATTGCGTAGAATGGGTTTGATAATCTGCTCTGTGCGAATGCGACCGAGTTTGATTACCTCCTTCTGTGTCACAGAACACGCTAGGCAGAGGGTAATGTAAAATGGTGGCAAGATCACCAAGTCCCTATTTTATTCAAGCAGTTTGCTGATAAAAAAAAAAATAGACACAACATTGTTTACAAGTTGCATGGAAAATCCCGTTTAGGAAGACCATTTCAAATTCCGTACATTTCTGAACTGCACTCGATCTCGCACGTCATGCCCCACTTCGAAGTTGAATTACGGAATTAAATCAAAATGACTTGTGAGAACATACCTGTCAATAATTCCTAAGAATCATTCCAAACACGTGTTGATATATCTCCAACCCCGAAAACACTGTGAATGAGTAAATTCCTTGTTTTATCACGGTAAAACACTGAATATATTCGATTCTAAATTCGGCATTTCTTTCCAATTTGTCTTGTAGTCTGCGCAATGCAACGTTCTCCTTGACCCGTTTTTGAAACTGCGCAAGCAAAGCGTATCACTGTATTAACATCCAAATTGCACAAAATATTGCATATTCTTCCTAAATATTAATCGAAATCGTCTTTAAAATGCATTTGAGTGTAAATGCATACTTTAGTGCGTTGCTAAACGCCATATATTTTGAGAACTCTGTGTTCCGTCAAAAAGTCGGTTTGGAGATTAGGTGACGTAATCCAATAAAATTTCCAACAAAAATTGTTGGAAAATCCCAGCTATAAAAAGCCGATGCAGACGACGTTCGATGCTTTTCATGCCAGGTCATTCCTAGCGCAAGCAACTCAAACCAACCACAGAAAGTCTCATCGTCACTAGCAAATTGAAAGGTGCATATAAATGCCTTTGCATAATATGGGTTATTCCCAGTAACTGTGCATAATTCACACCCCAGTTTAGTAAGTTGGATTTACGGAAACTGAAAGGAACAATGTTCCACAGAGTCAGACTGAAGCAAGTCAAGGCCGTCCTTCCGGCTCTCCGAATGTAAACATTTAACCGGGGTGTCCGACTCATGTACATACGATGAGTTAATTCTAAATTTTAAAATAATTATCTCACAGTAATTTAGTGGATAATTAAACGCTGGCACATTCCAATTTTAACCCTTTCAGTTTTTCTGTCGTTTAACAGGGCATAAATTGTAAGACAATGGCTGCAATTTAGCTTTGTTAAGTGACTGAAAAGTGTCATGGTTGATTGGCGCCGACTCTGCTGTTTAACCCTAAGAGTTAAACTAAGACAGTTAAATTTTTATGTTAACCCCTCAATCCAGCTACGCCTTCAACTCCATCATAAGCTGGTCATTCCACTGTTTTCGATTGAGGTCATTGAACTATGTAATACATTTTAGAATAGAGTTAGGAGATAGATGGCATGTACTGTCTACTGATGTAGTCAGTGTAATTGTCAGGAATACTGAATCTCAATTAACTGTGTGCAATTTTACCCATTTCTAGTATACAGTAGTTTGTTTTAGTGTGATTTAAAACATAGTTCGGCACAGATATACCAGTTGTATCTAAACAGTAATTTATACTATAGGTCTAAATTAAATAATTTCTTTTGCTGGGTATTAACCCTTCTCAAACCAAAGTACAAAACAGTTAATCCGGTTTGGTAAAATAGTTTGAATTCCAGTCTATAAAATTACTAACCTATTTATTATTGACAATCAGAATTGTTAAAACTATACAGTTAATTGAGATTCTATTGAAACTGGTTGCCCCAGAATAGAAATAGTGAATATAAAACTAGTAGGGTCTGCTAGTAAAGGAATATTACCACCCTGAGCTGGTCAGTCCTGCTAAGAGTATGAAGGTGTATACTGGTTATTCTCATATATCAAACTGGTTCTACAAATTCCAGTCAATAAATCATTTCCCCAAAAAGCTGGTAATTCCAGTGCTTGTAAATTATAATTGAACTGGTGATTCCAGTGAACGTTATCACATTATATTAAAATCCAATAATTAAGCTGGTGACTCCAGGAACTTAATTGGAATAAAAAGTGAAACTGGTTAGTCCAGTTGAAGTATTTGTATGTTGTTGTCAACAACTTATTAAGGAACAATCAATTGAAATTGTTGTACATACTTAAAAGGGAAAGAATTTATGGATAAAATAAAAAGAATTAATTTACTGCTTCAACAGTGTCATTCCAATTCCTCTCAGATTTAATCATCCTGTGGGATATAATTGAATCTCTTGCTGCCACCCCTGCAAACCCAAGTCAGATACCCCATTATAGTTTCGGTTCAGAGGGTTACCCCAAATAGCACCTCCATACCGTTACAAGATGAAGGTCGTAGAGGTGGGAGTCTTCCGACTCGGCGTCGCTAGTGCACTAATCCCCTGAAATCGCCCAGTTCGCACAATATGCCTGCACTGTGCAAGTTGGCACGATATAGGGGTAGTCATTACTACCGGCTCGAATAATCATTTACTCGAAAAGTCAGTCCGTGGTATTAGGGGTTGACGACTTTGGAATGCCAAGCAATTTAGTGTATAGCCCTTTACCTTACATGAAAAGCAGATGACACTTACAAACAAAATTCTTAAAGGGACGTCCAACCTAAATTTGGTCAAATTTCATGTAATTTTCTTCCAACTCTAAAAAAGACCCAACATGAATAACCCCAATAAATTATATACCAAAATACTTGGAATGAAACATAGAACACGTGGAATCTGACATATACCATGGAACTGCTGCCATGTGGTAGGTAGACCCGTCTGAAAGTCTGCTATGGCATAAGTAACCGACCAGATTTTAGACAATAAAATACCTTAAATTTGTTGAGTAGATAAATTCTGCAATCCTTCTAGTACAGACTCGGAGAAATCTTTTTATCAGTCTTGCAAGGAACAGACCACGAGACAAATTATAATTTAGGATGCCTGCATTTCAAAAGGGCTGCCATTTTTCTTGTGTTTGTTTACCTTTTATGAAGTTCACCAAGGGTCAAATCCACACAGTTCAGAAGAATAAGTATGGAGTCATGAGGGAGTGCATCAATGGAAAATGAAGAATGTCCAATGTGGCTTTTGTGAGTCTGCTGTGACCATACCCCCCCCCCCCCCCCCCCCACACACACACACACACACACACACATACACACACACAATCCTGTGCCGTTTTGCATGAGATCTGTATCAAATTGGTAAAATACGATGAGATTGATACACCAAAAAAGGGTGAACTGCGAAACTTCCTCATTTAGAGTTATATGTGTCCATTTTTGGGGTTGCATGAGCAGTGACAGCTGCCAAGAGTGTCATTTGAATGTTCAAGTGTGGCCAAAACAACAAACAATGACCTTCCCTGCGTGCTGAATACTTTCACCAATCGGCTACACTTAGTTAGACATCCTGGCCTCCAATTCATTTATGTACATGATTTGGTATGTTTCATTTGTTTTGGAACTACCGGCCTTCCGTAGTTGCTGTTTGGGGAGGATTGACTGTTGTTTTCTCATGAGATTTAAGAACATTAATAACTGATCTGTTTACCAATACTAATTTTATAGGCGGAGGGTTACCGACCTGAACAATATCGGAATTGTGTTGGTTATTAAATTCATTTATCTAAACACTTATGACACGTTGTGGTCTCATTTGGGTAATTCGTGTGAATTTTTGTCCGCCTAGCGGAATTTCTCTATTTCTGTCCACAGAGTGTCAAAACACATAGATTTTCGCAACCTTTTGGTGCTAACAGCGCTCAAAATCGACGTTGATCCGTCTTATACACAATGCGGTTGTGTGAGGGAGATATTGAAATTTACGATGGTACGACATTTCTCTGTATTTGGTGAACAGGAAGAAACCTTTCTGATAATTCTCCTTGTCATTGGTCTTCTTTTTTCGTAGCAGACTTCATCAAGCCTTCTTTACGTCACTAATATAGTTCGGCGACAGTAACACTATTTTTTCGTAAATATACAATTGTGACGACTGTAATGTATGTTGATGTGAATATATTTTTGTTTTCAAATATAATTTTCCACTTTTATGTTCTGATCATCGCCACCAACCAAATAATAGTAGTTCGAATTGGTGGCGTATTAATCCCTTGCTGACACTTGCGTCACATTGTACAGTTTTAGAATTCATTAGCACTACTATGGACTGTATCTCTCATTTATCACATTGTCAGTTGAATATTTTCCTATGAATGTATCGTGAGTTGTACATTACATCGCCTGCCAGATTCAAAAACAGCAGTGAAATGTTTGAAGATTTCAGATCGTGGGAAATGAAATCATTTCACAACTTAGCCCCAAAACCCATGTGATCACAACAAACGTGTCGGACAAACAGAATGAAGCGTTTGTGGTCATCCATTTTCCCATGAGCATTCTCACCACGTTGGTGATGAAATGATAAATATGCTTTTTCCGAGTATGGAGTGTGGAGTCTTTTATTCACAACTTAGACATTCGAATTACCGATCTATTCCTTGTTAATCCTGACGGTTACTTATGCAGCTGGCAATTTCTTTTGTCATCAAAAGCAAATTTCCCAAAGTGAATAAATTCGGGTTTTGTATGTTTTTGTCATTATTTTGGTATATAATATGCCGTTATTCACCGCTTTAATTCGTATTTAGGGCATTGTGAAAATTTACAAAAAAATGTCCAGTTACGTTGGACGACCCCTTAAATAACTATTTTTTTTCATTTTTTGTCTCAAAAGCATAGGTTACGACCCCTCATTGGAACGAGCTCGACGAGCCTATGTTTTTGAGGAAGAAATGAAAAATAATGAAAATTCATTTGGTGACTTTTGTGAATAGCTCTGGACGGTTTTTGCCGTTACGTTGGTTAAAGGGTTAAACACATGAGCTGGGATAATAATAGGGGCGTTATCAAAACTCATTCACTTTAATGTTTTCAAATTTTTTCAACACTGTTGTCCAAAAAATAATCTAGCCCTCAACCAGATAATCACTAATGTGAAAAAATATCTTATTTACACTTTTCGACGTTTGACGTCGCATTTTGAAAACCGTTGAGGAAACTGAATTACCAGTGACGTTTGAACGTCAGAATAATTAGTCTCAAAGGGTTAATAATAAAAATAATATTCGATAAACCTAACTGGATACCCTCATTATCCAGTTATGCTTACCGAATATTATTTTTATTATTAACCCAACTTCTTTTACAACTTCATCCATGTTTTTACCGAGTATGTATCACGCAACCCGTTTCAGTACACATTCAAAAAGACATGGGGACATTATGTCCAATCGAAATATAAAGTGCAATTTTAAAAAAAAAACAATGATATTTTTGGTCGTCAACGGAAAATAATTTAAAGTTTAAGGTCACAGTGATTTTGACCTTTGGAAAAAGAATCTCAAAAATGAATTATGTTCTTCCTCTCATCATGTCCAACAAACATATCAAGTGTGCTCCAAATCAGACATAAATCTGTTTCGTTATGGATTGGAAGCCAAGTTAAAGTTTGGGGTTATTGTAACCTTGACCTTGTGCACAAACAACAATTATTTTATAAATTTCAAAGTGGCTTCCTTCTCAATAACAGCACAGTCTACCAACTATTAGAAATTTATCATAGTCTATTCCATGATCTTGATAATCAACGATATAGTTGCGGGGTATTTTGTGATATACAAACAATACGTCTCCTGAGTTCCATTGTGTTCTGTGTGCCTACTGGCAAATATAACACATTGGAACTCGGGGGACGATTAGCATTATTATTCAAAATTTGTTTTATTATAAATTATTGGAGAGTGCACACAGGCACTCTCAAATAATTTGTAATAAAACGAATTTATATCAACAAAGTATTATTTGTGTTTGACTGAATATGAAATATGAACAAGGAAAGTGTTGGCTTTATCTATGTTACCTTTATGGCTTTATCTATCTTATTATCTACGTACAATTCAAAGCGTCTAGATTATTAAAGTTAGGACGTTCGACGTGCATTTCAGAGGATAAATTCATTGCACTCCTCGGGCTAGTCAAGTGGATTGTTTTCATTGTTTTTTATTTTATTGTTATTAGTATTGTAATACCCAAAACGTGACCCGATTGATTAATGCATATGCGAGGATATGGGTGACGGATATACGCAGAACGATAACACGTGTGAATGGGTTAATCGATATAGGATATAGCAGGGGTGGCAGCGCGGAAAGACAAAATGAGAGGCCGTATTGTCGTTCTGTGTTTATTACACGTATTCACGTATATAAAATAATGTATTACTGTTCTATGAAATCGCCATCCACAGAAACACTAAACCATGCGGAAAATGAAAATCTGTTCCGAACGCATGTGCGGAGCGGAAATCGTTGCCTATTTTTAAACAGGAGCGGAATTTCACTGGAATTTTCTATAAATCGTGCAGCGCAATTAAAATTTGAATCGCAAGCGATAGCTGAAAACTGTAACACGGCTCCCCTCGCAAATTTAGTTGTCGATAAAATGTGTTCTTATTGGTAGCTTGTCCACTGGGTTCCAATGTGTTCTATGTGCCTACTGGCACATTGGAACTCAGGGGACGAACTGTTGCCAAATGAATTACTGAATGCCCTTCTACTAATTGCCTTTATATACGCGAAGGCGTGTAATAAACACAGAACGTCACAAGCGTATATTGTTTGTTGGTTTACGTGATACTTCGTTTCTGGGGTTTCTATCCCACCCGCCGCATCATTCGAATGTTTGTTTTTCAGTAAGTTGGAGATGCGTCTGATGTTTCAATCCTTTACACAACACCTCAGCTCCTAATTTATTATTTATTTATTGGGGTTTAAGTTCCCATACTTATGCACAATGGCTAATCGTGACCGTGACAGTTTTACGGGTGGAGAAAGCCGACGTACCCGGAGAGAACCACCGAGCATCGACGAGCAACTGTCAACTCCTCAACATTCTCTGTCCAAGCTCCCCCCAGGCAGGGTTACAGCGGTTGAAGACATGTGCATTATCGGCATGCAGTACGCCTTAGTACACGACGCGTCGTGCCCACATGTAGGTAACCGGGATAAAGTGCCTTGCACAAGGACACAATGCGGGTCGTCCCGGATGGGGATCGAACTCGGGACCTCTAGCATAGAAGTCCAACGGTGTACCACTGAGCCACCGCGCTGCCCACTCAGCTCCTTAATAATTTATGTGCAACTCATTACGATAATGCTTTGCGTCCTTGAATTTTTGTGGTGTCAGAATGTCGTAGGTATGGTTGATGAGAATGCATTGTGTATTTAATACACACATTTCAACACTTTATTTGTCTTGTCAATAAAACAACTTCTTTTCAATATAAGTATGAATACAGAATAAATTGAAAGAACTGAAGAAATAATTAAATCTGGAGATATGGTGCACTCTAAAATCAGCTGGGTTAAAAAAAAAATTAATCCAAATCATCTGGGTTGAGTGAATATGAACCCAAATTAACTGGGTTGAGTGAACTTCAACCCAACTGGGTTCATATTCACTCAACCCAATTGATTTGGGTTGATTTTTAACTCAACTGATTATAGAGTGTGCATTGCGCTGGCTGGATGTTGCTTTACGTTGGGTAAAGTGGTAAGAAATTTTTGAGAACCTACATTTTCAACACCACATATGAAACGTGAATAAATTGCCTGAACTCATATTCTTTCATCTTCATTGTGGAGTACAGCTACGTATCTCATAAATGCTGAAAATAATGAGGAGAAAAAGTGATGTAATCTGAAGAAACGTTTTCTTGTTGAGAGGCGACTGCCTCAAATGGCAAAGGACGCCTGGTTAGAAACTCACCTATCGCAGGTATTCTTTTTGGTGCTATAGAGGCCGAATATGGGACCCTTTCCCAATTGCATTTTGGCATGATGTTTTTGCAATTCCAACCAACCATGTCTCAATCTTAGTTCTCATTCAAATAAACATTTAATAATAATAATAATAATAAAAATAATAATAATAATAATAATAATAATAATAATAATAATTTAATTCTTCTGTAACTCCTGAAAGCTTAATTTTGACTTTCATCACTTTTTACTGCAACAAAACAGATGCCTCCATAGTTTTTAGATACATTTGCAAGTTACATCCCGAGAACCTTGTCTGTTGTTTCTAAGAAAATCTATATTGACAGCCAAGACTTGCCAAGACACAACTGCAAAAACACAGAATGTAAACTGTTGAAGTGTAGCAAAATGCATAAATATCTTTCCCATTTAATAGTATAAGACAATTTATTTAATAGAGCTTTCAGAAACTGATCATTATTTCATGTGACTGTTTCTTATATATAAAACTTACTGCATGTACTATATATGCAGGCCTGAAAATAAGCAGTCTGATATTTGCAGAATGAGGTCCTCAGAGGGTGAATTTGATGATTCTATCCCATACAGTGGGCCAATTTATCCTCTGGTTACCTCTTTCTGTTTAGTTTTGAGACCCTGATTCAGGTTGAGGTTCACAGAGGGTAAATTTAGTGATGCTACCCTGCTGTGCAGGGTAGCATCACTAAATTCACCCTCTGGGGACCTCATTTTGGAGATGACAGTCTGCTTATTTTCTGGCTTGTAAAAATGTAGCAGCTTCTGTAATAATGTTCTCACTTCAATATGAAGGTAACACTTCTTATTCTTTGTGCGTATCTTCTCCCAAACAAATTCCCATCTGGAGTCTTCATGACGCACCCTTTCCCAGTTGCATGGGCCCCAGACCCTTCACCAAACAGGGCACAAAAATCTCTGCTATTGCCCATTTGTGTTAAATTAGATGGTCTGGTATTTGTGTCGGCCGAATAAGGTCGACTCTTCGGAAACCGAGCCAAAACTGTCCGCATATCGGCCGATTGTATACTCGGGTTGAATCTGTGCGATTTCGTGTACAAAAGCCAAGCCGATTGGGTCCAAAGGTACACTCGGACCGATTTATTTTGCAAAACCCAAGGCGATTGACCCCGCAAGCCGCTCACGTTCGTAGCCCGCCATTAAACGTTTGGGTGTCATGGCGGATGTTGTGTTTTCTATTCCAGAAAAGCTAATACAGCTAATACAACAGTAAGTTCTGTGATATGCAACCATTTAATCACTTGACTGTTGTGTTTTGCTTCTCTACTGCACATGCACCTGTTCTATTTTAATTTGACTGTATATTTATGTATGGGGTGGCGTTTATATTGGCCATGCCTGTTCGCCAAACCACATTTCAGTTATAGAAATAAAAAATTTAAAAAAAAAAAACCGCCATTCGATTGTGCCCCCAGGTCTGCCTGCGGACACACTCGGTTCGCGCTTTTCGGACGTATTCAGCATGCGAACACAATCCGCCTTGTGGAGCTATTCTGACAAAATAGACGTTCCACGAAATTCCCTATTTTTCCAGGCTTCTGTGAGGTAATCAGTATCTAACCATTCTGTGCCTTACATATACCTACTTATGTGCTTAGTTGGAATGCGGAAATAAATACATTCTTGTATCATGTCAATTCTTCAGCTTTTTCCAACACGCATGGCCCCCGCAGACTCGCACTTTCGTCACAGCTAACTGATATCACCAACGGCGTGTCTCCGGCCCAAGGTTGCACGTCTCCAGAAACGAATAAGAAATTAAATGTACATCCACACAAATACATTGCCGCAACGATGAAAAATACTTTTTGCCATTCTTCCCGTGTGCCCTGAAAAAGCCAAAACAGATTGGTTTTTGACAACTCAAAACTCACGTTACTAAGAAAAGACCATCTTTCCCAACTTCTTTTACAACTTCATCCATGTTTTAACCGTGTAGGTATCACGAGACCCGTTTCAGAACACATACAAAAAGACATGGAGACATTATGTCCAATCGAAATATAAAGTGCAATTTAAAAAAAAAAACAAAGATATTTATTTTTTATATTTTTGGTCGTCAACGGAAAATAATTTAAAGTTTAAGGTCACAGTGACCTTTGGTAAAAGAATCTCAAAAAACGAATAATGTTCTTCCTCTCATCATGTCCAACAAACATATCGAGTGTGCTCCAAATCTGTTTAGTTATGGATTGGAAGCCAAGTTAAAGTTTGGGGTTATTGTAACCTTGACCTTGTGCACAAACAACAATTATTTTATAAATTTCAAAGTGGCTTCCTCCTCAATAACAGCACAGTCTACCAACTATTAGAAATTTATCAGAGTCTATTCCATGATCTTGATAATCAACGATATAGTTGCGGGGTATGTTGTGATATACAAACAATACGTCTCCTGAGTTCCAATGTGTTCTATGTGCCTTCTGGCAAATAGAGCACATTGGAACTCGGGGGACGAAGCATTTCGGATCATCCCCTTCGCTGGTGCCACAGCATTTAATAAAAATAAAACAATGGTGCCACAGCATTTAATAAAAATAAAACAATGTGTGGCAGTTAGTGGCTACTTTTCGGAATATAATAAAATTATCGCTGGTGTCCCACATGGTTCATGTTTAGGTCCCCTTCTTATCTTTAGTCTATATTAATGATATCGCTGAAAATACTGAATGTATCGTTAGGTTATTTGCTGACGGCACATGTTTGAAAGAGCCAATCATTCCCTACAGACCTGAATGACGTAGTCAACAATGATATCAAACAGATCAATACTTGGGTACAGTAATGGCTTGGTAAATGAAACCAACGCTGACAAACCACGAGAGTTGTTATTCCCTGTATCCAAAAATATCCAGTATTCAGGTACGATGAGACACATTCAAACTTTGTAAAAGATCACAAACATCTTGAGCTTGATTTACAAGTAGATCTCTCTTGGGAAAAACACACTGATAGTATATCAAAGCGAGCAAATTCTAAGCTTTCTCATTTTCGAAAAATGAAGTATAACCTTACTGTCGACAAACTTGAAAAGGAGTACTTATCAATTATTCTAACGATCATGGAGTACGCTAGCCCCCTTGTGAGGTGGTGCTAGCCTAAGTCTACTGAAGCGAATTGAGGGGAAACACTGCGATGCTACTCGACATAACACCACCGGAACATCTAGTGGCACTGCTTCCCCGTCGTTTTAGTGAAAACTTCAAAACTCACAGTATAATCTACGGAATTCCCCAAATATTCAACAATATAACCCACAAACTGAACTGTAATGAGACGATCATTATTCTTTCTCTGCAAAAAAGCTTGAATTTTTTTACGATTCAATAAAAAATGTAGGCCAGCAGCGAAGCCCCCGAACCTTTTTAACGTTGGAAGGGTAATTCCAAATACAATTCATTGCATGATAAGACTAGACTTCAGTGATATGAACGCGGATAAATCTGCAAATTATCTCACCGACTCTTGTGATTGTAGTTGCAGAAACAACACTGAAGATGCATGTCATTTCTTCTTTGAATTCCCCTACCATAATGGGGCTAGAACTGCATTATTTCAAAGCCTTCAACCACACAACATAACGTGTGCTGATCAGCTTCTATTCTTCTACATGGCGTTGTGTCATTGTCAGGCAAATATAATAGGATACTTTTCCGCGTCATTCAGAAGTATGTCAGTGACACAAAAAGATTCATCTGAGAACCATTTGTAAAACATACACGTCAACCCATAAATTAGGTCAACTCTCTCTCTCTCTCTCTCTCTCTCTCTCTCTCTCTCTCTCTCTCTCTCTCTCTCTTGATGGGAAAGAAAAGTTTATGTGAAATTTAAGAACTAAAATATAAGCACTTTTGCACTACTGTATGTGACAAATTACATACAATATAGTTCGATGAAGTTGATGAGCATATTTTATTTTCCAGATATATATTATACCTACATGTGTGATTATGTTCCAATAAGACTAAAATCCCCCTCCTCTGATTGCACGAGAGCTCACTTGGTATATTCTATGTTTACGGCTCAAGTGGCAAATGTTACCGGCTGACGTCACCACGCAAAATATTTGAAATGACATTGCCCGTTTTATAATTGCTTCACCAACGGAGTGACTGGAAAGCCGCTTCATTTTTCTATATTTTGCACTCGTGCAGCAGACGATGTTCCCGTTGAAGTGTTGTTTAAATTACAAGCCAATTTACGATTTGAACTGAGATGGAATGAGTTTCTGTGGAGTATTGATTATTTATCCAGTGCCGTCGTGGGATACACGAGAAGTTTATTTACTAAACCTGTGATAGTTAAAAGTTGCCTTGAACAAGGCAACTTTTAACGATTACATGTTTAGTAAATAAACCTCTCGTGTTTCAAGATGTACGTTTTGGGCTAGGGGTTGTGTCTTGTGTTATTGTGATGAATTGACGGTAACATGGTCTGAGGTTTGCGGCTCGGGGCGTATGTTCAAGAGGTTTGCGGCTCGGGGCGTATGTTCAACCTCAACGCTTCGCGTCTCGGTTGCACATAAGCACCGAGCCGATTTACAATTTGAACTGAGAGGGGGCGCGGTGGCGTTGCGGTAACCGGTTCTCGTCAGATCACCGAAGTTAAACAACGTCGAGCCCGGTTAATCACTGGATGAGCGATCAATTCGGACTCCCGCGTTGTGTCCTTGGGCAAGGCACTTAACCCCGATTGTCCAGATGGGGGCACGATGACGTCGTGTACTAAGGCGTACTGCACGTCGATGGTACGCATGTCTTCAACCAATCTAACCCTGCCTGTGCTGCAGTGCGGAGCTACGATGTTGGGAAGCTGGCAGCTGCTCGTCGTTGCTCGGTGGTTCTCTCCGGATACTCCAGCTTCCCCCACCCCTAAAACTGTTACGGTCATGATTAGCCAATTTGGACTGAGCTGGAATGAGTGTATCTGGTGTATTGATTATTTATCCAGTGCCGTCGTGGGATACACGAGAAGTTTATTTACTAAAGCGTCGCATCTCGGTTGAACATAAGTACCGAGCCGCAAACCTCAGACCATGTTACAGTCAATTCATCACAATAACTTATGTTAACCCTTTACCTAACATGAAAAGCAGACGACCCTTGCAAACCAATTCTTGAATAACTATTTTTTTTTCATTTTTTGTCTCAAAAACATAGGTTATGACCCCTCGCTGGAACGAGCTCGTTCCAACGAGGGGTCATAACCTATGTTTTTGAGACAAAATATGAAAACATAATGAAAATTAATTGGCGATTTTTGAGAATTGCGCTGGTCGGTTTTGGCCGTTACGATGGGTAAAGGGTTAATATGTGATTCTGGTTGAACTTTAACAGCAGCTTGGTGTAATATATAGGGTTTGTAACAACAGGACTATACAACTAGTTTCTGTGAAACGCTTGTTCACATTGATTCTTTGTTTTTATAGCCGAGACTATAAATAGTATCAAAGTAATGCCTAGGAGTTTCACATAAACTACATGAAAATGAGAATATTTATGTTTTAAAACAACTTACCCCGGTACATTGTACTCTCTGTGGCCTAGCCACAGAGAGCACGATGTATCGAGGTAAGTGAGTTCGTCCCATTTTATCAAACTTTTCAAATCGCAAAAGGAGATAGGCCCAAAAGTGGGACTTCAGTGTTTCGCTACGAACCTGGGAACTTGTTTTCAAATACAGTTTACGAAAAAAAAGTTTATTGAGTATTTGTCCAGTAATCCCTTTTGCTTTCATTTTGCAAATAAATATGGTTAATGTGCTTAAATGAAGAAGACGGTGTGAATCATGGAGTCTAAAGACGGTTTGGGTATTTTTAGCATAAACGAGGAAACAAACAACACCCAGCAGTCGATTTTTTGTTCGGTGGTTCAATTTTACCGCCTTTGCCCTCCAGTCTCAAGTTACGACATCACAGATAAAATTACAGTTATTTAGTTCAGTTTTGGCTTTAGAAATCTTTTGTTTGATGGCTTTAGAAATAAACTTACATTCTCCGTCAGTATTCCTATTATTGTTGGTCCAACGAAGCCTGGTATGGCCGCAAATGTGTTGGATATTCCCATAATCATCCCAGCATACTTTGGAGCGATATCAATCATGTTGCTGCAGTATCCAGCTCCAACAAAGAAACCAGTAAAGCCAACTGCGATCACCAGGGACACCACAGCACCTGGAGCTTCCGAACAGTCCATAAATGACAGAATAATGAGAAAAATCGCTGGAACAATAGAGCCTGAAAAATAGAGTTTCCCCTTCACCCAACATAACCAAGCAACTAGCCAGGATTCTATGATAGGGGAGCCCTAGCCGTTTTTTTTTTTGTATTGGGGGGGGGGGGGGGGGGGGGGGGCTAAAGATATTTTAAAGGCCGTTGTGTGGAGTTTGGGTGGCTTCCACTAGTCCTATCCAGTACCCTCCGGTCGTTGCCACCTCCTCCCACTTCCTTCTAGTTAGGACTAGCCCTCTCCCTACCCCCGAGAACATTCTGCAAACTTTAGTGGTCTAAGAGGGAATCTGAGGCATTTGTAGCGTATGTAGCTCAATATTGGAGACCATTTTGGGGCTCTATTTTGTGTGGAACTTGCATTGGCCAGTGTTTGAGGGGGGGGGGGGGGGCTGCCAAAATTTTAACTTATGACCAGTGTCCACGCAGTCGGGTGCTAATTGTGGCAATTGCGCTGAAGATTTTGATTCGGCACTAAAACATCCCCGACTGGCTAAAAATTGTGCACCCAAAGCCTATTTGCTCTTATGTGGAAATGCCAACGCAACGGTGATGAGAATTGTTGGTATTAGAACAAACAAATAAGAATTTTTTGCCTTGCCAAAAATGAAATCATCAGGTGACAATTAAAGGGAAGACAATCAAGAGATTTTCACGAAGCACACCAAAGCCGTGTAATCGTGTCAAGCAATTGAAGCTAGTCAGTCAACAATGATTGGCAAATAGAGGCTGGGTTGAGTTTTTTAGACAAACATATTACATGGTCACTTCTCAAGTCTTGGTAATTGTTGTCGGTTGGCAGTATTGAACAGTAGCGGTATAGGTCCAATGATTTAACACAGGATTCCCTTTACCCAGGAATGGCGGTATGGGTCTAGAATTTACTACAGAAATTCCCATCGACATCTCGACGTATAGTGTCAGTCCTCGGTATGGGATTATAGGTTCAGAACAGTTGTATGGGAATTCCCCTAGTAAATTTGCAGTTGCCAACAAAATTTACTGCCGGAATTCCCATAGGACTGCATTGGGTCTATAATCTCTCACTCAGAACTAACACTATAGGTTCAAGATGTCTATGGGAGTTTATGTGGTGAATTTTGGACCCATACCGCCATTCCCGGGTATGGGGAATCCCGTGTTAAATTCTCAGACCTATGCCGCCAGTGTACGCCATTATTGGCGTTCAAACATTTAAAATAAAACATAAGAGTCCAAAATTCAACTTTATAGAAGTTCACATTAAAATGATGGTAAGGTGATGACAAAATATGGCTGAAAATGTGATTTGTGCTTAGAGATATATGGGTACATATTACGTGCTGTATAAGTAATGCTAAATTAGCTTGAAAATATGTGACACCTGAATGGAATCGTCTTAAACACTTTTGTATACGGCGAAATGGCGAGCTTTTGTTTCAATTGTGGGGTGGTTCAGTAAACGTTTAATCATGTATCCCAAAAGGACTGTAAGGTTAAATTACCACTGATCCTCTTGTCCCATTAGGTGTTCATCGTCTAGTAACAAATGTTCAACTTTTGCTTTACTCACAAACTGTCAACTTGTGTCAACACCAGCTAGGGCCTCTGAGGGGAATTTTATCAGAGAATATAAAATTTCTTTCGGGTCCTCTTCCGTTCTCCATTAGTCATTCTGTTTTTATCCGCTACGTTTTTATGCCATGAGCTGTTAGGCCAAAAAGGGTATGGAAGATGAGAGAGGGGTGACATGGAGCGCTCTGTGAATTTTCTACATTTGAGGCGTTATGCTCCTATAATCCCTCCATGATAAATTAGATAAATATAAATAAAAGAGGATCAGAAAGAAAAAAGGACATTTGAAGATCTTTGTTTATGCTACAGAAGAGATAAGGAGAAAGAATTCACATTGAAACATCCGTTTTATTATATGACTATGATATTTTTACCCGAAATACCACTACTGTCTGACGATTTTATCCACTGTCGGATCACACCAGGTGCGATTTTCCCGGATCAAAAATCCATATCACACTCGTACGGAAATTGCCGAGAATTTTCGCATGAATAACGTCGGACTATATCCGTTAAAAATAGACTTCATAACTAAGGAAGCCGTTGCCGTTGTTTACAAAGTTTCGTCTGCTATTTTAATGTTCGGATTTGTGTTTTCGACGCACAAATCAAATTGCAAATTGGGAGTCAGTCATATAATAAACCTATCATCATAACAGTGTGTTGATCCGTGCTGTAGTGTCACGTCTCGATGAGGTGACCAGATTGTCTGATCACACTCGCTGCCTGCGGCAGCTCGTGTGATCCGACAATCTGGCCACTTCAACTCGACGTGATACTGCGACACGGATCAACACACTGTCTTGATAATACGTATTTATATTGCAATGCAGATCAAAAGACATAATTTACCTTTTTTAACCTTTTACTAATAATTATGATAATTATTTGTAAAAAGTAAAAAAAAAAGGTAGACAGGCGTAGTATTTAGTTTTCAAAATGAGCTTTCCTGGCCTTTTTGTGAAACATCTCGTATCACTGTACTGGAATTAATTGTTCTGGCAATATTTGATTCAATACTTAGTCTGGCCAAATCCACAGGACGATCCTGAGTCACCGTTTACCTTAAATAATTCTTAATCAGAATTGAGTTTGCTAAATGACCTCTCTGCAGAAGTTAGGCTATATACTGTTGCTGGAATTGTTAATAGTATTTTTCAGCTATCACAAACATCTCAGGAAATTCCCTGCCCCTTTGGCTCCCAGTCCCCATTTGGACCCCCGGGTACGATGCGCCAGCTTTGGACCCCTCTCATTGGCCCTGAAACTAGCAGGAACGTTGCTAAGGGGTCTCGGATGTGGAGGATATTACTCTCCAGATTTCCAATTGCAACCCCGGTAGACAAGTTCCGACTAACCCTATATAATTACCAACATGTGCGAAATTTCATTAGCACCTCCAGCCAGGTTGAGTTAAAATTTTCCAACTATAGTTTTTAACCCTTTATCCAATACACGCAGTATCAAATGTTGTTATTTTAACCCTTTACCCAACGCAGACGATATCAAAATTTATTATTTTAAATATAATTTTTTCAAATTCTTCAAACAATTTCAGCAAAACCATATCATGTGACCCCTCGTTGGAACGAGCTCGACGAGCTCGTTCCAAGGAGGGGTCACATGATATGGTTTTTTTTTAAATTTTTGAAAAATAATATTTTTTCAGCTACTGAATTTGCATATTACGCGGGCGGATGCGGCCGATTCGTTGGGTTAATTGTCTTTTTTAATTTTTCAAAACATTTCAATTAAGAAAACCATTTCATATAACTTCTCACTGGAACAAGCGCGATGAGTTGGCAAAGTTCGGACTTCCATTTCATAATTGCGCACAAGTGGAAAATTCCATTAGCACACCCACCAAAATCCCACCCCAACTATCCCTTCAAAAATTTCGAACTACTGGTTTTAACCCTTTATTCAACATACACGATATCAAATGTTGTTATTTTAATTATTTTTTTAATTTTTAATTTTTCAAAAAAAATTACAACAAAGCCATATCGAGTAACCCCTCATTGGAACGAGCTCGACAAGCTTGTTTCATTGAGGGGTCAGATGATACAGTTTTTTTAATTTTTTTTTTTTAATTCTTAACTGCTGAATTTGTATTCGTTCGGTAAAGGATTAAGATGCAGTATTTCATTTGTACACCCCCATCCCCCACCACACCTCTTGACTGTAAATTATCCAACTGAGGCTCTTTGAGGTCACAAATTTCAACTACAGATCAATATTTGGGGGATTTTTACTACTTTTCAATCAATATTTGGAATCATTTCACTACTTTTAGGTGTATATTTTGGCCAGATTCCAGACATGTTTGGAAATATTCCACTAGCTCCCTGTCTGAAATTTTTCAAACCTTTTCCAATTTATGGCTTCGAATTTCCAACTATTGTGAATCTGACAAATGTTGGAGTGGGCACCCCCACCTCCACCCCATATGGCATCACTAGGGTTGTATAAGGTTAAATTATCACTAAACCTATGTTAGGAGTTTACAAACAGATTGCGTACTTTTGCTGTACGCCAAAATTTATACAGCGGTTTGGAAAGAGTAATTAAAGGCATATAAATGAGCAGGAAACAAATTGCTGAGCAAACTTTTGGCCTTCTCATTGAAAGTTATCTCAAGCAACATACAGGGAACAATGAGATTTAATTCCTGTATGGAGGTTTTAAACCTCCGAGAAGAAGCTGAGGGATAATTCCGGGGTGTGTGTGAATCAAATAAAGCGCATAAGTTTTATAAAAAAACAAAAACATTTCAAATAGTTCGTTTCAAAGAAAACATGCGCGAAGTGCCAGAAGTGCTCTACTGGTACGAACGATGCTTTGGAGCAGTGTTAACCCTTCACCCAACGTAAAGACCAAAACCGCCCAGCGCTATTCACAAAAATCGCCAATTCATTTACATTATTTTTTGTATGACCCCTCTGTGGAACGAGCTCGTCGAGATCGTTCCAAGAGGGGTCATAACCTATGTTTTTGAGACAAAAAATGAAAAAAATTAGTTATTCAAGAATTTTGTTTGCAAGTGTCGTCTGCTTTTCATGTTAGGTAAAGGGTTAATTATAAGACCAATATTAGCTAGACATTGCTTAATCCTTTGAACCAGCGAATTTCTAAATATTAATTATTCTCCCCAAATAATGAATATGGACTCTTCTAATTGCTGTCATTGAACTGACATGGCAGATACCATCAGTGTTCACAGCGTAAACAAATCAGTTTACCCTTATGTCAGTCTGAGCAAGTTGTGGTGAAATGTTATTCACCTTGATGTAGTGTATTTAGTGTGTAAATGTCTTAACTCTACTACCCGAAAGGTCATATACTGCTTAGAGCAACCCTGGCTAAGTTACACAGGGATGTTCTAAGCAGTATATGACCTTTCGGGTAGTGGGTTTAAAGATATATAAGGACTGAAGTGTGCCATGGATCGACATTGATAATAATGAAGCTACCCAAGTGTTTTTTCTTCAAGAACTACTACTCACTCTCGCAGAACAGAACATAATTCCCCAAATGCGTTTAAATGCGTAAAATCAATTGAGCTCAATCCCACTCATATTCTTGATGTCTCACCTAATAACACTCAATACGCAAGAACAGAGTATTATTTACTTGAGTATGGAAGAATCATATACCGTCACATTCAAACGTACTGTGTTTGCGAGAAAGTGGAATAGGATGCATCACGCGCCGTGAGATAATTACTGGTTTGAGTAGGGTTTAAAGACAATTTCAACAGCCAGTGTCAAATCGTACCGGACAGTGTGACGGCAGAGGAAGACTGGGTATTTGGAAAGAAAGCTAGTCCAGTAACTGTCGGGCTCCCAAACACTCCCGACACATTCAAGCAGAATTAGCATCAGTTGGAAGGAAGTGTACCATCGTTGTTCTGTATGCTTTAGTACACGGAGCCACCGTGCTCCAACTTGGGCAAAGTAGTTTCCACAACAGGTTGCGAATTTACACAGACACTGCCAACGTTATCTACATAGGCCTATTGAACTGACGTCTTGGTAAGATAGTGTGACGAAACACAGCAAGGGTGGAGTCCCTCGGGGAGACATCGACAAGCCGAGTTGCAGTGTTTCAAGGAAGTGGTTGGCGTGAGTGAATTTTAGGAGAAATTCCACCATGATCGTTTATTCCTGTGCCCTGTACGCCACCCTAGTTGTGTTCTATATTTACACCATTATCAAACTTGAATTAAGTGAACGAAGCTATATTATTAACCCTTTACCTAACATGAAAAGCAGACGACACTTGCAAAAACAATTCTTGAATAACTAATCTTTTTCATTTTTTGTCTCAAAAACATAGGTTATGACCCCTCGTTGGAACGAGCTCGTCGAGCTCGTTCCAACGAGGGGTCATAACCTATGTTTTTGAGACAAAAAATGAAAAAATAACGCAAATTAGTCGGCGATTTTTGAGAATAGCGCTGGCCGGTTTTTGACTGTTACGTTGGGTAAAGGGTTAAAGAAAAATATCATATCTTCGGCGATCTGTTTACTTTCTTGCTCGACACTGTTTTGTGTCTTACACGACGTTCTTACTTGTAGGCCGGATTCCACGTTCGAGGTATCTAATACATTTCGCAGTGTCTATTGTATCGGGTGACGTTGAATACCCACAGCAATCGTGGTATTAAGGTTCATGTAAAATAACACTGAGGACCCACCAGCAAGTTTGCTGTTCATTGACCACTAGGTACTGTACTCGGTGGTCCATGGACACCACATTTGTTCGTTACAGATCCTCAAATTTCTGTAAGGCAATCGGGTACGGGTAATGATGGGTGTGCTTCCACTGCGCAAACTAGGTGAACTGTACATAAGCCATGCATGTTAACCGTTTGGGCGACGAAACGCTAACAGTTGAGGGCTTTATGATGTCTCCAGTTTAATAATGCCTAATATCGGACATATGATACAAACAATTCAGTTTGCTTTTACGGTTGTTTTAAATGATGTGCTTCACAAAACGTGGAAAAAATATACTTTAGCATAACTGGTGGTCATTTGAAACGGTAGATCGACCCTTCAGTGGAACAAAGTGCCATCCGCAATGCCGAAGCTTTGCAGATAGCACCTTGATCCACTTATAGGACGATATGTCAGTATTGGTCAACTGAGTATTAGATCAAAACTTCTAACAATTTAGGACTTTATCATAACATCAGATATTTGATACTTACAATTCATTCTATTATTTTGAATTGTGCGCTTCACAAAGGGCGTGTAAAAATAGACTTTGGCATAACTGTTGGTCATTTGAAACTACGTATCGTCCCTTCACTAGATTAAAGAACCATGTACAATGTCGAAACTTTGCAGATGGCACCAGATGCACTCATGGGACGATATGTCAGTTTAACTGGTTGAGGACTAGATTATTTTTGGTGGTCTAAATTTGTTATTCAAAATTTGTTTTATTACAAATTCTCGGAGAGTGCCCACAGGCACTCTCCAATAATTTGTAATAGAACAAACTTTTATAAAACAAAATATACTGAGTCAAAAAAGAAAGTATGATAAACTTTGCGGAGCAACTGTTTTAGTATTATCGACTTTAATCCCAAAGAAATTATTGTAAATTCATATTTCGAGTCTAGCTGTATGAGTGTGCATAATTTCAGGTTCTTACTGTTGCCAGCGTCACGTCAAAACGTCGCAATTCTGACATGGGGTGAAATGAAAAGTTCATGCAGTCAACAGCCTGTATGCCCACCGTTTGCCTCTTGGGTGGAAAGACATCAACGGCGCATGGATCTGATAAGTCTCGGGATGTCACTCTGTGGTATTGCGTTCCACTATTGCCTTAGAACATTACGTAAATCGCCTAACGTCCGAAGATCGTGAAGTAGTACCCGACGGTCCAATTGATCCCAAAGACGCTCGATTGACAACAAATCTGGCGGAAGTGGGGGCCAGGAAAGAAGTTCGATGCTCTGCTGTTACGACACATACGCGCCACGTGACATAGAGCATTGTCTTGCTGGAATAACTGCAATCCGACTTTAGCGTTGAACAACGCGACGACAACAGCGTTAAGAATTTCGATCCTATATCGCTGTCCATTCAGTTTAACATCGATGAAGATCAAACTGCGTTCGATGGTGCAAGGACATTCCTGCCCAAACCATTACACTACCCCCGCTGAAACGGTCGCATTCCCACACGCAAGCATAAGAAAACCGTTCTCCTCGTCGGCGATACACTCTTGCCCTACCACCAGCTCACCTTAGACCAAATCGTGATTCATCACTAAAAAGAACTGTGCTCCAATGCTGCGGAGTCCAGCGAACACGCTGACGTACCCATTGCAGTCTGACGGTACGATGGCGTTGAGTAAGGATTGGTCCGTGGTATGAACGCCTACTACGGATGTCGTGTTCAGCGAGTCTGTTGAGGACAATTTGTACCCTGATTCTGCTGTTCGTTCTATCAGGAGTAATTGCTGCTGTCCTTGTCGCCGGAAGGAAGCTATCCCGGAAGTGAGACTTCCTGGTGTGTCGGTCTTGTGCAGGGGTCGTAACTCTTGGCCGACCTGAACGTAGTCGGTCGGCAGTAGATCAAGTGGTTCTAATGAGGCGGTAAATAGTGGCCACAGTGACTCCGAACTCAGCAGCGAGCTCATCTGGAGGTATCCCAGCCGCATGCATACCAATGACACGCAACCTCTGATTTTCTGTTAACCTTGTCATTTTTTTTTTAAATGTCGGAAGACAAAGACTAGCGTGTTTTCTCAATAACCCAGGCTCTCTAGCACAACATAACACAGAGAAAATAGTCGGTCACCCATTCAATTTGATATTTTCGGGTAGCACGTGCTATTTTTGAAATCCGTAGCAAAATTGTATACGGTTGGGTGTACAACAACAACATGTCAAACTCATTGCATGACTTCTTGTCCACAAACATGCAACATTAGAACTATATTTCATTCTTCATGCTATGTTTTCACATTTGTTTCTATTACACTTTCTTTTTTTGACTCAGAATATAATTTGATTTTGACTGAAAAGGAAACATGAGCCAGGAAAATGTTGGCTTTTGCTCTTGTACCCTCATTTTTGAAAGCCTTGATAGTGGCTTTTAGCACGCAACCAGTTGGGTGAATTACGTACTAGATTAAAACTTGTTTTACCAACCTATCAAATTTCCTGCCCTTCTTGCACATTTTCTTGACATTCCGTGTGATCTTACCAAATCAAATGCATACCCGGCTACCAGTGTAACTAACCAATGACAGATGTAAGGTAAACTAGAAAGCCCTCCATTCTGAAAAAAGTGAAAAAATCAAGGTTGGAACAAGCCAATGTTCATAGAACAATGAATATTTATAACATTGGATATATGTTTGGAATGGGCGGAAACAGAAGATGCGTAAATTCAATGAACTTGTATGTGGGTTGATGTTGGTGGTGGGGTGGGTGGCTTGACCAAGGTATACCGGGCCTATCGTGGTTCGATAGAAATTTTGAAAAATCGATCCAGGCAAAGGCCATTTCCTCGATTCTCGGGGATCATGATAAGTGCGACGGAAGTTGTTATGAGTGTGTGGGGGAGGGAAAGACGATACAGATAAATATAATATACCTCTGAAACATCTGACATCATTTCTGTAACGGCAGGTATTCAATAGAGAATCGAATCTCTAATGAGTGGCGATTCCCTGTCAAATCCTGACGAAATTGAGGTTTTGTTCAGCACACAACGTGTAATTTAACCTATTTCGCTAACGCAACGACTAAAGATGGCCAGTGCTCAATGAGGGGGCATAAACTATGTTTTCGAGAAAAAAGAAAATATTTAGTTATTCGGGAAATGTTTTCTGCAAAGGTCGTCTGCTGTTTGTATCAGGTACACAGTCGTTATGTAATATACGAGAACATTAAGGCATCTCTACTTCCGAAGCCAACTCACAACATTTCCGTCTGACGTCATTCTCCTAGTAGACGTGTTGTGAGCGATATTTTCCGTGATGGGCTATTTGATGGTGATTATGTGATAAAATGATATATATTCAGATGTACGAAAAAAATTAGTCTTATCTCTTTTTTATGTATGAATTTCAACGTCTAGTCATGGCTTAACTCTATGTATCTTCTTCAATCGTCTTCCAATATTTGGAGTGGGTAGAAACAGTCAGCGTGAACTCAAAGAACGCGAACGCGCGTAATCTTATGTATTTATTTATTTATTTGTTTATTGGTGTTCAAGGTCACATGGTTCAGCACAATGGCTAATCGTGACCGTGACAGTTTTACGGGTGAAGGAAGCCGGAGTACCCGGAGAGATTTGACGAACAACTGTCAGCACCTCAACATTCTAACTCTGTTCAAGCTCCGCTCAAGCAGGGTTACAGCGGTTGAAGACATGTGTACCATCGACGTGCAGTACGCCGTAGTACACGGCGTCATCGTGCCCCCATGTAGGCAACTGGGATAAAGTGCCTTGCCCAAGGACACAACGCGGGTCGTCCCGGACGGGGATCGAACTCGGGACCTCTAGCATAGAAGTCCAACAGTTTACCACTGAGCCACCGCGCTCCTAATCTTATGTATAATGTACGCAGTGATTTCATACGTAAAACTTGAACCCTATTATTTATTATTATTTACTTATTGGTTTTTAAGGTCACATACTTATGCACAATCGCTAATCGTGACTGCGACAGTTTTACGGGTGGTGGAAGCCGGAGCACCCGGTGAGAACCATCGAGCATCGACGAGCAACTGTCAGCTCCTCAACATTCTAACTCTGTTCAAGCTCCGCTCAAGCAGGGTTACAGTGGTTGAAGACATGTGCACCTTCGACGTGCAGTACGCCTTAGTCCACGGCGTCATCGTGCCCCCATGTAGGAAATGGGAATAAAGTGCCTTGCCCAGGGACACAACGCGGGTCGTCCCGGACGGGGATCCAACTCGGGACCTCTGGCAAAGAAGTCCAACGGTCTACCACTGAGCCAACGCGCTCCTAACTTGAACCCCGACATCTGGTCGTCTATTTAAGGATTCTACATAACGTGTCAAAAATTACGATATGTTTCTGGGATTTTAGAAGTAACACGTGCTGGGGAGGCAGTGGGCGGTGACCAACTAAAGCAGTGATGCAAATGGAGGTTATTCCGACAGCAAACGTTCTGAAAAAAACGCACTGATTTTATTTAACATAATCCGTTGCCTTCTGTTGAGAACTGTTTGTCTCTCGAGCGATTTAGGCATTTTATCGGGTTTTGGATCATGCGGTAAATAGTCTTCCAACTTGTTTCTCCCTCTCATGCACCCCCCTCCATTTTATTGGAAAATTCAGGAGACTCGTCCAGAAAATAGGTCTTCACCACGGATCTCTATACAACTGATTGCTGGGACGCTCATCGGTTACAAATAGAAAAGTTTCGGAGTGAGGGTTGCTGTTCATAAACAATGTTCAACAATAAATAATTACACTGTTAATGTAGTTATACGTTTTGAGTCCAAGTACTCAATTCCCATTGGTCAGCTGGGTGAAAACGTCATGACCAAATGTAATTCATTTTCAATGAATACATTTGGTCGAACTTTGACCCGCATTTACGTTAAAGCGCAGTTGACAGAATGTAATTCGGGCGGTTTTTGGGCGGGTTTTTAACTTTTAACGCCTCTCGCAGTGATCAACTCCGCTTCTGTTTCTTTGGTGACATTTCCCAACTGTGGCATAAAGCCCGTTACTAAAATACTCGTTTCCATTTCTAAAGTTGTGAAAATTAAAAATCAGAGTTGTGCGCTTTGCATTTTGTGTGAGGGTGTTTTTTTCGCCTCATTCGTTCGTACATGTTTTATTTCGTCTTTCTGCTTCGTTGTTTGGAAAAACGCAGTTTAAACAGTTACGGAATATAATTATAAGAATTGAATGCAATTTTTATAATCTTTATTGGAGTATGAACGTGTGGGAATGGGTACAATTCTTAACAAAATTCTCGTAGGTTTTCAATTTCCTGTCGTCTCGCAATCACAGATCACTTTTTAAACCTTTGAACCCGAAAGACCGCTTTTCGCTTTTCCGGTCCAGGATTGTGATATAACCTGACTTCATTAAGAAGATAGTTGCTCGGTGAATTCGTGTGGTAGACCAATCAAGATTTTAAACGTGCATCCCCAAGGCTGCATGTTGAAAATATTGATTGGACTTCCCCCAAGTAACGAATACAGACTCGTCCAATTGATGACAGTGAACTGATGTGGGAGATACCACCAAGGTTCAAAGGGTTGAAGAGTATATACTTGTCTATGAAAAAAGAATATGCTGACGATGTACACATTTTAAACGCCAATACAAATTGAATATTTACATCGAATTTTCGTTGTTATTTATTTATTTATTTATTTATTTATTTATTTATTTATTTATTTATTTATTTATTTATTTATTTATTAAGGTTTAACGACACTTTAACAGCCGAGGTCATATCGTGTCGGTGGCAGTTTTACGGGTGGAGGAAGCCGGAGTACCCGGAGAGACCCACCGAGCAATGACGAGCAGATGCCAGCTCCCCAACATCGTAACTCCACACTGCAGCACAGGCAGGGTTAGACTGGTTGAAGACATGCGCACCATCGACGTGCAGTACGCCTTAGTACATCGTGCCCCCATGTGGACAATCGGGGTTAAGTGCCTTGTCCAAGGATACAACGCTGGAGTCCGAATCGATCACTCAGACGGTCACCCATCCAAGGGCTAACTTTCGTTGTTATTGATACAACACAAGTGCTGAGATTTGAACAGTGATGCAGAGTTGTTAGTTTCCGGCTATGTGAAACCCTTGACGCTTGATAAAGTGGAAGCTGTTACGCTGTGACTACAGTCACAGCGTAACAGCGTTCACGTCATCAAACGCCATGGATTAGGGTGAGTTGCAGTGTTGGTTGACATGTCGTCACCTAAGAGGGGGGGGGGGGGGGGTGAGTGTGAGTCGCGACGTTTTTCGCTGACTTTCCAGCAATCCAGTTCAGTGATCTGGACCTAGCCCAATGTCCCAAATTTATTGAACGAGATTCTTGAACTTCACGATAAACCATGGACTCATTCGAGATCCTCTGTGATTCTCACTTTAAAACTTCGTCATAGTGCGGTACCTGTGATTTCTAAAACTCCAGCGCCGCTCTGAATCGAAAACACATGCTGTGAAATGTAGATAAAAAATAAATATTTATTATTTATTTATTCATTTTTTTTTTCTTTTGATCCGTTGATGGCCAGGCAAGTTATTAATCAAACCTTGCCTCAGGCTACCGATAATTTATTCATGCAGCATCAAGCGCGGCCTTACAACACGTGCATAAGCCACAGGGAAATGTTAATTAGGTGTAGCGATTCAGCGATCTTATCATGGTCCATTCTTGCTGCGAGCATGCGGGAACATTTTTTTTCTTAAATTATATTCAGATGATGTCCCTGGGTTATCTTTTTAAATACCAAAATACCAAGTCATCGACACCTCCAGATGACGAATCTACCCAAAAACACAGCGAGGTGATGAGACATATGTTCACTCAAAGGCTGGGTGGTATTCTCCGAGTACAATCGAACTTTAGTGTGACCTTAAATCTCTCATCTCCACTCCAACTTGTTTGACAAATACTAGCCACAATGCGTCAAATGTGCAAACAGAAACAACGTTGTGCATTATGGGAAAAATTTGCAAGTTGAAATTTGGATATTTCTACCTCAGTGTGAAGAGGTTTCAATTAATAATTTTTTTTTATTGTTTAAACATGGCTTAAATTACTTACGTTACATCATTTTTTGTCAAATGTGTTAACTACGAGGAGAAATATGTAATTATATAAAGATTAATTAAGCAATACAGAAGCATAAATTCCATTTGATGGTAATATTTTTAGTGTATTATATTCTCGGCTAGGTGCATGGTTATGTTGCAAGGCGACAACATAGCCAACTTGGCTGCCTTCCTGTAGCCGATAGGCTGCATTTATCTTGGCATTGTTTTTACATCATTGCTGGCTGCCTATACAGGCAACAAACAATGATGTAGAAACATTATTAAGTCACCTGTAGTGTGTGTACATGTGTATACGGTAGTTATTATCTTAATATTAATTTGAAGCTCTAAGGGGAACTGGAAACTGTAAAGTGAATTATTAATTTATTGGTGTTTAAGGTCACATATTTCTGCACAATGGCTAATCATTACCACGACAGTTTTACGGGTGGAGGAAGCCGGAGTACTCGATGAGAACCACCGAGCAACGGCGAGCAACTGTCAGCTCCCCAACATACTAACTCTACACAAGTAGGGTTAGCATTGGTTGAAGACAGGTGCATCATCGAAGCGCAGTACGCCTCGGTACACAACGCCACCGTGCCCCAAGGTGGGCGTGAAGTGTCTTGCCCAAGGACACGACACGGTTGTCGCTGGAGGGATTCGAACCAAGGACCTCTCGGCTTGCAGCCTGTACATTTTTTTCTTTTTTTTTCAGCCTGCACTTTCACCAGCTGAGCCACCCCGCCCCCTGTAAAGTGTATGATTGTAAAGTGAATATATACACAAAGAACTTAATTAAGCACCACCAGCATTTTTTATTGCATCAAGATTCATAATCGAAATTTGGAAATGGTAGATGTAAATTGGAATCAAACTGCATTCCCTCGCAATATTGGTGGGGTTTGTTGTTTGGTCAGTCGCACAAACACACCACTACATGCACGTGCAGCACACCACCCATGATTTTCTCAAATAGCACTTTCAAATCGTTCTGGATTCTGTATAAAAGTGTGACAGTTTCAATGATTGAGGCATTTACTTTCGAGATGGCTCGAAGGAGATACACTGAGGCTACCAGATGGCAGATTATTGGCATGAAGTCAACGGGAATGTCTTGTAGAGCAATTGGACGGCAACTGGACATTAACCACACTGTAGTAAGCCGTCTTATTCAAAAACATCGCCAAACTGACCATGTAAAGGACAGACCGAGACCAGGTCAGCCACGTAAGACTAGTCGAGTTGAGGATCGTTACCTTGCACGTCTTGTTCGACGTCAGCCGTTCTCCAGTAGTGGTGTTCTGAAGCAGCTATGGCTCCCCAACAGACCCCTTTGCAAGAGAACAATGAGAAACAGATTGAAGGCAATAGGTCTCAAGGCAAGGCGAGTGATTAAGCGGCCAGCGTTGACCAACCGGCATAAAAGAGCTCGTTTGGAATGGTGTCTAGCCCGACGTCACTGGAATCTTACGTCATGGAGGAAGGTCCACTGGTCGGACGAAAGTCGGTTTTTGCTCAACGTTACTGACGGACGTCGGCGTGTTTGGAGAACCAAAAATACTGCATATGTGCCAAAGAACGTCCAAGCGTCAGTCCCATTCGGTGGCGGATCAGTTATGGTCTGGGAATGCGTGTCCCATGATTGTAAGCTTGATTTGGTAACTGTGCAAGGCAATCTCAATGGCAATCGTTACATCCGGGACATTCTGCAACCTGTTCTTGTTCCCCATTTTGACAACCATCCATTGGCCACTCGCCCTGTGTTCATGGACGACAATGCTCGACCCCACCGTTCTCGACTTGTGAAAACTTTTCTTGACAACAACGCGATTACTAAACTGCCATGGCCTGCAATGAGTCCTGATCTCAATCCACTGGAGCACATTTGGGATATGATTGGACGCAGAGTGCAAGCACTGGACCCACCTCCACGACATTTGGCCGGTTTGGAAGCAGCTATACACCGTGAGTGGCAGCAGTTACCTCTTCAGCGAATCAGGAGACTCACCTCACGCATGAGGAGGAGGGTAGACGCAGTCATCCGTGCACACGGCGGATACACACGCTACTGACAATATTGTTGCTAATTGTTGGCTTACAATGCTACTGAACATTTAGCAATCGCTAATCAATCATTATCTCCATTTTGGTACTTTGTAGCACAAAACTTACAACAGGGTGGAATTTCCTGCAAAACCAATGTTCATGTTTGTCTGCCAAAATTACAGTAAAGTGTTACACATTGCAATCATTGTTGTGTTTTATGTTTAGCTAGGATTATGAACTATCAGAATATCATACCATTTGTTGCCATACAAACGTCATGATGTTATAATGACCAGGTTTTGTCACAACAATCAGGAAAAATGGGGCGGTGCTTGATTAAGTTCTTTGTGTATAGTTAATCTTCGTCAACCCAAACACTGTTGGCCAAACCAACAAATCGGTAACTCAAGTTTCATTCAAAAAGCACAAGAAAACTTTTCCACTGTCGGAACTCCAAGTTCATTTCGGAGGTCAATTAGCTGATACAGTGGTTGTGCTTCTCTTGAGTTTTTATTAGCAATGGGTTTATCAGGATGTTTTGTTAACCTGGGTGTTTTCTCAGAAAAAATATTTAATCTATGCACTCCATAAAAAACTCATCCTCTTCACAACAAATCGCGAATAGTGGGTAAATGTCAAATACAAATAACATTTCAAGAATAATCGTCATGCACATGTCACTTGTGCTGGAGCATTTCCGGTGCCCATGAAGCAAGAAATTAACTGTCCATTGGCCAAACGCGATAGGTATGAAAAGCTGTGGATACATCTGGTCGCGGCACCGCAATAACTGAATACTTTTGGAAATATGCCCATTTCGTCGCCTGAGTGCTAGAATGTTCTATGTCCCATAGGGGACATAGAACATTCCAGCACTCAGGCTTCGATTTGTTTGCAGTTTGAATATTTCAAGTACTTTTAAGAACATTTTAGGATTTCTTCCATGTCCATGTCTTGGATGTTTTTTTTTTAAATCAATCACTTCGAAGAACTACAAAACGGAAACCTACTCAAATAAAACAGGGCTCATGCTTCCTCTAAGTTTTCAAAACGGAAACAATATCGCCGAACGGAGATGAAGTCCAGTTCCAGTTGCATCCAATTACGCTATAACAAGCTGGCACGGTATGGATCAGTAAGAGGGTTATAGAGTACGGCCGCCGTGGACTGATCACTGGCCAAAAATATCAGATTACAAACACTAATTACAGGAATAATCAGCAAAAATTTAATTAATGAAGCACCAGGTACAACCTGGTGCTTCGTTGATTAAAATTTTGCTGATGATGATTTTTGTATTCCGGTAGACGCATGTGTGGACATCACTGCCCACGCGACTGTACTGTATATTAACCCTTTACCTAACATGAGAAGCAGACGACACTTGCAAAAAAAATTCTTGAATAATTAATTTTTTTCATTTTTTGTCTCAAAAACATAGGTTATGACCCCTCGTTGGAACGAGCTCGACGAGCTCGTTCCAACGAGGGGTCATAACCTATGTTTTTGAGACAAAAAATGAAACTATTTTGAAAATTAATTGGCGATTTTTGAGAATAGCGCTGGCCGGTTTTGGCCGTTATGTTGGGTAAAGGGTTAAACACACACATGGACTGAAGCACGAGGAGGGGTTACAGTTGCTGTATTGTATACCACTCACCTGTCCAATATTAAACTTAAGTACTTCTTTCATGTAAGTGGGAATGTTGGTCTGCATAATGTGACCTCCAAAGTTTGCGCAGAAGTGTACAACAAATATCGCCCACACTGGTCTTGACGTCATTATCTTTATCCACGGAACGTCCAGCGACTTTCAATCAACGAAAATAGAAAAAAAAACTGATGAACGTTGTTCAAAATACGTGGGTATTTAAGTGTCAAGTTTATATGAGAATTTATATGAAAATATAAAATAACTAAATAAATAAATGTCTCGATGGCAATTTATTATGTATTGTTTTTTAAAAGCTCGATATATTGTTATTTCTTCTTTTTCTCGAATTCAACATAAGCTCGTGTTAGCATGTATGTAGGTTGACCCCTTACCATTTCGTCCCCTGAGTTCCAATGTGTGCTATGTGCCTACTGGCATATGAGAGTTGCCTACGGTCAAGCGTGGGCCTTCCGTCTTCCACCACCCATCTAATTGTCAACTACTCCCCCCCCCCCCCCGAAAAACAGTAGGCACATAGAACACATTGGAACTCGGGGGACGATTTCTCGGGGGGGGGGGGGGTAGTTGACAATTAGATGGGTGGTGGAAGGCGGAAGGCCCACGCTTGGCCGTAGGGAACTCTCATATGCTAACGGGAGACAAGAGCCCGCGGCTTATGTAATTAAACTGTAAAAAGTTTGTTTTCCAAAACTGTATGTTCTTATTTTGACTGTGAATGGCTAAAATAATTCATCAGCGTTTTAAAACGCTAATGATTTATTATTAATTGTTGCTTTTAATTCTGATTTTTTTGCATTTTTATGAATATTAAAATACATTTGTCTTCATTAATCCCTAAAGCCTCAGATTATTTCTTTTTAATTACGACCATACATGTTAACAGCTGCAGATCACTTAACTTTTATCAGAATGAATTTATTGAACATGACACACCGCGAAAAACTTACAGTAAAACAGGTGCTTCAAGTCAAGTGTCAGGCAGACGATACCTGACTAGAAGCATCTGCTCACTGTTTAATTCTCCCCCAGCCCAAAGATAGCCGAACCGTCACAGCCAGATTACTTGCAGTATTACATCACATGCAAGAAAACTCGATTCCGGTTTCTAAGAGTTAGCAATGTGTCCACGTCATTGTTGGTTGCCTATAAAGGCAGATAACAATAATGTAAAAAAATAATGCCAAGATAAATGCTGCCTACAGGTACAGTTCTCAAGTCAGAATACAATTGGGGTAACGTTTTTAAAGCAATATAAAATGAATGTGGAGCTATTCAAATGGCAACGTGTTTTTGCTTACGTTCCAGCAACCCAGTTGAATAGAGATGATTAGTGATCTGGACCTAGCCTAGGGATGCTCAAACCTAATTTATTTGGTGGAATTGGACTCTATGAAGATTGCCGGTTAATTGGTACATGGTTTCGTTATTAAGAGTGACATTTAGATTGTAGTCTCTTTACAAACCGAATCCGCCAAATCCGTTTATCTCCACACGACTGGATTCGTGACGTAAGTGAAAAACGTCTCACATAATCTACCTCTTCCTTCCATAAGATGACGCAAAGTCAATCAACATGGTAACTCCTTCTAATCGAGTACGTTTGAAAGCGTGATAGTTGTTACGCTGTCACAGCTTTCGGTTCATCAAACGTCTAAGTTGCGGTGTTTACCTGGTACGAAAACCATTTACACTGTTTGGACTTTCCAATCTCGGTACTTGTCTTTTGTCAAATAAATAACAGAAGAATGTTGTAAATATTCAATTTATATTGCTGTTATAAATGTGCGCACCATCAACACATTTACTTTTCACAGTCGTTCTTTAACCCTTTGAACAATGGTGGTATAGTCCATGTCAGTTCAATGGAAGCCATTGGAAGAGTGTATATATATTATCTGGAAGAAGACCAATTCATATTTTCAACGTGCAGCCGTCGGGCTCCACGTTGAAAATATTTGTTGGTCTACCCCCAGGGCCGTATTATTCATAAGGCCGACTAGGCTGAAGAATAGGGGCCCGCAGGGACAGGGAGCCGGCAATTTATTCTATTTATTTTTTTGCTGAGGCACTGTTACCAGCCCCTTAGGGCTCCAATGTTTAAAGGCACTTTGCACTCTGCACAGTAGCGATACATGTACATATGTATCTATCCATATATATACTCTCATAAGTATTCTATATATACCCCCAAAATATGCTTTCCTGGAGAATTCTACTCACGCAATAAAAATATTGAAAAAAAAATTGTGAGTAGAATTCTTCGGGAGACCCCCAAAATGGATATAGGGCTATGTACTGCGTCATAGTGCCTATCGTACCAGGGTCAGACTGTCAGCTGTAGTGAGGTGAAAGATTGAAGTGCCGGAGGGGGGACACGACACGAAGTACCTAACAGCCTAGGGGCTCGGCCATGGGTTAATACGGTACTGTCAACCCCACATTTTAAATAAGCAGCTATACTACTTAATGAAAGTATGGCGTATCATGTTACTGGATGGGAAAATCGGTCCCTCGGGTTCAAAGGGTTAAAAGCAATCGGCGTTTGTGAGGGGCCGGAAAACTGAAAATCTTCGAGAATGTTTTTTCTTCTTTTTTTTGTTGCGTATTGGTCATTTCTAGCAACACCGCCCCTACCTCTAGGATAGCGGCACTGGAGAAACTTTTTTCTATATGTGTCAAATGAGGATTCCAGCAATCCAATTGCATAAAAATGCCGCTCAGGATCACCGATCCAATGTCGAGTTGTGACAACAGTTCCTCGCACCAAGGCCAACACACCTATGAAGTTTCATGACTCTAGGTTGAACCACTATCAAGTTCTCATCCGGAAACCAATGGTTGCGATATACTATGTTCAAGGCCACTGTGACCTTGACCTTTGACCTGGTGAGTCCAACATCAATAGGGTTCTTCCTCGCACCAAGGCCAACACGCCTGTAAAGTTTCATGACTCTAGGTTGAACCACTATCAAGTTATCATCCGGAAACCAATTGTTGCGATATACTATGTTCAAGGTCACTGTGACCTTGACCTTTGACCTGGTGAGTCCAAGATCAATAGGGTTCTTCCTCGCACCAAGGCCAACTCACCTATGACGTTTCATGACTCTAGGTTGAACCACTATCAAGTTATCATCCGGAAACCAATTGTTGCGATATACTATGTTAAAGGTCACTGTGACCTTGACCTTTGATCTGGTGAGTCCAAGATCAATAGAGTTCTTCCTCGCACCAAGGCCAACCCACCTATGAAGTTTCATGAATGTAGGTTGAACTACTATCAAGTTATCATCCGGAAAGGAATTGTTGTGATTTACTATGTTCAAGGTCACGTTGACCTTGACCTTTGACGTAGCGAGTCCAAAATCAATAGGGTTCTTCCCCTCACCAAGGCCAATCTACCTATGAAGTTTCATGAATGTGAGTTGAACCATTATCAAGTTATCATCCGGAAACCAATTGTTTAAGATTTACTACGTTCAAGGTCACTGTGACCTTGACCTTCGACGTAGCATGTCCAAAATCAATAGGGTTCTTCCTCCCACCAAGACCAACCTATGTATGAAGTTTAATGAATGTGAGTTGAACCACTATCAAGTTATCATCCGGAAACCAATTGTTTACGCCCGCCCGCCCGCCCGCCCGCCCGCCCGCCCGCCCGCCCGCCCGTCCGCCCGCCCGCCCGCCCGCCCGTCCGCCCGCCCGCCCGCCCGCCCGCCCGCCCGTCCGCCCGCCCGCCCGCCCGCCATTCACCAAACTATAAGTCGAGTTTGACTTCGTCACAACTCGACTAAAAATCAGTGGTCAAATCCGGCAATGCCACACACACGAACATAACTACTCCGATTTGGTTATTTTTCCGTGTTTTGCATCAAATTCCATTTTTAAATTACAAACCCTTTTCTCCTGAAGAACCTATTAGTGGTATACAACATTCCTAGAGGGGTGGGGTGCAGGTTTGTTCAAATCAGATCCATGGATTAATATTTGGGCACCCGTTTGAGGCCCGAATTTTAACTTAGTATGAATTATAGAATGTCCTTTTCGAATCTTCTTCTTCAAATCCACCAGTCAGAATCTTTTGATAGTTGGTATGCCGCATCCTTGGTTAGGTCAAATTCTAGTTTGTTCAAATCAGGTCCCTGGGCTCATAATTTCAATACTAATATGCAATATGAGGACATTTCTTTAAAAATCTTCTTGTTCGGACCCACCAGTCAAAATCTTTGTTACAAAGAAACCTCAGGAGAATCAGACTCAAGTTTGTTCAAGGCAAGTCTGAATCTTTTGGTATTTGACATGCAGCATCCTTGGGAGGTTCAGATTCGAATTTGTTCAAATCAAGTCTATGGGGTTGATATGTGGGTTCCACGTGGGAGCCCGAATTTTAACATAGTGCATTATGAGGAGTATTCTTTAACTCTTTACCCGACGTAACAGCCAAAAGCGGCCAGCGCTATTCTCAAAAATCGTCAATTAATTATCATATTTTCAATTTTTGGCTCCAAAACATAGGTTTTGACCCCTCTTTGGAACGAGCTCGTTCCAATGAGGGGGTCATAACCTGTGTTTTTGAGACAAAAAATGAAAAAAATTAGTTATTCAATAATTTTATTTGAAGTGTCGTCTGCTTTTCATGTTAGGTAAAGGGTTAAAAAAAATTCTTCTTCAGATCTACCATTCAGAATAATCTGATATTTGGTATTCCGCCTGCTTTGTGGTGTGAGATTCTAATTTGTTGAAATCAAATCCCTAGGTTCAAATTTGGGCTCCCGATGAGAGCCCGAATTGTTTCTTGGAACAGTATGAGGAATATTCTTCAAAAATCTTCTTCATCAGATTCGCCAGTAGAATCTTTCGACACTTGGTATTTAGCATTACTGATTACTGCAACTTCCAGATTGAAGTTTGTTTAAAGTGTAACGCTTGACTGATTCTGTTACGCCCCAATCGTTTGAAATATAACACGAACCCAATGGAGAACCTATTATTTGTTTAACCCTTTACCTAACGCAACGTTCAAAACTGGTCAGCGCTATTCACAAAAATCGCCAAAGAATTTTCATTATTTTTTTTCATTTTTTTTTTGTCTCAAAAACATGGGTTATGACCCCTCTTTGGAACGAGCTCGTTCCAATGAGGGGCAAAACCTATGTATTTGAGACAAAAATGAAAAAAATTAGTTTTTCATGAATTTTGTTTGCATGTGTCGTCTGCTTTTCATGTTAGGTAAAGGGTTAAATAAATTACCTCCAAGCTTGACAGAGCCGATTGTGGTCATCTTTAGTTAGCTGTAAATGTGTGTGTGTGTGGGGGGGGGGGGGGGGGGGGGGGATAAGACTAAGATTTGTTCAAATGGGGCCCACCTGGCCACTTGAGGCCCTGGGAGTGTGGTGGAGGGGCTCGTTTTGAAAAAAAGCTGTTTTGCTTTAAAACGAGTTTTGGAAGAGTTTGAGTGATTTTCGTACAGTCGATCTCGTGAGGGGAGTGGGAACATGTCCATTGGGTGTTTTTTTTCACTTGCTTTAAAATAAGTTTTCAAGTGTTTTGAGTGATTTCACGTCAAAACGTCATTCACTCAAAAGATACTCCCCCTCTCCAACCCTACTCCTCTATCTAAATTAGATTAACTAGATTAACATGTATAGACAGAATGTGGTCTTAATTCCTTCTTTAGATAATGTTCTCGGGTGAGCGATTAAGGCCTCCGTCGCCTCTTGTTTTTCTTCTTGTCGTGTTACGTGTGTCCAGTGTACCAGATGGGAGGGTGGATTGTGATTAAGAAGAGCATAAGAATCCATCACAGAATGCACAGGGTAGTTAAAGCTCGAAGGATCTACCAACCCCTCATAGAAAGGTAGCATGGTACAAGATATTTTTTTAATAAAATACCGTGGTATACTAGGCTGTTCGCCAGATATACCACGGTATCGTGGAACAATGCATGGTGTACTGTGATAATCTTCTTTTATTAGGGCCCTCTCATACAAGCATGAACTACTGTCCGTGGCCCAATTAGACCTGCCGACCTATCCCCCTGCATTGCTATTTTTGGTAGCCGTTTTCATATAGATATAGTTGGTTTCCAAGACTTTAATGGCATATTTAGCCTCTGCGTAGATTGGGCGGTCGCCCCCTTCGCATCATTTCCCCATTGACCGCCATTGAATTGCATGGCACATGTACATGATGTGATTGCTACTGGAAGCTATTAAGCACATGAAGCCAAACTTTCTTTTGTTTGGAATATTTAATGTCAAGTTTATAATGTGATTACGCTGTTTACTGAAAAATACTCGACTGGGTCTAATTGAAAACACTTTGAAAATTCGACAAATTTATAGAGGGAGTGTCAAGCTCTCAAGTCACCAGTGAAATTCCTAAACGAATATAACTCTGTTACAGCCTGCAACCAGCCTAGCCCTAAAATAGTCCATCCACAATTTTAGATTCAATCAGATGGAATATTTCAGTTGGTTGGAAATGAGAAACTCAACAGGTCCCTTTTACGAGCAACTGAAATGTTCCATCCGAATGAATCCCATAGACACTCATTTTCTTTGAATCTACACAAGAAATATTTCTCAATCGAGTCTGGATTTAACAGATACACAGAACGACACATGCGTGTGAATGGGTTAATCGATATTGCACTTGTGTCATCACGGAAGGATAAAGCTCGAGCCTGTTTATTACACGCCTTCACATCTACAAAAACAATTATTAGAAGGACACTCAGCAATTCATTTGACAACTACCAACAAAACGAACACATTTTATTGCCAACCGGAGCGCGGTGGCTCAGTGGTAGACTGTTGGACTTCTATGCTAGAGGTCCCGAGTTCGATCCCCGCCCGGGACGACCCGCGTTGTGACATTGGGCAAGGCACTTTTCCCGGTTGCCTACATGGGGGCACGATGACGCCGTGTACTGAAGCGTACTGCACGTCGATGGTGTACATGTCTTCAACTGCTGTAACCCTGCTTGAGCGGAGCTTTAACAGAGTTAAAATGTTGAGGAGCTGACAGTTGCTCGTCGTTGCTCGGTGGTTCTCTCCGGGTACTCCGGCTTCCTCTACCCGTCAAACTGTCGCGGTCACGATTAGCCATTGTGCATAAGTATGTGACCTTAAACACCAATAAATAAATTGCCAACCAAATTTGCGAGGGGAATCCGTGTTACTTTTTGTCCCCTGAGTGCCAGTAGGCACATACAGCACATTGGAACTCTGTGGCCGATTTTCAGCTATCGCAAGCGATTCAAATTGTAATTGCGTTGAACGATTTGTAAAAACTTCCTGTGAAATTTCAATTTTATTTTAAAATAGTCCGTCAACGATTTCCGTTCCGCACATATGAGAGGAACAGATTTTCATTTTCCGCATGGTTCAGTGTTGCTGTAGATGGGGATTACATAGAACAGGCGTGTAATAAAACATTCTCTGACATTTACCACAACTGCTGGACGTGCTTTTAAACTAAATATTATGAATGAAGACTAATCACAAATATAGTTAATGATTACGCCGGTTCCACTAACTGTGTTAATATCTTGATGTTCAAGTTGAATTAAATACTTATTGACTGGAATGTCTATAACTGGGGCTCGAAAGAATATATGTATATCATTGTAAAGAAACATTATATTACATAATGGTGCGCACAAACTCCAACAAAAGTGGGTAAACAAACACTGCATTATAGCGTCGGATTTCTTACGGAATTTGACTGGTGGCCTGAGAACTTAGGCGGTGAACCGGATCAACCGGGCTTGAATTCGCCTCTAAGACGATAGTCAAATTTCGATCAAGGACAAACACCTTACAAACTATGTTTGACGAATAAAGTTCTCAGAGAACTAAGTTTTTAATGTGCCTCATTTTCAGATAAGAATTTGATGATTTAGTCAACTGGGAACAGAAAAATGATTCTCAATTGTATCGATATCTGTTTTAACCCTTTACCTAACGTAACGGCCAAAACCAGCCGGCGCTATTCTCAAAAATCGCCAATTAATTTTCATTATTTTTTTCATTTTTTGTCTCAAAAACATAGGTTATGACCCCTCGTTGGAACGAGCTCGTCGAGCTCGTTCCAACGAGGGGTCATAACCTATGTTTTTGAGACAAAAAATGAAAAAAAATAGTTATTCAAGAATTATTTTTGCAAGTGTCGTCTGCTTTTCAGGTTAGGTAAAGGGTTAAAATCCTATGTGAACAATAAACTCTTACCTTCTGTTCATCACAAGGAATACGGTTTAGGTTAATAGATTTTATAATGTAGTCCCGTTCTTTTTCGGAGATTCGTGGATGTTCAGCTGGACTGTCAGCAACCAAATACATCCATGATACAAACCACAGGATGCAAAATCCGCCTGTTATAAGGACAAACAACAGTATCATTAATCCTTTGAACGTCGGTGGTATCTTCCATGTCAGTTCAATGTCAGCAATTAGAAGACTCCATATATTCGTTATCTGGGGGTAGAGCAATTAATATTTTCAACGTGCAGCCTTTGGGCTGCACTTTGAAAATGTTGATTGGTATACTCCCCACATCAGCTTAGCAGCCATCCTACTTAATGGAATTATGAAGTATCATGTTCCTGGACCGGAAAAGCGTTCTGAGGTATAGGGGCATACCCGCCAACATTTTTCACAGCTGCGACGGGTTTTACAATTTGAGAGTTTGCACATGCGGCGACATTCCGAGATCAGGGACGTGGCAGTAGGAGGCGGGAGTTAGACCCCCCCCCCCCCCTCCTCCCCCCAACACAATCCCTGCCAAAAGTTTAACAGTCAGAAATCTTAAGCACTTGGAAACTTCATGTCCTATGATAGATTTAGAGGCATTTTCTATCTGTGGTTGTGACAGCCAGGAAGAGATATTTAGTGTTTCTTTTTAACCACAGCCCATGGGATTTTCTGGCACGTGAGTTTATCAAGGCGTTATTTGTAATGCTAAAGCATTGCAGATGGGCTCTTATTTCACCGAGCAAAAAGTTTATTTATTTCGAATACAAGGGAAAGGGTCCAATCGGATTTCTGAAACAGTTGGAAATTCACAGGTAGCAGCTGGGGAAAACAGGAGGAGGGTGTGGAAATGGTTTTATCAAACGCTGGATATTCGGCAGCCGGGGTGGCGGGGGTGCACAGTTGGAAATTTAGAGAGCCGCCCTCCAGCGTACCAAGACCCTCTAGCCACGTGCCTGATTCATGTAGACTTGTACTGTAAGAATTCGGTTGTATTTAGCCACTGTATTTCTCCAACAAACGGTCAGGACTTTTACTGTAGTAAACACACACTCAAACAGAGAAGCAAACAGATATTCAGATGTCTGTTGGTCAACGATTATAATACATATAATGCGAAATAATGTCGATCCAGAAGTACTGTACATCTATCGGTGACTCCCCCCCCCCCCCCCCCCCCCCGACTCCAATCTTTCCGGGTAAATAATCTGTCGAGTAGTGCCTTGAACAGGTATTGCTCGAACGACTCGAATGTATTCGAGCAAATAAGCCATCGAGTAATTGCTCGAACGAGCAAGCCAGAAAATAAGCAGACTGTCGTCTGCAAAATGAGGTCCCCAGAGGGTGAATTTAGTGATGCTACCCTGCACAGCAGGGTAGCATCACTAAATTTACCTTCTGTGAACTTCAACCTGAATCAGGGTCTCAAAACTAAACAGAAAGAGGTATCCAGAGGATAAATTGGCCCACTGTATGGGATAGCATCATCACATTCACCTTCTGAGGACCTCATTCTGTAAATGTCAGGCTGCTTATTTTCAGGCCTGCGAACGAGTGACTTCTTTTACGACTCTACGGCTCATCTTGGAAAAAAGCTTGACTTTCTTGGATAAATTGGTTTCTGGCGTGTTGTAGGCAGGTAAGTCCATCACTTCGTGTTTTGGAGCTCCATTCTAGGGTTGATCCATCATTAAATCTTCAGTTTTCTGTATATTTTTCTTGATTTGATCTACAGACTGGGAAGAATTTCACTCTTATGAGTACCAACCAGGGTTAAATATATTCCCGGTTTCCAGGGAACCGGAACCGGGAATGAAAATACCATCGGAGCCGGGAATTCCGATCTTTGTGAATAACACGTGGCTGATATGATGGCATGTGTAAAGGGTTAACTGTACACACGCCTGCAACCAAAGGGGTCGATTCTACGCCACGTTCCGTCATATGAAGGGCTTGCAAAGTTGAAAAATCGAACAGCTACTTATTGCAACCCGGCTGTTCTCTCTGGATACGCCTCTATCCAGCCACCTCCTCGTGGGACGACATAAACAATACGATCCCGATTGCTGGAAGAGTCTTAAAAATCGCAGTAAATATTTAAAGAATGAATCGAAAATTCCGATCAACTCTTTACGCGAAATCACCAATCAAAATGTTTATATAGTGTCAATCAAATGTGATACATTGCAGAAAACACTCAGACATAACATAAGGCAGCCACTTAATGTCGGGGTTCCTCCCAGGCCACCCATTTCCTCTCCCCTTCCTTTCCAGTGCCGTAGCCAGGGGGGGGGCTGAGGGGGGCACATGCCCCTCACCCCAAATCAAATTTCACCCCCCCCCCCCATGTTCACCCATATTGAGAACATATGACAAGAAATTTATATAATACGTTATAAGTTGTGAAAGGCATAAATAATTAGGGCCTAATTATTGATGCCTTTTACAACTTGTAGTCCACATTGTGGCCTAATTATTGATGTCTGTCACAACTTATAAATTATGGACACAAACTGACTCAGAGTCAAGGAAATTGAGTTTTTGTGTCTTGAATTTCAAATTGTTTCCTCCCAATGAGAAGGAGACAAACACTTTTGTGCTCGCCCACCCCTTGCTGCTGCAGGGCTCTGATGATGCAGTGAATCATATTCTGTATGCCCACCCCCCCCCCCCCCCCCGGTATTACTCTTGTCCCCCAACTTTGATATCCTGGCTACGTACCAGTTCCTTTCTGACACCTTAAACAGCGTACATCCTCGCCGTATCGACCTAAAGTTTGAACTGATCATCTTCGTGATCTTGTTATTTGACCTTTCAAAGACACACTGGCTGGAGAAGAAGATCTAGTCGTAGGAAGTAGGACTGCAAACTATCGTTTGAACTCACATTTTCTGTACCTGGATCTTTCACTCGACCTTCCAGAAGTTAAACCTTCTATTGCCTACAAAATCAACACAATCACTTGGCAACAGTAGTTGCAACTTTTTTCATGTATTTAATTTTTGGAACAGCCCTTTTTGATTCTCAGGAAAACCCTCATTGAATTTGAAAACCCCTTATTGGACATTTTTATTGCCTTTCAGTGTCTTCCAATATTAGTACAAAATCAGGGAGATCCGAAACTTTTTACATTTTTTGATTGATGAATATTTATTTAGTTGTGTTTTCAAAATGTTTGCCTTGTTACAATTAATGGGAGAGTGCCTATACCCCCATAAACTGTAATGAGGCAAATCCCCATAGATTAAATACTTTTACTTCAAAGATAATATGAAGAGAACGAAAAAATATGCAGCCTTTGAAATGCAGTACCTCCAGTTTGTTTTTAGATGAATGTTTTATTTTTCAAATTAAAAATGAATTTATTTGTATAAATATGCACTTTCTGTGTTTCTGTGTGTAAAAAGACAGCCAAAATCCTCTCCATGTTTGCTCACGTTTTGCAAAAGAAAAAGAAAAATTAAAAATAAAACCTTCCCTCCCTCCCTCCCTCCCTCCCTCCCTCACTGATTTGAAAAAAAAATATTACCTGGAAATTTTGTGTGGCCTTACTTACAGGTTTTGTTCCTTATGTGTCCATCTGGAAGAATACCTGACCTCCCCAAAACATACCGGGTTCACGGGTTTGGCAGGATGCTGAAAAAATGTGTCAATGTGACTGAAGAAGCTGAACACAAGAGCACCTTCCGAGCATTATCTTTCTCTTTTGAATGACAAAGATGAGGGAAAATTCAACTATGGGTAATCTACTAACAACTAATGAAGTATTACCAAAGAGATAGAAGATACTTGGCCATCCTCCATCAAATCCGTGTTCACACAGAAATCCTCCAAGAGGGAAGGCAAGCACAACTCCAAAGTTCATTCCTGAAAACAAACAAATCACATGCTTAACCCTTTACCTAAATTGAAAACCAGACGACACTTGCAACAAAAATTCTTGAATAACTAATTTTTTTCATTTTTTGTCTCGAAAACATAGGTTATGACCCCTCGTTGGAACGAGCTCGACGAGCTCGTTCCAACGAGGGGTCATAACCTATGTTTTTGAGACAACAAATGAAAAAATAATGAAAATTAATTGGCGATTTTTGAGAATAGCGCTGACCGGTTTTGGCCGTTACGTTGGGTAAAGGGTTAATAAAAAAAAATCACTGCATTTAGTTTATTCAGAAATGTAGGTTAGCTTTTCTCGATTTCAGACTGGTCGGAATTTCCGAACATCGTTTTTCTAGAAGCATTTGCGGAAAAGTGAAAAAATACACTTTTCTAATTCTGATGTATGCCACCGTCAATAATGACCTTTTACCCAAGTATTTTGAGTTTTTTATTTCAGGTATCATGAATTGTTGTCACGGTCCGCCCTGCCGTCAATGGGATCTTTGCGCGTGGTTACTACAACTCCCGCAGATAAGTTGTTTTCGCTGTCTGTTGAAATTATACGGCTCGCAAAGAGGACTTGATGCAATAAATAGACAGAACGCGATGTGTGTTTGAATCGGTGGGTGTTTTACATAACGAGTTGGAATGGCGTAGTCATATTTCACGAGAGCCGTAGGCCATTCCAACGTGTTATGTAAAATACCCACCGATTCAAACACATATCGAGTTCTGTGTTTATTACACATCCCCATGCATTAAAATTCCTTTAAATAAACAAATTTAATTCCGATGTTTAAACCCAAAGGTGAAGAGTCCGTTAATTTTGTTTGAAACGGTACTGATCAAACGGATCGATATAAAATCAAAACAACCTTTAGGGAACCGGACTAAATTACATTCGTTATCTTTTCTATTGGGTGTGTTTGTTGAATTTGGATCGTTGTTTCTCCTCGGCTGGTGACCATCCATGCCTAACCATTTGGTGGCTATTACTGATAGTAAAAATATAAGTATAAATTTGGGCGGATTTTCAAAACATCTCGGAGAAACTCTGACAATCGATAATTATAAACCGAAATCTGGAAACTTTTTGAAGCGTAACTAATGACTCGACGGGAAAGGAACTAGTCTGAATGGTGCGGGGGAGGGGAGGGGAGTTCCGAATTGTACATTACCAGTTAAATATACAGAAACACTTATGCCATAGAGGCCATTCCGTTAAATATAAGGTTTAAAGTTTAATGGGTGTGTAATAAATAAACATCAAACATGATAAACTAACTTCTGATAAAAATCCCAAACAGGGAGTTAGTCAAATAGTGATATGCCTGGAAACATGTCTATTTAATGCGATAGGGATTAATAGCATTATCAGTATCACTCACTGAACAGGTGCTAGATCAATAGTATAGCGTACCTTCTAGCCCAAGAACATTAGGTTTCACTAGGGGAAAAAATCGGAGAAAGCTGATTTTTTCAGGGAATGTCGAGTACATGTCACTGAACGATTAGACAAAAGTCCCCTAAAATCCCAGTTGAGCTTTTTTTTCTACAGCCTTTTTTCGAAAACGCGTTTGAAAAAAATCAAAAAAAATCGCACGAACTTTGTAACCTCGAATTGATCCAACTGTATTTTTTGTTTACGCGTATTTCGAGCTACATAATGTCTAATATACATTTACCTAGAGGAAAATGTGCATTCTGTGACAATTTCTGCGAAAAATTATTGAAAATTCACAAAAAAGTATCGGATTTACGCAAAAAATGACGATTTTCCTAACGGATTTGCCCAAAGGGTCGTAGTACAGAACGGGATGTTAGTTGGACAGACGATAAAAAATCCACCACCATTTGAAGACTTTTATCATTGCTTACAAAATAGACATTATGGAAGACCCCCTCTGCTTCTGGCCGAGTTCCCCTTTTGGCATAAAATTCGTCAGCATGAGAACTCAACTATTTTCGGGCTTGGGGCCGAACAGACACGTCTGTGTCTGGCAGCATTAGATCAATAAATAATATTTACAGAATGTACAAAAATCAATAAATAATATTTACAGAATGTACAAATCAATCAACATGGATTAAGTTACATTGACTATTATCAACGCTATATACAGAAATGACATGACCTATATACATATTATTCATCGAACTCAGAAATTTCCGACAGGACAGTGTTTCTGTGGTTGTTACAAGAATCCGAACTGCAATTACACAAACCTGAGCAAGAGAGTCCTGCCTTCTTACACCCACACCTTTTTGTACAAGCACTCTTGCAACCACAACTGATCAGATTCAGTAGGTTATCGGGGGCACATGGCTTTGTGGCTGCAGTCGGTACAAGAAGTCCATTGTCTAGCGACCACCCCCAATCCGTCGGAGGAAGCGAAGTGCCCAGCCATTGTTGGACCTGAAGGTAACATCTGTAGACATGTTGTTGTGCAGCATCGCTGCTTGGTGGGAGTGAGGCTAGGTCGATGGGTTTATTCAGTTTAGATTTTGCTACATAACGCTTGTAAGTGACATATCTATATTGGTCGAGAGAGGAAACAGTTTTACTCCCGTATAAGATCAGGAGAAGTTGTTCCCCGGCAGCGGCTACTGCACTTGGTGTACTGTCATCCGCCAAAATTGTGTTGACATACTGTTGTGAGTCGCTAGTAACATCGGAGACAATTGTACTGAATACTTTCTTCTTACCAACTCGAAAGAGTGCAGAAGTAGTGTCACAAGCACTTATAGAATGTGCTACAAGGAGGTTGCTTCTATGGTCACCCATTTTGATTGCTATTTCACTAACTGAAACTAGTAAGTTTGGGGTAATGGAATACATCATGTGAATATTACATCCCGGTTGAACTCGAGAGGTAAGAATGACTAACAAGTCTGTGTCTGTTCCCACAACGACAACATTGTTGTCATCTTGAGCGATGTCAAGTGCAGTTTCGGCTATCAGTACATCAGCATCAGCCTCGGCCTGCTTGGACTGAATATTGATAGCAGATAGCTCCTGCATTAGAAGATCGATCAGTTGGGTTTTGTTCTTGGCATTTGCAAGGAAATCGGATTGGGGTGTGGTGGCTGGTAACTCGGGTGAGATATTGATATCAATGGAATACCTGTCTTTAGATCTACGGGCTTGTTCCATGCCCTTTGTCGACATTGTACAAGCATAACCATCAAAAACAACCACGACGTTCGCCCCAAAATGTCTCACTAGATAATTGGAATATGATGTACATATGTCCTTATATGACGACTGTTTAGGCCATACAACTGCCCTCAATAAAAATCCACCATCTACAACAAACAGAGAATGTTCTGGGATTTTAGTTTGCTCGGAACCGTATGTTTTGAGGATCTTACCGAGCGTGCTTTTCTGTGTCTTCCTCATTCCAGCAGAATCAAACAATGCTGGTGGTTTCGGGGCGAGTTCATATTTGAGATACTCTTCCATCTCTGCTTGTGACTGAATAACACATGTGATGCGGTTGAACAGAATTGTGGGGTCAATCACTACCTTACTTCCACGGACTTTGATGCTATTTGCCATTGATGCGAAAGACTTCACAGTGTCAACACGTCGTAGTTTGATGCTGTTGAACGTTTTGCTTACAACATTCGATACGCAACATTCACCAATTTTGTTAACTTGGTCACAGTTCACAGTTTCGTCGGCCACAAGCCCGGTCGCTATAGAGACTAATTGTAGTGGATCTCTATTCTGAAAGGGGGAATGCACTCTGAGCCAGTTCAATAATTTGCTGATATCATTGGCATCAGTCAATTGTGAACTTTGACGGAGATCCCGATGTTGTTCGCCATGACCAGTGTGAACATGAACAAAATTTTCGAGAGCATTACATATCGGAAGGCAAAGAGGTAGTCCATGTACCCATTTCGCAACAGTGCTATCGGTTATTCCCCTGCCATGTGTGAGACCACCAGGGAGCTTGGACATTCTCATTAAACACTGCTCTATGGTCTGATCAGAATATATCCCGTCCCAGAATTTATCTGAGCGCCTTATGGTAAAGTAACCTTTCTCAGTGAACAACTTCAAATCATCCTGTTGCATTATTTCTGTTAGCTCATTCATCTGCTGCAAATAGAGATGAGAACTTTTTGCGTATGACCACCTGCGTGAAATACTGGAATCATATTGCGAACACAATATGTGTGGAGTTCCCAGTCGCCTGTGCGCTCTGCTCTCAAGAACAACTGGAGAAGACCTATTTGCTCGTAGTATTGTACCCAAAGCTTTCCTGTGCGTCCTACGGACGCATTCTGGAGCAGTTCGTGTAATTTTGACAGTAGATGGTTGACACTTTATTGATTGACAGCGTCAGCTGTTGTACAGTCACCTCTGGCAAGTCCACAGAATATTTCATTGACTTCAGTGCAGTCTATGTTATCTAGAAATTGAAACAATGATGCTGTAATACGGTATTTGAATGAGAAAAGTCGATGCCGTTTGAATTTGAGTTTAGGGGGTATGGTTAATATTTCACACGTTTCACCAGTTCATTATGGAATAAATGACTATTGTTATATATCATTATAAAGCCACTGCTTTTCTGCAATTTTTTATATATAATTTAACTCCCAAAGTAGTCGTAGATTTGATTTAATGGACGTTGTGTACCGTTGTGTGTATGAAAACAATAATTTTTTTTTCGTAATTTTGTACATTTTCGTGAATATTTCACCATTGAGTGTGAGGATTGGTACAAAGTTGGCATTTTCTGTTGGGGATATGTATTCTCAATATAATTCAGCACGATATTTATGATTCTCACCCTACTAAGGCGAATAAGAATGAGAAATATGGAGCTGGGTCGAATTTTTTTTTAAATTTTTTTTTTCATCAAAAAAACGCTATAACTAAAAAAGCTCAACTCGGATTCGCGGGGACTTTTCACACTTTATCCGCAATGTGTGTCCCGGAAACATATAAAAAAATCAGCTTTCTCCGATTTTTTTCCTTACTTTCTCATTTTTATGTCTAATGTGCCTGGACTATTCCGGTTGTCGGTATTTCGCCGTCTATATATTGAATTCCTATTTCTATTTCTGTATATTTTATTGTTTGCATTCAAAATATGAGAATAATACATGAACATAAACACAAAGTATGATATGTCAGATATCCAACAATCTAACGATGATATCTCAGTTAGTAAATTCACAAAATAACATTTCGTCTGGAAACGCCATCGGCACGTCGCGAACAAAAAGTACGGAGCACCAAACCGGTAACTAATCTCCCTTACGTATGGTATCGCATGATCTCAATCGAGTTTTGTTTTACAGGTCTGCGTCTTTGAAAGTAGCCATTTATACATATATGTAGTAAAACTTTCCTTGCTTATATCTTATCACATGCATCTAAGACAGTGGCGTAGGAACAGGGGGTTTATTAAGGGCGTATTTTTACCCCCCCCCCCCCCAAAAAAAAAAAATTATCAACCCATGGTCCAGATTCTAATTGATACTAAAACAAAGTGCGTCCCATCAGAGTCGGAGGCCTTGTCAGTAGCACTCTCCCCGTCAGATTTCACGTCACCTCAGGCCCACCTTGGCTCAAAGAACCCAGGTAGGCTTGAAGTGATGTCTTACAGAGAGGCAATGCGATAAAATAAAAAAAAAAACACCAATCGGATTTAGCTGACTTGGGTGTTTTGTAGTATGCTTTCGATAGGTGAATGTAAAATTGCAAAATTTAAATGTGTGAGTCTTGTGAGGGAGGAGGGAGCGAGGTCCATGATGACCCACCCATACTTTAGATTGGAGGGGAAATTGCCCCATGATCCTCCCTTTTCTGTGTACTTGCCCACTCCCCCCCCCCCCCCCCTTACATTCCTGTGCTGCTGATCTAAGACTAGCACTAAGTACAACTACACTGGCACATGAAAATGACACGCTCAACACTGTGGTTCAACGTTTATTGCCAATGAACTTGGACAACATTATGTTGTTTTAATTACGGATGGAGCTCTCTATTATAAACATATGGACTTGAAATGGCGCAAGCCAGCATGCCAGGAGTTTCCTGTAGTTCGAGTTGGTGCTTTACATGTTGTCATGAATTTTTTCTTAAGGTCATTGGTAAGCGTGTTCAGTCTTCGGGAATAATGGAGTCGTGGGTCGATAGCGGTTTGGTTGGACCAAAGCCGCAGAACATATCCTCAATGGAAAAAACTATGGGCGTGGTATGCGATTACACAAAATTACACATCAGGATCTGTGGAGCTTACTGATGCCAAATTTTCTAGATAATATTGCAGAACTTGAGCCATCACTCGCAAAACAAATCAACGATTGCTCCAAACGGAATATCTCGTCTCTTGTAGACTTATTAGACCAAGACACCTTTCGATTATGTCTGCAAACGTTTTTCAATAAGATGAATGTTAATTTTAGGTTCGGGGGCTGCGGCCTACATGGAGCTGGTGCTTGTGCTATTGAAGTTCACACGCGCACAGAGAGCTGGCATATGGGAATTGCACCTTTCTTCATCTTGGGACATTGTTCCATTATTCATAAGATACAACCACACATATAATACCATATAGGGAACTGTATATCTCAGTGAAGTGAAATGCACCAACTTCCACCTGTCATTTCTAAAGAATTAAGAAAGGAAATTTCGTTGTCGAAAGGTCAAACAGGACATTCAGCGAACTTGTCCCCGACCAAAGCCAAAAATGGTTAAATGCAACTGGCAAAAAGAGAGGTGGTATAGTTGGCATTACAAGAACACCAACAGCCTTGAATAGATCGGCACTTTCATTCAACCTACGTCCCAACAAATTTGGCGACATCCAGAAATTGTACAACTTAGACGACGAGCAGGACACAAAGCAGAACGAGTCAATAAAGGGAGACAAAATCGTTATCTATCGGATGAGACACTCTGAAGGTCCTATTTGTTCACAAACGATAAAAGTGCACACCAAAACTTCGCAACCAAGGATATGGTTACTCCCGGCATCGAAGAATCCCTACTGAAAGCTGTGGAAAAGGGCCAAACTCAACTTCAGAATTTTGTCGAAGATCGTCTTTTGGTGGATGGTTCCTTAAGTTTGAGAGATCCTTTGCCAAAAAAAACAAGCCATTGACATTTTCCTCTCTTCTTCGAAATAACGTGCCCATCTTCTAAAACAACTAAGTAGAAAATCATGAAAGCTCATCGATCCATTCTACAGAAATTGATCATAGCATTGGTCGCACCTCCCCATTAACCCTTTAATTCGTAAGGTCGATTTTTCTTTCCAAGGCATAATTTCGTCCCATTTTTGTCTTATAAGAGGTCTGAGCACGGATCATAACTGCAGTCTGCAGCCAGAAGGCTGCAGTTATTATTTTATCCTCCCTGTGTATTGATATTGGACTAACCCATCTCGCTCTAAGTGTACACAAAGGCGATACCATTCCAGGAAACCAGGGTTCAAATAGTTAAGGGGGCTATCTCTCATTTGTGATTTGAAAATTTTGATAAAATGGGGCGACCTCACTTACCCCGATCCATCGTACTCTATGTGATAGTATACAATGTCGGTGCGGCACATCCACGCATACTGCTATTTGCGAAAGAATATAAAAAGAGTTGGAGGACGAGCGGGGACAGTTGAGAATGAGTGGAGACCACGATATCATTGGGACAATTGTTTTGTGAAATAGTATCAATACCAGTTGAATTGTATATACATTTGTATTCACTCTTATTCTCTTCAACAGCTGTTACAACTCAACACCAGTTTACGTAAAAAAGTCTTTAGATATTTTTCTTCATGTGAGACTTTGTGACAATACAATTTGAATCCTACTGGTAAATCTCTAATTTGTACCTCTCTATTCTGATATTTAGAGACAGAGGAGGCAATGACACCAGTGGCGACAGAACTGTAGGGGGACAGAGTCCCGACCTCTTTTACACATACATGCTGTCTAAACACACAATGGAAATGTATCAATATACAGACATTCATGCAGTATATTATCTGAAAATTTAAACAAATTCAATTGCTCGCATGCGGCTAAAGGATATTTCTTATCAGAACCGGGGTGGTGTCGGAAAAAATTACACGATGCTGTTTTTTTTTCATTCGACCTTCCCGGACACCCACCCCTCTAAGCATCATATACTGAATCAAAAAAGAAAATATAATAAACTTTGAGGAGGAATTTTTGTTAGTATTATCGACTTTAATCCCAAACAAATTATTATAAATTCATATTTCGAGTCTAGCGGCATGCTTTTGCATAATTTTATGTTCTTACTGTTGCCAACGTCACGTCAGGACGTCGCAATTCCGATATGGGCTGAAATGAAAAGTTCACACATGCAGTCAATAGCCTGTATGTCCACCGTTTGCCTCTTGGATGACAAGACATCGACGGCGCATGAACCTGATAAGTCTCTGGATGTCACCCTGTGGTATTGCGTTCCACTCCTGCCTTAGAACATTACGTAAACCTCCTAACGTCTGAAGATCATGAAGTCGTACCCGACGGTCCAATTGATCCCAAAGATGCTCGATTGGCGACAAATCTGGCGAAAGTGGGGGGGGGGGGGGGGGGGGACCAGGGAAGACGTTCGATGCTCTGCTCCTCAGGAAAGTCACGACAGATACGCGCCACGTGACATCGGCATTGTCTTGCTGGAATAACTGCAATCCGACGTTAGCGTTGAACAACGGGACAACAACAGCGTTAAGAATTGCGTCTCTGTATCGCCGTCCATTCAGATTACCGTCGATGAAGATCAACTGCGTTCGATGGTGCAAGGAAATTCCTGCCCAAACCATTACACTATCCCCGCTGAAACGATCGCATTCCCGCACGCAAGCATCGGAAAACCGTTCTCCTCGTCGGTGATACACTCCTGCCCTACCATCAGCGCGCCGTATACAAAATCGTGATTCATCACTAAAATAACTGTGTTCCAACGCTGCTGAGTCCAGCGAACACGCTGACGTACCCATTCCATTCTGAAGGTACGATGACGTTGGGTAAGGATTGCTCCGTGGTATGGACGCATACTTCGGATGCCATGTTCAGCGAGGCTGTTGCGGACAGTTTGTGCACTGGTTCTATTGTTAGTTCTATCAGGAGTAATTGCTGCTGTCCTCATCAGCGGAAGGAAGCGATTCCGCAAGTGAGACGTCCTGATGTGTCGGTATTGTGCAGGGGTCGTAACTCTTGGTCGACCTGAACGCGGCCGGTCGGCAGTAGATTCGTTGGTTCTGTACCTTCCAATGAGACGGTAAATAGTGTCCACAGTGACCCCGAACTCGACAGCGAGCACATCTGGAGGTATCCTAGCCTCATGCATACCAATGGCACGCAACCTCTGATTTTCGGTTAACCTTGGCATTTTTTAAAATGTCGGAAAACAAAAACTAGCGTGTTTTCTCAATAACCCAGGCTCTCCAGCATAACATAGCACAAAGAAAATCGTCGGTCACCCATTCAATTTGACATTCTCGGGCAGCACGTGCTATTTTTAGATCCGTAGCAAAATTGTATACTGTTAGGTGGACAACAACAACTCTTTGCACGACTTCTTGTTCACAAACATGCAACATTATAACTGTTATATTTCACCCTTTATGCTATTTTTTCACATTTGTTTCTATTATACTTTCTTTTTTGACTCAGTATATATCAATTTTTTCAGCACTTTTCTAGACTTTTCTGCCTTGCAAATACGTGATAATATAATACATAAATGTTGATGTATATTAAGCTGGTAATATCCATCCTGTATTATTAGGCATTAATCCTGATTTTTCCAGTAAACCAACCACATGCTAGGTTTTTGGTCCGGCATTAAAATTGAATGTCACGGTACAGCAAAGTTGCTGAAGTGACACAATGCAAAGCCTGTTTACCACATAAATAAGCTCAAATAGTTTTTTCTCGTGGACCGAAAAACTATTTGAGGCTTATACACATACATGTGGTAAAAACTGCGTTGTCGACGACCATTTTCTAGCGTTTTGGGGCATTTTTTTATGTAACTCCGAGATTTTTCAGAGGTATTTTGACACAGGGAATGTCATGCGATTGCATTGATAGAAACCCACTTTTTGACACATGAACCTGCGTAGGCCCTTTTAGTTGTGACTATTTTATCCAAAAAGGGACGTGAGAGCTTTGATTTAATATTTTGTCAATTTTTTTTTTTTTTTAACACCGGTTGGTGCAATTGTTATATGAACCATTTGTTTTACTGTTAGTTGTATCTTGATTCTTGATGTATGTTAAATAATTTACATTTACTTAACCCTTTACTTAACGAATCGCCCGCATCCGCCGGCGTAATTTGTAAATTAAGCAGTTGAAAAAATTATATTTTTCAAAATATTTCAACAAAACCATATCATGTGACCCCTCATTGGAACGAGCTCATCGAGCTCGTTCCAATGAGGGGTCACGTGTTATGATTTTGTTGAAATTTTTGGAAAAAAATTTAAAAATAGTAATTAAAATAATAAATTTTGATATTCTCTACGTTGGGTAAAGGGTTAAAGTCTCCCTTTCTTAAGAGCCATGAGGAACCTAAAAGGCCTTTGATTATCTGTGATTATAAGAAATGTCTAAATACACAAATAGGATATGCAGTTATAGAAATCGCGACACTCAAGACCGAACAGACTGCTGGTTCAAAACATCATGGACCAAGCACTGGGCCCAGATAGCTGAACATACCCATCAATACAACCCCCTCATAGGGCTACAATATCTGTATATTATTCTAAATCATTTTAAAGTGTTCAGTTTTGAATAAAATGGCACCGGGAAAAAATTTGCAAGGCGTTGGAAAAATTGTGTTTTTGATCCGTTTGGCCACCTACCTACCCCGGCATCGTATACTGCAAATCCCCCCCCCCCCCTCCCTGCCCAGAATAGGAAATATGTTGCCACTAAAATAAGTAAAGGTTTGGGCACTTGAAACCAAATTGGCCTCTGTAAATTGGTTCAGCATTGATGCCACTTATTTCTTGAGTTAAAGTTTCAAGAATTTTTCATCAAATCTAGTCATGGTCATTTCAAAGCAGTCATGACCAGATTTTATGAAAAATAATTTAAAAAATACTCAGCGTGTTAAGAAATAATTGCATTTGGCCAATGCCTTTCACCTTTGCGTGATATGGTCCATCTCTTCTTCTTCAGCCATCGTTGATTAAAATCGTCATGAAAATTGATTTTCGATAAAGTTATCTCTCTTGGAATTATTGGATGAGCGAGGAAGGTCCAATTAGGAAGCAAGTACTTGTTGAGAAAACACCAGTAAAAACCAAGTTTGCTTTTGTTACTTTTAATAAACGAAGAGCTGTCTGTTGTTTTCGTTTATTAAGAGTCACAAAAGGAAACTTGACTTGGTATGGCAAGCAACTACTTAACAGATAATTCGTCATTAAGAATATCTATCAGTATCACACCTGCCAACACTAAGTAAGCATATACTTTGGCTCTTTGTTCAGCGAATGTCTTTTTACAGTAATTTGCAAGTTTTTATTCTTCGCAGGAAAAAAAAAGCAAATATCACCCGTAGAACTTTATATTAATGAAAAGGGCAGTGTCTGAATTATATGTTACACACCGTTAATATAACAAACAAAAAAATGTTACAGAACACTAAAAGATGGTGAAAACACCGTGTTCTTATTTTTAACCCTTTACCTAACATGAAAAGCAGACGACACTTGCAAAAAAAATTCTTGAACAACTAATTTTTTTACATTTTTTGTCTCAAAAACATAGGTTATGACCCCTCATTGGAACGAGCTCGACGAGCTCGTTCCAATGAGGGGTCATAACCTATGTTTTTGAGACAAAAAATGAAAAAAATAATGAAAATTAATTGGCGATTTTTGAGAATAGCGCTGGCCGGTTTTGGCCGTTACGTTGAGTAAAGGGTTTTAAATGGGTTTCAATAGAGAATAATAGTCAAGCGTCCAAACTGATTCTGGGAAAATTGTAAAAAGCCAGCTTCTGTATCTTTGTACTACTCTACAGTTAACCCTTTGAACCCTCGTTTCCTGGAATGGTATCGCCTTTGTATACACTTACATTGAGATGGATCAATCCAATGTCAATATACAGGGAGAATAAAATAATAACTGCAGTCTGCAGCCGTCCGGCTGCAGACTGCTGTTATTATTTTATCATCAATGCCCCGTGCATAGACCCCTTATAATAAGACAAAAATGGGATGGAATTATACCTTGGACCGAAAAATTGGTCTTGCGTGTTCAAAGGGTTAAATACCAGATGTTTGTTAAATGATGCGATGATACAAATTCGTTAACATTTCCGAATTTCAATTTTTATATGAAATTCCCAAAGCGAAAGATTTACTTTTGGAAATTAAGGGGAGCTAACTTTCTCGTTAGTCTCTCCCAGTGACAAAAATTGTCAGCTGTGCATCTTCCACCCTGAAGGCTTCGGTAGTCTTCAGCTTGGATGATGGCTGAAATAGAAAAACGAATCTCGCAATGACAAAAAAAACAAAACAAATTGGTATGTGTAGGTTTATTGATAGTGTGAAAAGAAAGGAAGTGGTTTCAACAGTCTTTTTCAGTAAACATCCATGTGAACGAGTGCGAACTTTATATCCCATAAACCGACAAATAGTGATTATTTTTATGTCTGCTGGTTTGTATATACAGCTTTAACGACACTTTCAACATAGCAGTTTCACATCGAGTCGGGCAGTTTTACGGGTGGAGGAAGTCGGAGTACCCAGTAAAGGTGGACTGGACGTAAGGTCCACCGGGGAAATTCCCGGTGGGCCCATATTGGGTTCCCCCTGGGGCCCCCAAAATTGATGTAACCATAGCACCTGTTGGTACGAGAAGTTTCGCGAAAATGGCCAAAATGAGAAACGGATCTGATTGCAAAGGCAGCCGATGTATTGAAATGTTCTCTTTGTGGACTGCCATTGGCATTGGCAGTCCACATAGAAGACATTTAGATACACCAGCAGTCAAGTCCGCCATTGATCGCCCAGGCGAAAGGAAACAGCGTTCCTTCATTTTCAAAAATCAAAATTTTCTCCGGCTGGGCCGAACTATGGTCTTCCCGATACGCGCCCCACCCTCACCCCCACCCCCTCATTTTTGTCGAATGATCGATGAAGATGATACAAAAATGCCATCGAGATGTCCTTGATGTGGACTGCCATTGTTCGCTCAGATGCAAGGAAGTCACGTTCGTTCAGTTCGCAAAATCAAAATTTTGTCCGGGTCTGGGCCCCCCTTGGTGCATTCCCCGGTAACTTGCCTTGGCCCAGTCCGCATCTGGTACCCGGAGCGAACCACGAATGTTTGCTGGTAGAGTTCTGGAAAATAAGACCCAACTTCTCAGTGAAGGGAGATCATTAAGAAATATAATCGTCATCAGATTCAGTGAAGATTGTATGAAAACGTATGCGAGTTGAAAATTCACAGCCAGTTGGTTGCGTCTCAGGGTGTATTAATTTTAAAACTGCGTATGTCCCCCACACTCTGGAATATTCTAAATTAGCTCATAATTCACGGCTAAAGACAGAATAATACTAAAAAATTATTGCAAGTAGATCATTTTCTTTTGAAACCTCATAATATGAGTTGAAACGTATCGCTTTCACACTTGAATATGTTGTCTGGTGAAAAATAATACAATAAACATACTGTACCAGAGAAAGAGATCGTACTCAGCTTCCCTAGCTCAAGAGGAGGCGCCCATTTTGTCCATAAAACTTGTATTGACGGCCACGTGAACCCCTGAAAATATTTGTGAGTTCAAAACATTATCTAGCATTAACTGACAACATAAAGCCAATAACTATCAAGCCAAGCCAAGCCAAGTGGTTTAGCGTGCCGAAGGTGCGCAGGGGCGGTGTGGGGCGAACCTCTTTCGACTCTCGTTTTCGGTATACTAATTGACAGTAATTTTGAGATAAAATTATCGGTCTCATGTCTGGGCGGTGAAAATGTGGAAAGGATGGGTGTTGATACTCTAAGTTGATGTTCTTCAGGCAAGTCGTCGCCTCAGTGCTAGAATGGTCTATGTCCCATAGGGGACATAGAACATTCTAGCACTCAGGCGACTAAGTATAGTCTGCCGCTTATTTTGTAGTAGATTAGGCCTTCGTCGCAAGTATAGTCTGCCTTGGGATCGTTAGCGGTGCAACCATCACCACTCTTTAGTCTAATTCACAATTCTACTTAGTAGTTCCCGGTGTGGTGTGATTCAGACATGCATCATCGCATCCTTTTCGAGCAGAACTTTTTCCCTGTTGTGTATTCTATTAAATTTTTCATAAAATCAAGTCATGGCTGCTATAAAGCAACCATGACTCGATTTGATGAAAATTCAACAGAATATGGTATCGATGAATTACTGACAAAAGGAGTAATCCTAATGTAGGGAGATTTTTGGTTACGAATGCCTGAATTACTTTTTCTCTTGATAATAGGGGATTTTTGTACTCAGCGGGAAAATCTTCCCGCTGCAGGCAAAGAGTTCAAATCGATCTGTCTTCTTTCATATTCGACAGGTTAGCAATTATTTGGGAAGAAAGTCTTTTAAATTTCTTGACCCTGAAGCAGGGATCGAACTACTTTTGGGGAGCTTCTTGTCCTGTCGGACAGCAGTTATTTCGGTGACTGAAAACCGGCTGCTCTGTCATAAAAAATCGTTTACTCACAGAACATAAAAATGATAAACATGCATAATCGTCGTGTTCCCCTTATATCATCCTTGGAAATGTGGCTTTTTAGCCTAGAAGTGCTTCGGTCTGGAATGCAGCCAGGTTGCTTTGGCGAAAAGGCACATGGAAGTTTCCACATTGTAGCAGAGTCTTGGGTAATCACCTATTCAAACCCCCAGGACTGTGCTTGGTGAGAATCATGTTTAACATTCTTAAATCAGTGGCGGGATGCCTTTTCTTCGTGGTTAGCATTTTGTTATGGGCCCCGGATTCTGAGGGGTCCCAATCAGAGGCGACATATAGTCAATGAAAGCGTAGGAGTGGACACAAATTTATACCATGATTACCTATTCTACTATATATGAAAAGCCTATGACATAAATTTTAGCTTTATACACCACCCGTGGTGAACACGCCAGCAATGGGAGTTCAATAGTTAAAATTTACACTTACAGTGGAACTACATCCAAGTTGACCTCTATTGACCTCGTCTTGAATGCAAACTTGTTTAAATTTATCATTCGTCGCCTCGTGAAGAGTGAAATGAAACCGGCAATTATTTATTACGTTTTTAAATAAGTTTACCTCATAAGATATAAAAAATTAACAAACATACGTTGTCTCATGTCAATAAAGCATCAATAACCCGAAATAGTGTGTTATTTTGTTATTAAAATGAAAAAGGCCCCGTGTCTTTTTCCATTTCGTTTCGGTGATAAAATTGACAGGGGAAGTACCGCCCACCGATCCTCATGTAAACAAAAACAGATTCGCACATATGTACGTCTGCTGATCAGTAAAAGGGAGAAAAATAATAGCGACCCTTAATAATCTGACGGCCATGGTATGAATAAAATGTACCCAAAGTAGCTTGGTGTATCAAATGTTCACCACTCGTGGTGAACATTTGTTACACCAAGCTACTATAGGTATATTTTATATATCCACAACGTTGCCTACCTACTACGGTTTAACCGCGCGGAAGAATATTTGAAACCATTATCCACAAAGTTACTGACCTACTATGGTTCAACCACGCGGAAGAATATTTGAAACCATTATCCACATAAATGGCGTTTTTTTCATTCTCAGGTCTTGATTAGTGTGTCGGATGGTATTAAAACGCGTGCCTGGAGAGAGGAGGTTGGGGATCATTGCATTTTCAGTAACTCCGAAACAGCAGACGACATTTGTGAACTAAATAGTACAAGACTCCCATACATTGATACATTTGCATATTCTCAAATTGTAAAACTGATCATGCAACCACGAAGCCACCAATATATGACCCACACTGTTTGATTCTCTTTCATATAAAACAAATATTCCCTTTAATGCTGAGGGAACGTTCAACCTTTGTTGGCCATACTGTTTACATAATTAGCTATACAAAGAATACGGTCGGTATATAGGGGAGAGTGGTCCCCCTCAACAAATTACAATTAAGAAGTAAGTAGCGTACATTGTCAAAGGTGGTGTAAAATTATAAAAGTATTGTAGCGGTCGAGGTATAAAGGCCATTTACCAACTAGCCTGGTTGGTCCGGATCTCGTAGTCTCGTGGTAAATCGGTCGCTTTGTGTGCTAGAGGTCGACGGTTCGAACCCCGGCTCCCGCACTTATCTCTCCTCCTGTTACATTTGGGGGCTCGTCCGATCCTTAGCAGTAGGTGGCACTGCGGGTGTTTCGACCGCTCTGAGGGAGGAACCTGGGTGAGATTCACAGGTGGTGAATCTCAAAAGAAGGGGAGAGTAGTGTAGCGATCGAGGTATAAAGGCCATTTACCAACCAGCCTGGTTGGTCCGGATCTCTTAGTCTCGTGGTAAATCGGTTGCTTTGTGTGCTAGAGGTCGACGGTTTGAACCCTGGCTCCCGCACTTATCTCTCCTCCTGTTACAGTATGTTGCATAATTGTCAATATTTTGTCGGTATACTCCAATGCGCAGTGCGCTTAGGTTTCTCCTGTCCTTTATTTTAGAAGTCCCAAAAACATTCGCGAATAATAATCTCATAATAAAGATAGTACATATACACACTAAAACCTAAAGTGTTAAAACTGACACTTTCAAGGTGTGAAACCCATTCTAACTCTTAGGGTTTGATTTTAACACTCAAAGTGCAATGCTTTAACCCTTTACCTAACGTGAAAAGCAGACGACACTTGCAAAAAAAAATCTTGAACAACTAATTTTTTTCATTTTTTGTCTCAAAAACATAGGTTATGACCCCTCATTGGAACGAGCTCGACGAGCTCGTTCCAATGAGGGGTCATAACCTATGTTTTTGAGACAAAAAATGAAAAAATAAGGAAAATTCACTGACGATTTTTGAGAATAGCGCTGGCTGGTTTTGGCCGTTACGTTAGGTAAAGGGTTAAGCACTTAGACATTACAATCGTCAGACATCTGAAACTCGAATGGATGGCACCTCCCATGTGTCTAGCATTGGTGGTTCTTCCAGAATCGTCCATAATTTGATTTGCGCTTGGTGGGTACATAATTAAAAGGACACAACGCAGATGGCGCGGATCAGGCTCGAGAGTTCGAGCCTGATCCGCGTCATCTGCGCTGTTTCCTTTTAAGTGTCGCGACATTACACTTGTCAAGTGGTATTATTGTAACACCTGTCAAGTTCTGGGGTATCTACACTTGAACAAAGTGCTAGTTCAGCACTAAGTTAGTGTTAAATACAGCACTTCAAGTGTAATTTTTAACACTTTAGTTTTTAGCGTGTATAGAGGATATCTACGCTGTTTTAGTGAATATCTGGAATTATCTCATGAGTGTGTACCCGAAAGTTTTATTTTTCACGAGCTCTTTCGGTAATTCACAGGCTAGCATATAATAAAATTATTTATCCTCAGAGGCTCTCAAATGGCATGATACTTCTAATATTTTCTCTGGAATAAGAGAGAACACCTCTCTTTCTAGGATTGTCTAGGAGAGAAACATCGAGCCTCCCATCAGCAAAAGAGGATGAACCTTTATGGACGCCCCCGTGGTTACTTGGGGTCTTGGAGTAATACCTCGGCTTTCTACTATTGTATTACATCAGGGACTCTAATAGGTTCAAGCTGTAAATGTCCTGAAGTGTTCATGCCGCGTCTGCCTCAAATTCTGGTCTGTTCAACAATTAACAATTCAAGGACAGGGGGCCTCATAGAGGACTGGACGCATAAACTGCATTCAACTGAACTCGGGTGAAGATGCCGTTACATCGACCCAAAAATTCAGACCTGGAAATAACCCGCAAACGATTGTTTAGGTTACACGGGGATTACGGCAATTGTAAAATAAGCGAACGAACTGCAGGTTACAACAAAATAATACAACGACAAAATGAAACAACTGAAATTAACTTCCAAATTCGCACGGTTTGCCTGTCTGACTCGACAATCTCTCGTAGAGGCGGCGGAGCCAGGGGGCATAATGAGTTAAAATGGGCGCATGCAAACGTGTCACTATACAGGCTTTCCTATAACATTATTGCAAACCCAACCAATATTTAGCCAAAGAAGCCCACTTTCGGTCGCTTCGGTCCGTTTCTTCCACTTCAACCATCTTCCAACCCGAAGGTTGGAAGATGGTTGAAGTAGAAGAAACGGACAGGACAGTGACCACACAGTGGCATATTCATCTAAACGAGAGACCATAGCGAGTCATGGTACATTTACTGATATAGGATTGTAACCTTTCTCACATTGGGTCGAACCATGGTAGCATTGTAAATTTTACCGAGCTTCCGCCGCCCCTGATCTCTAGGAACGAACTCTACTCGTGGGTTGCGAATTGCGTCCACATATAATTAAAATAGATTCCGTTCATGTCTTTACAAAGTTTCCGCCAAAATAAATAGCAAAAGCTAGCAAGCAATCTCGCCAAAGCGAGATCGAGCGTAAGTTGTTACTATATATTTTGGCGGAAATTCTGTCAAGACACAAACAGCATAGCTACCGTTGTAAAACATAAGAGAAGGCAAAACATCACAACTAGAGTTGAATACATTCCCGGTTTCTATGGAACCAGGACCGGGAATGAAAATACATCGGAACAAGGAATTCCCGATTCTATTACAAGACCTTTAAGCAATACTTGCATATGTTCAGAGTGCCCCACACAGAGATACCCGTGAATTAAATTCTTTATCGTTTTAATCAAAACGTTTACTTGTACAATTGACTTCACAAAACAAACATAAAACAAGCAAACAATGCTAAGTGAAAGTTGGAAACGAACTCCAAACTGTAAGTGGAGGTGTTCCGCACTTGGATTGTGGATTAGTTAAAAGCATTCGTGTCTCGTTATTCTTACAACATTCTCGCGTCAAACGGTATAAAGTAAGACTGTTATTAGAATACCGAGATTATGATCACGTGATTGATTCTGTAAAGATCAACAGATGCTTTCATTGGTTTGCTATTTAACCCTTCTGATTCATTACAGAATGATCGTTTCACTAGAAAACGTAATACTGATCTCAAAGAAATATGTTTGGCTTCGAATAACGTGAACCCTGCGTTTATTTTTGGCTCAACGTCTTTACCCATGGTTGTAGAAGACGTAGCTGCACATCCAGTTATGAACTCTTGTAGTTCTTATTCTAGTGTGTTCGTTGCGATGACCAGCGTTCTTGCGCTGCTCGTACAACCCTCTGCTGATTGTTCACTTTCCGAAATGTGAATTGCAAATAACTTACAAAAGATACCAAGTTTTTCTCCCGACGTTTGGATAGCCTCTCTTTCAAATGAATCAACACCATGACTAGCCATCATCCTCGTCGTTGCGAGAACCGGTTCCGCTCATGGAAATTCCCGGGTATAGGTGCCAACATTTGAACTGAGAATCGAGAATTCCCCGGTCCCTAATCACAACACATTATTCCTATAGGTTACCATGACGTTATATAGCGTAACCCGCAAATGGGATAACGGCAAGCTCTTTATTTCCATGTCTGAATATTGACTTTTCGATAGCGGTAGCGTCGACTCGACTTCACTGAGCTCCATATCACTAGAAATGGTGAGGAGTATAGTGGCAATGCGTTCTTTTACTGGAAAGAGACGTTTTCTTCGAAATTCTTGCGCTGATTGTGGTTCTTGGTGTGGCAAAGTGCAATGAGTGATAACAAAACTACTGTGCATTGCATCAGAACAGTCGAGAAGGTGACAACATTACGATATGGGCTGTCATGAGCTGTAGGTTCCCCAGCAAGACCACATCCATCTACAGACTGCACGGGGACTCTATAGATTGCCATAACAACTTTGCAATTATGATACGAAGACCTGCAACTTGTCAAAGAGCGTTAATGTCACAAGCGTTTCAATAATTGAACAGGCTGAGTCGATCCAAAAATTGATTATTCATTATACGGCTTTTGCTCGACTACTTCTAGAACGATTGCTCCATCCATTAAAGTGACCCCATTGCAAAAAATCAATAAATAACTCTTAAAAGAGAGAGGCGAGAAGTAAATATTTTCTCATGAGAGAACAAATCGTCAACCAAATGACGACAAAGCATTACGCACAGCACACTGAGAACTAAATCAATCATATTCAATCCCGATGTCGAAATTTTTGATGAAGTTCTCGATTCCTTTATGGCTGTTCGTTAACATTAACACTAGACGACCAGTCACTTCAGATGGTACCTTGTTTACATCATGTGTTTTCTTGTATTTTATAACACAAGTGTTGTGTATTCCCCAATAAAATATATGGGTCGGAATCGTCATTTTGTGTGACGTCAGAGGTCAAAGGTAATTTGGAAAAAATCTGATCTTTGCGAAGCCGGCCAGGTGGTGACGCGACAAGGAGAAATATAGGATAATTTTTTTATTATCATTTTAACACATCTGCAACCTGCGCCTGCAATCTATTTTCGCCAATCTCACATCAGAATACGAACTTCACTATAACTAACTGAAAATTTGAAATCTATCATATAATACCAACGAAAAACACGTAAAAATACGTAAAAGGGGACGTGGTACTTTCTTCTGTGGAATTTTTATATGGTCTGAAATGATTAAAGCTGATATTTTGGGGTTGTTTCGTAACTAATAATTTTGCGATTTATTAAAAATTAACCAAATAGACAACGCCTGGAAATGAGAAGTGCAAATGACGGTATATTCCGACAGAAATGAAACGGCTGAGTTCGGTTGAACTCTCGAGGCTCGATGAGATTGCACGTTTTGAAGTTTAATCATTAAGATTTACATGTAGAACATTCCTCTAACAGAAGTTAAATATGACAAGCAACAAGCAACAAAACTGAAACGAGGAAATCATTCTGGAAATATACAATAACATGAAATATTTTGTAACACAACTACACAACTGAGGGTGTCTGTAGTGAAGAATATCATATAAATGCACAAACCTGACATATTCCACCTATCACCAGTAAAGTGATGAGTAAATAAACACTGGTATTCGCCCCGAGAGGAATAAGAAGTGCACACACAGCATTCAACAACATGGAATAACCAAACACTTTCTTGGCACCAATTCTTGTAGCCAGCCATCCTCCAAGTATCTGTGAGGTAGTATAGCCCCAGAAGAAAGCCCCCAAGATAACACCCTGCAGTTTCTTCGGCCATATAAACTGGCCATTCTGAAAAAGACACGAAGAAAGTCTCATTTATTTTTTTTTTTTTTTTTTTTTTTTTATTTATTGGGGCTTTAACGATTCTTTCGACAGCCAGGGTCATCTCGTATCCGAAATATGACAGTACAAGTTCAGCAGCTCACAATATAACATATGTTAACAGTAAACAGATTGTTGAGAAGTGGAGCGATTTGACATGAAGCTTATATATCGGACAGTTTTACGGGTGGAGGAAGTCGGAGAACCCGGAGAGAACTATCGAGCAGCGGCGAGCGACTGCCAGACTCCTCATCGTCCTAACACCACACAGGGGCTGGGTAAACAGTGACTGAAGACAAATGCACCATCAATGTGCAATGCGTCTTAGTACACAGCGCCACCGTTATTCCTTCATCAGCGCTATTCAGAAAAATCATTTTATATAACATTTTTGCCTCAAACAGATAGTTGCTCCTCGAGCTCGTTCAACTGAAGAGTTATAAGCCAGGTGATTTGGGGACAAAAATGAAAATAATAAGTTACTTAAGAACAATTTAAGATACGTGTTGTCCTCTAGTCGCGTTGGGTTAAAAGGATAACCGGGTGGGTTCAGAATCATAAACGGCCTTGAATTTTTTTTTCGGACTGGTTTGCGTTTGTTGATCAATGAGTGCCGTTGGAGTAGCAATGGATGGGGTGGGGAGAGAGCCTGTGTTTGGTGTATGAATGCAGCGTCCACAGACCCTGATTAGATGGTGAGGGTTGTGATACCTGATTATGAGGTACCTTATGTAACAGTACGAAAGGCATCATGCAGTTTTACGAGGAAATTGTGTAACGCGGCTTGTATTGATGTATCAGGGGTGGTGGAACCGTGGGGCTTGGGGGGGGGGGGGCTTCAGCCCCTCCACTTTTTTTTGCCGGGCCATGTTTTTTTGTATGCATATATTTTAACACAACCAGTGACTGGTGAAACAAGGGGCGGATCCAGAGCCACCCCCATATTTTCGCCAACTATGTTTCTCTCGTACTGGTTCAGTTTCGATGGATTTCGGATCATTTTTTTGCAGTAAGTGGCAGCAAACGCTAAAATGTATATAGTCTGTTAAAACATCGGTTAACTGAAATAGATCGTAATCTTCTTGTAGACATGCAAGTACCAAATCCACCCCCAGACAAGATAATCCACAGACAGTATAATTGCTGTAAACGTCTGGTAAAGCATACAGGTGAGATCTATTTATCAGCTTTGGTCGTTACGATCAAAGCTGATAAATAGACCTCACCTGTATGCTTTTCCGACGTTTTTTAACGGCTCTCAAAGTGTGAAAGCTTTCAAATACATCTCCTGAAAAATCTCAAAATATCCACTCAAATGCGTGGAAATGGGGGTTTGGGACCCTGGAATTTAAATTTTCATACCGACGAGGCGACGACCACCTATCGCCCGATCCAGCCACCCCCCCCCCCCCCCTCACACACACACACTTTGAAAATCGATCCGCCGCCCGTGTGTATGGAAAGAAAACTTTTCTTTTTATCATGTGTAAATGGTATAAACTTACTATACAAAATGGTTCTGTTTATATAGTTTAAACATTTTGCTTGCCACACTTTGTGCAAATTGGATTGGAGGACTAGTGCTAAACACTTAGTTTACCTTCCTGGTAAATGGTTCTGCGAAACACCAATTAAACAAAGGTTGCCTTGAATATCTCGAGAAATTAAATTTAAAGTAGAGCCGCCTGTGAAATATTAACCTTTTTCAGACCTGGGGTTTTGAAAGGCCTCGTCCTATGTAATAGTGTATACTGCAAATGGGAGAATTCTATATGCTAAAAACTGGAGTCACTTTTCTGGCAACGTTAGCTCTTTTCTGAAGGCATCTGGTTGAAATGTTTCTTCTGAAAGGCTGCGTCCGTACTGGAGATGGGAATTTTTAATTATCAGCTGTTTAAGGTTTCGTTTTTGCAAGCCTATTGAAAAACACAGAAACCTCGAAGAAAGCGTCTTGTCATTCGTGATGGGAACGGACAGTAAGGCCAATTCCAGTTCATGCTGTCTAACACTGCCAAAAGCTGCCACTTTTCTTGTCGCTGTTTTGGATAAAGAAAGTTCATCAGAGGTCAAATCCATACACTTAAGAGCAAGAAGTCAAGAATGTTCAATGTGGCTTTGTTTTTCTTTTTACGGTGATCATACCCCACAATTCGGTAATCGTGGATTAATATTTGTTCACAATTTGCCAAAATTCATGAGATCGATTCACCACAAAGAAAATACCACCCTAACTTCCTCATTTGGTATTGTGTTGATTGTTTGCTGTTCAGCAATGACAACTGTAATTTGAATGGTTATGCATGATCAAAATACAACAAAAATTATTTATCCCACATTCAGAAGATTTCCATGTTTTGTCTGCAACCGAAAAAGTTTTTAGTAGAAACACAACAACGCTTTTAGCTTATCCATCTGCTATGAAATTTTGGAACATAGTAAAATTAACTTTCTTTGCAATAATTATATTCAGTGTCAAATTGACTTCTTCTGCTGGTTTTATCGTCGTTAGCCTCAATTGTATTATGAAATTGGTACCACCGGGAATCTCATACCAACATGTATCGATAGCATATACGTTCCCTCGTGATAAGATTATCAAAAAGAGACCAGAATGCTTATAAAATTATAGTTAACCCTTTACCCAGCGTAACGGCCAAAACCGGCCAGCGCTATTCACAAAAATCGCCAATTTCAAAAACATAGGTTATAACCCCTCATTGGAACGAGCTCGAGGAGCTCGTTCCAATGAGAGGTCATAACCTGTGTTTTTGAGACAAAAAAATGAAAAAAATTAGTTATTCAAGAATTGTGTTTGCATGTGTCGTCTGCTTTTCATGTTAGGTAAAGGGTTAAATGAACTCATTATCCGAAATAATCATACTTTTGTTCACGCCTTTCATTGCCCGCCTATCAGGCTGGATTCCATCAATAAACCTGCTATTATTGTTTCAAAATCGGCTGGTTCTGGTAACAGCCCAGCCTTCCCAGAAGGTTACTACACGAGGACGATAGTTTCAAAATAAATTCTGTAAAGTTAAACTTAGAATGAAAGTGCACATTGCATATTCTTCGTATATTATTGACGGAGTCACTTGCGCCCCATACCAGGCTCTGAACTCCATGGAGTTGACTCCAGCTGAACTTTCTTCATCAAAACAAAAACAAGACAAAATGGCAGCATTTGGGAATTGTAGATACTATGGATTGAAATTAGTCTTTCTGCTCATTCTTCTGATGAATGACAAAAAGATATCTCCGAGTCTTTACTAGAAGGATTGCAAAATACAGCTATTCGGTGATTTTAAGGTATTTTATTAACATTTTGTTTTCTAATTTATGCCATAGCAGACTTTCAGACAACGCTCCTAGCCAGACGGCATCAGCGCCCTGTCACATTTAAAGTCCCCCATGTTCTATGTTTCATTCCAAACATTTTGGCATAACATTTATTGGGATTATTTCCTTCTGGTCATTTTTTGGGCTCTACACAACATATATGTCGCAATTTGGGTGCTTGGAGAGAGCTGTTTGGCAAACATTGACACTACACCTCCACCATTGAAAGATTTTGGTTCCCATAATAACAATTTGTCATAGAAACCAATATCGCCTTCACCCTACAGAACAGATGATGGACACATATGTCACCCTAACAACACGTGTTGTTCATGCCCATTGACACCAAGCATCATCAGGGTAATGGCGTCACAACATGGTCCCTCGCATGGGCTACCATGACAATACACCTGACACCCACTATGAAACGCTACATGACATTAAATCGCTTTCGAGATCTTTCATGAGATCCTACAGAATCTGAAAGATCTCAAGAAAATATATTACCAACAACTCCCCCTGTATTTACGCCTGCAGCTGATATCAAACCTTTCTATTGGTGTGCTCTCGTGTATGTGTGAAATGATAAAATAAAGGTCACAATATGTTCAAGGTTTACATGATTTGGAATAATTTTGTCGAACATAAATTCAGACGGTGCTAAATCACTTACCGAAATATATTTTGAGGAACCAGTTTGTATTTTCACACAAGAAGAATCGTTTCGGATGTTTTGTTGGCTGTTCGTTGTTTTATTCTTGAGATATGGTATCTTACTGTCCTCATAAGCCAACTCATGAAGAGCACTGTGGTTTACCATGCAGATAATAGCAACATTAATATTAACCCTCAACATGTATACATTCATAAATCCAATAAATGCAACAAGACCGACAACTAAGCGACAGGAAAACCATAATGGAAAAGGTTCTGAAAATATAACAATAAATATTGTAATCGTCTGCCCATCCCGAATAGCAGACGACACTTGCAAACAAATTTCTTGAATCACTAGATTTTTCGCTTTTTGTCTCAAAAACATAGCTTATACCCCTCATTACAACGAGCTCGTTTCAATGAGGGTGATAAGCTGTGTTTTATACTAAGATTGAAAAAGTATTAGAATTTGAATGGTATTTTTTGTAAATTCCGCTGAGTGAGGCGTGTTTTGTGGGCTCTCATATAGTAGGCTGTAGCAGTGGCGAATATACTAGAAGGGCGGATGTTCACAAAAAGGATTTGGACGGTAATCTGGAGTTTTTGTCGGTTATTTTACTTGTAACATAGTACATAAATGCGATAAAAAAAAAAACTGTCAATGAACTGATAGAGTGCTGGAAGCCCATATTTGGGCTTTGCTCTGAAGTACAGGTACCACAACTTAAAGGCTTCATATTCAGTGGATGTGCCTCGCTTTATCTTAGAAGTGTAATTATTTAGTCTGTTGGGATTTGCCTTGTTACAATTTATGGGAGAGTGCCTGTTGGCACTCTCCCATAAATTGTAACAAGGCAAAGACACATGTACAAATTCTGATGACCAAAAATAATTTAGCTCTCTACCAGTTAAATATAAATTTTTAATAATGTCCCAATATAAGAAAGCTACATCTCTTCGTGCTGTGAGGGGTCGAGAATACAAAATTTCAGGCTGCTTTTAGCAATGCATAGCCACCATTTTGAGACGCGGTGCCACGTTGAATCGATATTTTCTGAAGAAAATGGCGTGATCTCGCGCCTCTCGTCCGGCCTCAACCAGTGACAGATTATCCTGGTAGCAAAAGTAGCATATGCTAAGCGCCCGCGCTAAATGTTTTCAAGCTCTCAACATGGATTGGCCATTCACAAATCTTATTTTCGGCATACATGCATAACAAACAAGAAACTTACAATAACTTAATATGCCTAATGATGACATAATAAAAAACAGCCTCTTAGCTGGATCAGAACGTACATCGAAGCACGCATGTATACCGCAGGGAGATGACACAGCCAGATTGGCTGTCCACCTGTCATCAAATCGTGAGATGATAACAAAAGGATTCCTCATGTCGTTTTACACTTTAAGCAAAGGACAAAAGTCCTTTAAATCGTTTCTGAGTAAACAAAATATATAAACTGTATAGCTGGATTTTGAAGGTTTAAAAAATCACGAACACGCACGTATGTTTTGTGTGTTTAAATCTTCACGGCTGAAATGAGTACCAATTAGCAACTAAACAGCGGATTTTCAAAACACTCTACATAGTTGGTATGTTTTCATATTTGTGTTTTCTTCAAATTTAGGGCCCATTTATAACATACACTACTTGCTACAGGTCCCACACCAGCTTAATTCGCTTTAACCTCAAGTCCCACTCCACCTTACCTCCAACTACCACAGATACCCACAACCACCACCACCTCAATCACCCCGAAGAGCCATCTACTCCACTAGGTGTGGACTGACAATAAATTTGAATATGTCCAAACAAAGAATATGCTTTCCACAGAGACAAAAAAACGCAATCAAGAATGTGTTCTAACATGACATGTTTCAGTCCTTTCGGATTCTTTCGATATACATATCCTCGAAGAAAAGTCGATAAGCAGATTACGAATGCTTCAACGATTTAATGTTTAACCCAGGGACGTGGTGACTGACGGGGTGAGGTGTGGAGGTGTCACCCCCTCCCTCTCCCAGTCCTGGCCAAAATTTCCTATAGTTGGAACTTTGGAGGGTAAGTCATGAGTAGTTGGAAATTCCATCTATCTGGATTTTAGAGCTGCTTTGGCGATGCTGATGTCTCCTTTACATTCCAAAATTCCAACTCGGTTTCAAATCAGCAAAAAATCCAACTGTTACTATTTACAACTACAGTGTACGCAATATCGTGCTTCATAAGTATGAACGAAGTCAATCGGTACGAGATTTCTATAGTACGTTTGCTTATCGTAATAAAATAAATCCTCGAGATGCCCTTCAAGAAAATCACATCGTGTAAAAGCGTTATCCTGAGTTAATTCCATCATTCACAGTTACAAAATGATGCAACATCGAAAATTGATCATCACTGCATCAGATCTGATTTAATGTTAGGACAGTTAGGACAGTTAGGACAGAGTGAATTGCTCAAAGTTCTCAGCTTGAGCATTTGTTCAGCACGTATTCATTTCTCAGAAGTATACCAAATAGTAATAACCTGATATTTCTATCATACATATTTTGGCATTTCAGTTACTAGAATCAATTTTATGCCCCTTTTCATGGCTTCGTTTTCAAAATCTTTCTCTGTACTGAATTTCCAACCACGGGGAGGGGGTTCCCCCTCCCGGTCCCTCCCCTAATTGGAAGCTCACTACCCTACACCCCCTCCACCCCCCCCCCCCCCCAATCGGAAACCTCTAACCTCCCTGGTTTAACGCTCAACTAATTATGCATAAAGTGTGCGTAAAGGAAATAGCAGTATTCGATGATAAATGACACAATATACAACAAATCGGCAAGGAACATCAAAGGGCTGTATTATTAAATATTTTCTGTGCTTCCCTGTAAATAAATATAGAAATGGACTGGAGGAGTGTCCAATTTGATGGATAAAGGGTTAATATCTCCTGATCAATTTATCAGATTTACATAAGAAACTGCACAGCACAGCACATCAGTAACCTGAATACATATATATAAAGTAACATGACAATCGGATTGATATTTTTTGAGTTATCTCATGCCAAAGGGATTGGAGGAATTTTCAATTTAAAGGATAAAGGCTTAATAATATCTCAGGATCAAATTATCCGAATTACACCAAAAACTATACAGCTCGGCAAATCAGTAACCTGAACACAATAAAAACTAACTTGACAATCCTAGCAATATTTTTCAAGTTATCGAATGCCAAAGGGATTGGAGGAATTTTCAATTTGAAGGATAAAGGGTTAATATCTCAGGATCAAAATAACAGATTTACACCAAAAACTATACAGCTCGTTACATCAGTAACCTGAACACAAATATAAAGTATCTTGACAATCCAAGTAATCTTTTTCAAGTTATCGAATGCCAAAGGGATTGGAGGAATTTTCAATTTGAAGGATAAAGGGTTAATATCTCAGGATCAAATCATCAGATTTACACCAAAAACTATACAGCTCGGCAAATCAGAAACCTGAACACAAATGTAAAGTAACTAGACAATCCAAGCAATATTTTTCAGGTTATCGAATGCCAAAGGGAATGGAGGAATTTTCAATTTGAAGGATAAAGGGTTAATATCTCAGGATCAAATTACCAGATTTACACCAAAAACTATACAGCTCGTTACATCAGTAACCTGAACACAAATATAAAGTAACTTGACAATCCAAGTAATCTTTTTCAAGTTATCGAATGCCAAAGGGATTGGAGGAATTTTCAATTTGAAGGATAAAGGGTTAATATCTCAGGATCAAATCATCAGATTTACACCAAAAACTATACAGCTCGGCAAATCAGAAACCTGAACACAAATGTAAAGTAACTAGACAATCCAAGCAATATTTTTCAGGTTATCGAATGCCAAAGGGATTGGAGAAATTTTCAATTTGAAGGATAAAGGGTTAATATCTCAGGATCAAAATAACAGATTTACCAGGATTTACACTAAAAACGATACAGCACAGCTCGGAATATCTGTAACCTGAAGATATATATAAAGTAACATGACAATTGGATTGATATTTTTTGAGTTATCTCATGCCAAAGAGATTGGAAGAATTCTCAATTTGAAGGAAGGGTTAATATCGCAGGATCAAATTATCAGATTTACACCAAAAACTATACAGCTCGGCACATCAGTAACCTGAACACAAATATAAAGTAACTTGACAATCCAAGCAATATTTTTTCAAGTTATCGAATGCCAAAGAAATGGATACGGACGCCGGGCGGACAGACGGACAGACAGACAGACGGACGGACAAAGGATGGACGAACGACGGATGGCCACCTCGGATGCCGGCATTATGTGTACCATACATAGTATGGGTACACATAAAAATTAGATTCGCCTAGTTTCCTGTAAATTCTATTCCTGGGACGATACCATTCAGGGGCTCATTATTGAAGGGTTAAGGTAAAATATGGCTGCATTGTTAGAAATGGGAGTAAACCGAAGGTTAGTCTTCTCGCGTTCCAATTAAAAGTTAGTCAAAGTAAATTCAGAATTTTACATTACTTTGTGAAACAAGTCATTTCATCTGACATCAAACGAACACAACTGTTAATGAAAGGAGTCAATGCAATCACAACGGTACACTAAATACTGTGTAACATTAGCGTAATAATGCACATTCCTCAACTTAATGGATGATATAAGTCGGAATGTTTTGTGTTTTATCATGTATGGCGGTTGACAACTCTTATGCACTGGTAATACGGTGCACGGCTACTCGACGGAAGACACTCATCATTCAAGCTCTTACTTGTTTGTCCAGTAGAAGCCAAATCCTTATGCCATCAGTCTAATTCTGTTGGGAATTCTATGTTGTTATGGCCTGGAACCTGTCTAGCCCTGAAATACTCCATCACCTATGTTTAGATTCAATCAGCTGAAATATTTCAGTTGGTCGAAAAAGGGAACCTAAGGTACGCATTTTCTATCAACTGAAGTATTCCATCCAGTTGAATGCGAAACAAAATCGAAAAACATTCATTTTCTCTGAGAGTGGTGACCGAGTGGATAAGTGCGCTGGTCTCTCATGCCAGAGGTCCCGGGATCGATCCTTGGTCGGGGAAAGTTCTCGAGGTGACCGAGCACTCTCTATTAGCATCAATTGTGAAGTTCATGCTGTCACGATGTATCGTCCTATCGGGTGGGAACGTAAAATGGCTGCGCAGAGAAACAAACTCCGTGCAGGCTAAAGATCCCTTCGTAATATTCGAGAAGAGCGAGACCACAAATTCCACCTCCACGAAGGTCAGTCATTCCACACACATGCACCATTGGGCCAAGGAGAGGCGTTAATATGAGTTGCATAACTTATTCACAAATCCTTGTAAAACAAGTAAGATTAAATAAATAAATTTCTTGAATCAACACAAGAAATGTATCTCAATAGAGATTTGATCTGACCGAATCTTTGTCGATATTTACCATTGTGCATTAAAACACACCATAACAGTGTCGAACTCCGCATAGGATTATACTGGTGGTCTTGGAGCTTGAGTAGAATTATATTCATAAATTTGCCATTCGTTGCGTCCACACGGTGAGTCCACACGGTGGTCCATGAAGTGCTTTTTTGAGTTTCAACTGGACCAGGCAATTATTATAAAGGTATAGTCATTGTCCCCCAAGTGTGTGTGTGTTTCAATTGACACAATCATGTTTTAGAGGAATTTTGAGTGTTGGTGTCTAATCCCCCGCTGGGATTCGAACCCTCAGCAACACCGCCTGGCAATCAGGAGCCCAACGCCTAGACCACTAGACCATTGCACAGCGTCAAAAACGATGACTGGAATCTAGCTTTTTAGATGACGTCCTGATGATTTCTTGGTTCAGCTTCCTTTCGGCAGCAGCATGAAAGTGTGGAACGCGCTAGCTACAGTGTGTGTGTGCGTGTATGTTGCGTGTAATAACATACCAAGAAGACTTTGATAAGATCATTGGTTTTAAACTGGCATGCGCATGTTGTGGAAAATTATACATTGTCAGTTGAAATCTGCAAACGACTCACATTCAGAGTGATCTCCCCTTTGTTCAGTCAGCTTTCATCACTGACGCAAACCACGAGCGCTTCACGTGGAACAAACCGGAATTTTATTATTCATTATTCGTCGCAGTGCCTACCTGCGGCAACCGCGTTGTGTCCTTGGGCAAGACATTTCACCCCCATTGCCCACGTGGGGGCACGGTGGCGTTGTGTACTAAGGCGTATTGCACGTAGACGGTGCACCAATGATAACCCTGCTTGTGTGGAATTAGTATGTTGGGAAGCTGACAGTTGCTCGGTGGTTCTCTCCGGGTACTCCGGTTTCCTCCATCCCTAAAACTGTCGTGGCCATGAATAGCCATTGTGCAGAAATATGTGACCTTAAAAACAACAATAAATAAATAAATAAATAAATAAATAAATAAATAAATAAATAAATAAATAAATTCGTCGCAGTTGCTTATGGAAAAGGTAGTCGGAAAGATATCACTTGAGAACAACAAGGTACCAAAGGACGATATATTCATTACACAGTTTGTTAATGGCCCAATGTGGCTATAATCATGTCTCAATGTACTACTCTGTGTACATAATTTATTTATATTTATTGGGGTTTAACAACGCCTTCAACAGGCAGGGTCACCTTGCGTCGGACAATTTTACGGGAGGAGGAAGCCGGAATACTCAGAGAAAACCACAGAGCAGCGGCGAAGTGTCATACTGTCCCAACGTACTAACTCCACACAAGCAGAGTTAGCACTGGTTGAAGGCAAGTGAACCACTGACACTCAGTACGCCTTAGTATAGAGCACCACCATATGGGCAATCAGGTTTAAGTGCCTTGCCCAATGCACAATGCAGGTACCGCTGGTCAGGAGCGAACCGAGAACCTTTCGGTTTGAAATCCAATAGGCCAAGAACTACGGGAGTTTTAATGACATGTTTGAATCCAACAGGTCTGTAAGTGTTTTCTAAATCAGAATATATTTTATGCTGATTCGGAAAAGCATTTTTTAACTCTTTACACAACGTAACGGCAAAAACCGGCATGCGCTTTTCACAAAAATCGCCAATTAGTTTTCTTTTTTTTTATTTTTGTCTCAAAAACATAGGTTATGACCCCTCATTTTGAGACAAAAAATGAAAAAAATTACTTACTCAGGAATTTTGTTTGCAAGTGTCGTCTGCTTTTCAGGAAAGTGAAAAAACTTAGTTATTCAAGCATTTTGTTTGCAAGTGTCGTCTGCCTTTCAGGTTAGGTAAAGGATTAAATATGCCAAAACCTCTGCATTTTGAAAAATGCAGTTTTTTTGCTTGTTTTCGATATATTTTGAGAAAAATTGCAAAATATTGTTTTCATTCCACACACCTATTGAACAAGGATTTATCTAAACAAGTAGGGTGTCAAATTAAAAGTAATGAGGAGACGAATACATACATTTATAATTATCATATACAGAGTCAGATGTTTTTAGCTTTGAACAATATTTTAGTTACCATAATTTGGTACCTATTATGTATGTTTATTATGATTGTGCTAACATTCGCCATGTTATCCTAAAATCATTTAATCATTCCAAAGTTAACCATTTATATTTAATTTCTCATGATGAAATTTACCATAATTGTGTAACTATTATGTATTTTATTATGATTGTGCTAACATTCGCCCTATTATCCGAAAATTTGGTAATGATAATACATTTATCTGACAATCCCGTTAAATAAAGTCCATTTCCCCGGTTTTTCAGTTTAAATTGGGTTGGAATTGGTCAAAAGTTTGAATTTCATATTTTAATACGTAATAACAATGCATATATGTGATAGTGATAGTGCGATGTTACCGGAAGTTGAATCTGTCTGATACGAAATCGGAACAGGAGGCCGATACAAACGTTTTTTCCGAGTTTTTGGGTGCAAATTAAGTTGACTGTTAGATAAATTACCTGAACTATTTGGTTAATCTTGCTGGCAACCGGTCGTGTAAAATAATGTTTCAGAATATTTGGGATTCTAAACCAGACGATGTTCGCTGCCGCACTGCGATTACAGACACAAGATGAAGATGTGCAGGAATATAATTCATCTTCTGATGAATCAGACAGTGATCTTGAATGAACAGTGTCATTGAAAGATTATCATAACTTTATTCACCGAACCACCGTCACTTAGTATCAGTGAACTAAACAGAGCTCATTGATGGGTGAATATACCGTCCAAAAGCAGCTGGGTTAAAAATCAACCCAAATCAATTGGGTTGACTGAATATGAACCCAGTTGGGTTCATATTCACTCAACCCAGTTGATTTGGATTAATTCTTTATCCACTGATTTCAGAGTGTATGTTGGGGGCGCGGTGGCTCAGTAGTCAGAGGTGCAGGCTGCAAGCCGAAAGGTCCTCGGTTCGAATCTCACACGGCGGCACCCTGTACTGAGGCGTACTGCACGTCGATGGTGCACTTGTCTTCAACCAATGCTAACCCTACTTGTGAGGAGTTAGCATGTTGGGGAGCTGACAGTTGCTCGCCGGTGCTCGGTGGTTCTCTCTGGGTTCTCCGGGTTCCTCCACCCGTAAAACTGTCATGGTCATGATTAGCCATTGTGCAGAAGTATGTCACCTTACACACCAATAAATAAATAAATAAATTCAGAGTGTATGTTAGTAAATGTGTGGGAAAGTAATAAGATCATTCAAAATCTTTAAACACGAAAATGAATTTTTCGTATTTTCGCATAATAAGACGAATGATAGCACAATCATAATAAAATGCACAATAGGTGCACAGTTATTGTAACTTTCATAACGAGAAATTACAAACGAATGGTTGTTTCAAATTACTGGAACAAATAACTAACTATGTTTTATGTAAAAACTCTGAACATAAATAGACCTTTTCAAAGAATAACTGTTGGGAACCAAAAATAATAGTAACGGGCATTTATAGAAAATGACCCCTTGTACCAAATACATCACAGTGCAGATATGATAACTATATTTGTCTCCCCCATTACCTTTAACATCCTATGGGTTTCGATAAACTACCCAAAATTCAGAAGGTTTGGCAATTAAGAAATGGATTCTCAGAATCAGTATAAAAGTCTGATTTATAAAACACCTGCACAATCTTTTGGCCTCAGGCGTGTAATTAGAATCCTGTGACACTTGGACTACAATACTCTAGCCAGACCTGTAGTGATTAATCGAGAAGACGACTAATCGTCGGAAACACATAATCGATTGCAATTTCAAAGTCAACGATTATCGGTTTTCATCACTCCTTTACTGATAATTAATAGTTATTACTCTCCTCCCTATCGTGCTCGGAAGAAGTGTCAGAGGCGGTAGAATATCAAATTACATTGTAAATGATATGGGAAGGAAGTATAGATATAACACATGACACCATGCGCTAAAAACTAAAGTGTTAAAAACTACACTTGAAGTGGTGTATTTAACACTTACTAAGTGCTGAACTAGCACTTTGTTCAAGTGCAGATATCCCAGAACTTGAAGGTGTTACAATAATACCACTTGACAAGTGTAATGTCGCGACACTTAAAAGGAAACAACGCAGATGACGCGGATCAGGCTCGAACTCTCGAACCTGATCAACGTCATCTGCGTTGTGTCCTTTTAATTATGTACCCACCAAGCGCAAATCAAATTATGGACGATTCTGGAAGAACCACCACTGCTAGACACATGGGAAGTGCCATTCATTCAAGTTTCAGATGTCTGACCATTGTAATGTCTAAGTGCTTAAAGCATTGCGCTTTGAGTGTTAAAATCAAACCCTAAGAGTTAGAATGGGTTTAACACCTTGAAAGTGTCAGTTTTAACACTTTAGTTTTTAGTGTGCAGGTGTGGCGTTCTGGAAAGTATGGGAGTATAAATAATTGCCCTTTTCAGTTTGCCAAGGAGTGCAATTGCCTTCTTAAATCTCAATGCGACAGTTAATAATAATAATAACACTTTGGCCGGCCGCTGATTTGTCGCGGTTCTCGGATGAGAAGGCCTTGGTTACCCCTGTACTCCCAACTGCCTCCCTATTCCCACGCTTCATCTCTCCTCCCAACACTCGGAGACGAACTACTTGATGACATCCCTTGCCCCATTCTTCTCAATCTCTCCGATTAGTATATTAACCCTCTGGTTTGAGTCTTCCACTAACCACCTGTCCTTCATTCTCCCATCCCACTTCCCCACTATACTCCCAATGAATCTTATTCTTTTAGACTGGTATTTTGGGCATTCTAGAAGAAAGTGTTCCAGGGTCTCCCCCACGCCCAAAATACACATCTGGCACTCCGTTTCACTGTTTTTCCTAATTTTTCCCCTCAGCTCTAGGGACCGCGACTTCAGCTTAACAACAGTGACCCCCGAAAGGTGCCATCAAGGTACTCTTCAAAACCAGACTTCCCTTTATCACGCAGGCCACCCAAAGATCTCTTTGATTTACCCCCCCCCCCCCCCTCTCGCCAATTAAGGTTACCATCCTCCGTGACCCTTTCTCTGACAATTTTTTTACCCTGGTTTGCCCCAACGTCTATGTCCGAGATCTCCAATGAGTAGTTCTCTATTAGTTCCCTTACTTGGACCATCCATCCTGTCTTGATATTTGAGTTGAAAATTCGAAGGAACATTACTTTACACCATCGACTGTCGGGGAGATTTACCAAATAATTAAGATAACCGAGTTTCAATAAGTCTATCTTGTCCTTGATCCTCATCCACCCAAGCTCACCCCGATTGCTTCTAGTGCTGCAGCATTACTCGACCCCGTTATCCATCGGCCTGCATCGTTCTGCGGGATTTCCAAGCTCTTTACAGCCGTCTGGTTTAGGGCTACCACTTCCGTGCCATATGTTATACTTGGCCGACCCACCATTTCCCAAATGGTTTCCCCACGAAAACCTTATTGAAACTGTTTCTCCGTATAAGTTTCATTTGGTTAAGGATTCGCCTCCCCTTCAGAATCAGTTTATTTGTGTGGTTTCGGTAGATGACTCTTCCTGTGATGTTTATATTTACCCCCAGGTACTCGTAGTCACCTGTCTCTCCTACACTAAGACGTTTGCTGCTACCTTCTGGAATACAGAACTCCCCAACTCTCCACCTTCGAGCGAGTGGGGTCCACTTTGCGGCCCACGGGTATAACTTTGTTCTTGCTTTCATTAAGTTCGAGTCTGCATTTGCTACCATATTTCCCAACAATTCCCAGCATTTTCGCTAGTCCCTCTTCGCTTTCTGACTCTAGCACCATATCGTCGGCAAAAAATAATCCTGGGATCTTCAAGTCCCCCAACTGCTATACCCTCGTCGCTATGCAGGAGTTCATCTCCTAAACCTTTGATGTACAATGCAAAAAGAATTGGCGAAAGGATACACCCCTGTTTTAGGCCTATCTCCATGGGCACACGTTTTGTTGTTATGTTACCCAGGCTAAGTTCACTCTGTACATCTTTATATAATGCTTTCAGAATTCCAACAAACTCGCCTCCCAAGCCCGGAGCCTCAAGCTTGCGCAACATACCCTCCTTCCATACTCTATCGTATGCCTTTTTAACATCCAAAAAGGCCATAAACATCTTTTTCTTTTTTGCTTTCGCGGATTCTATCATTTGGGATAGCGTGAAAAAGTGGTCAGTGACTCTCCTTCCCTTCCTGAAACCATTCTGGATTTCTCCCAAAAAACCCTTCTCCTCAATCACCTCCTCTAATCTCCCATACAGGACTTTACAGAAAACTTTTCCAATGTTGCTACTGACAGAGATCCCTCGATAATTATCCAAAACGTCTTTTCTCCCTTTTTGTGAATAAATGTCACTTTGCTTTGCAGTTATTAGACACTTGACCACCTCAAGTCCAAACATGAGCCCAGGCTCATGTTTCGGCCTGAGATGGTCAAGAGTCTGAATTTTCCAGGAAAGCAGTAGGCGTACAGCATACCTGCAAAAGACCAAAAATGTTGTTTTCTATATTGTTGTTTGTAGAGTACGATTAAAGTCGACTTTAATCGATTATTCTTCTACAAAAGTCGATTAGGAAATGCCATAATCGTGCCAGCCCTAACTCTACACACTGAGCACCCCCACCCCTACCCCCACCCCCACCTCTCCCATGGATACGATATGGGGTTGTATGCATACTTTTTTAAAAATCTATATGTGAGAATCAGCCGACAATCTATACAAAAAAATAACCCACATCTGCATTGGTAGGTTTGCAAAAGTAACAAAGCTTTTGAATTATATAAGTATATACTTTCAAATATAAATCCTCCAAAGGGAAGTAGATAAATGTTCTTTTCTTAAGTCACTCTGTTTTAACCACAAATTTTCGGCAACTTGGCCTTTATCAAGTGGAATACAATCAACGGTAGCTCACTAAGTGAAATCCAACCTTTTTTTTTTTATTAAAACAGTTATCAAGTTGACTATCTTCTGTATCACTCCTCTTCATCTTCTTGTCTTACAAACTTACGGAACGAAAGAAATAAAATTGACGAAATACCCCATGTCAATAAGAAAAGGATGGATTTCACTTAGTGAACTACCGTTGATTGTATTCCACTTGATAAAGGCCAAGTGGTCGAAAATTTGTGGTTAAAACAGAGTGACTTAAGAAAAGAACATATATAAGTATAGTTTAAAAAAAACAACACCATAAACATTCTCCCCAAGGCAGTTATTTTGATAGAACAACGACAAATCTATACAACAACAAATCCATCTGAAATGCTGCCGGTTGGCTTACAAAATTATTTGGTATGGAAACGAAAGTAATTTAGGGTTCTCAGATGTAAATTATGAAATTCAGGAAGCAGTCACCTTATTCTATTGAACATTTGAGTAAATACATATACAGCCAAGGAACCCGTACAAGGATAGCACACTGCCATTAACTGGGAATTAGAAAAATAGAAGTTTTAGTTTTTCAATTTGCAGAATCCACTTTTCCGTGTTGACAGCATGAATTATCCCCTTACATTTGAAAGAACGATGCCATCTAGAAAGGTTCGTTTGCTCGTGTTTTCCAAACCAAACAGAACCAATCCAAGAGTAAAATACATTTTAAAATCTGACGACCTATCCAGCAGACATGTTTTTCTATTCATACATGACTGTTTACGTTTAAAGTTATCTGGAGCGTTAACATTCCTTTAAAAATTTTGGGAACCCTTGGGATCTGGACACCACGTAGACAGAAAGGATATCGCTATCTAAACCCGGAACGTAGTTTTCCGCTGTCTTTATGAAGTACTCTTGAAGCTTGAAGCTGTTTTTCTAAGTTGGCTGCTGTCATTGAATGTTCGCCTGGAACTAGACAGTGACACAATTAATTTACCTGGACTTTGACTGTCTTCTGTATCACTCCTCTTCATCTTCTTGTCCTACAAACTTACAGAACAAAAGAAATCAAATTGACGAAATACCCCATTTGTACAGTGGAACATTGTTAATAAAACAGCCGTCACTTTGCCATTGAAAAATATTCAATTAACAGGTGTATTCAATTAAAAGGAATTTGATCATATTCCTACATTCCAGTGATATACTGGGCATTTATTCTATTTTATTTTACGCTAAACGATAGATTATCGAAAAAATTGCGGAGAGATAGAAATCGTATCCCCCACTGTGAAGATATAGAAATTTTCACTTTCACGGTATCAATCAAAATGGCGGCTTTCAAAGCATCACTTCAAGGTGAATACAAGTCAAATTGTCACTGGAAATGATCAGTTTGTTCCAAAAACGTATAATGAAAAGAAAATCTTGTGTTTTTGAGTGGATACCGATCATTTCCTGCAATAATTCAACACGTATTCACCTTGAATTGATGCATAAAACCCACCAGCTGAATCAGATCGCAAGACGCTACCTGTTCAGAGTATCGATCAAATCACTTCCGCGTATCAATGCGCGACGGAGGCCGGACTATTAAGGCAGCGATCAGCTGTTTACTTTCATGCAACAATTCAAGGTTGAAACGAGTGGAAATATCGATAGGAATGATCAGATTCTTTGAAAAGCGAAAAAAAAATCTAGTGTTTTTGAGAGGAAATCGAAAATTATTTCACTCGTGACCGAGAGAAATGGTTATTTTCGCACACGCAAGCGCTCGTGAAAATTAAAAATTTCTCTCGGTCACTCATGAGATAATTTTTGGTATCCACTCAAAAACACTAGATATCCTCTATATACCGCATTTGATAGAGCCCTGCCAAACAGGGTATAACAGAATAAATGTTTGTATTGGATGTATTGAGGCCCAAAAGGTCTATAAACATGTGGCGTACAATAGTGATTAACACAGAGCACTTCTTTGTTGGAGCACAATATATTTTCTTTATTCAATTTAGTCTTCAAGATATTATTATGTAATTAATTAACATGTTAAATTTATACCGATGGTATGCTGAGTGGTTTGGTCTTACCTGTCCGTCTGGAAAGTAGTGATTTACAAGCTCGGAAGCTGATAATTATGAGCTATGTTCGTTCATGGACCTTGTCTCTAAAATATGGGTCAAGTTTTGGCATTACGACAGACTGGCAGTATCTTTCTTTATAACTTTCCAAAGTGTGATTTACTGGGATTTCCGGGTTTGATTATAAGCGTTAACTTCACAAGTGAATTACGCAATCAACAAGTGTGTCATGTATCCGTGCGCGCAAACGAAGACACTTTGCCGTGGGTGTAATGGGGACTTTATTGTTTTTTAACCCTCCACCTAACATGAAAAGCAGACGACACTTGCAAAAAAAAGTCTTGAATAACTATTATTTTCATTTTTTGTCTCAAAAACATAGGTTATGACCCCTCATTGGAACGAGCTCGTTCCAATGAGGGGTCATAACCTATGTTTTTGAGACAAAAAATGAAAAAATAATGAAAATTAATTGGCGAATTTTGAGAATAGCGCTGGCCGGTTTTGACCGTTACGTTAGGTAAAGGGTTAAATAATATAATTATCGTTAATAATGAAAAGTAATAAACAAAATAATCGCTTGACTGGACTGGTAACGTGAAATAATTCATTCGAGGCGAGGGACAATATTGTAAAACACTCGTGCGCATTCGCGCACTCCTGTTTGTACAACGTCCCTCATCATGAATTATTTCACGTAACCAGTCCAGTAACGCGATTACTCTCTATTGAATTTGAATTGTGCTTACAGATGAAGCCTTTTTGGGCCAAAACCCACCAGAAGACTTCATTTGAAAGTAAATTCAATTTTTTTTTTAAAGAGCCTCCCCACCCCCCCCCCCCCCCCCCCCCCCCCCCCCCCGAAATAACCTTCAAAGAAACTTCCTATAATTGCTCGTGCCTAAGGAGCTCGCATAAATGGCTATGGTATCTGAATGCAATGTTATGATGATATAATCCTAAAAGGCCACTTGCGTAGATGTCCCCTCGAGCTTTTATGGAGGCCACGTCCCCCACTTACCCCGTGAAACACTTTCTGCTGCCGCCTCTGAACCAGAACATTGTGGTGAAATTGCAAAATCTGGAAAAATCGTTTTTTGTTTTTTTTTTGTTAATTTATCACTCCCACTAAATGCTCACGTCGTATCTAATGTCTAACGACATTTTGATCAATGTGAGAACAGTAACATAATTGATAACATAATTATTTGCTTCACAAAGCTATTGTTCTCTTTGTGGGTTAACTTTCGCCATTGTTCTTCCAGAAGGTACAGTTAAGGGCATCAATCACACGATATAATGGTAAAAAAGTACTATGACAAAATACAATACCAGGTTTTTCCATTTATATGTTTTTTAACTGTCCTACATAATAGTTTAACAATATCAAGGGTCCGGACTGGACCTAATATGAGCCAGAAGCTCAAGTGAGCCTAAAACGCTCATCTCTTTCAAGTAGTCAAAAGAGATGAGTGTATCAATAAGTGATCTGCAGAAAGAGCAATGTTTTGATTTGCTTTGACACAACCAAAGGCAAGTTTTTTGGCCATTCATTTCTGCTGATCCGAGGAAAGCTTCCTAGCAAGCTCCGTTCTGTGAAGTATTAAAAAAACAACAACCGAACGAATTTTTTGTTTTGTTTTCAACCATTGTGGTTCTCTCTACCCCCACTCCCCCCACCCCACCAAAAAAAAAAAAAAAAATTAACCAAAAATTCCGGCAAAAATGAAATACATATGACCCAGTTATATACTACACGACAAATTTGGTTCACATTTCTCCACTGGATCTGAAAATAGAAAGTTTGAGTGTAGCCCAAAATTTGGGAGCCCAAATTTTGACTTACTGAGTTTCTTTGAAAAAAAGTGAATCTGCATTACTGAAGTCAGTTCCAAACAAGAAAGCTAAGCATTATTGTAAGTGGCTTATAAAAAGAAGATTTTAAAAGCATATTAGGCCTATGGAGCATTTACCCCACACCAGGGGATAAAGTATATTTTTTTTGGGGGGGGGGGGGGCAGAAGAGTAAATTCCACCATCCTGAAGACGGCAGCAGCTTCATTTGAACAAAGGAGAAAAGGTTTACTCCAAAGATGGTCTGTGCCATAAATGAATGAATTTGGCCCAGTGGTTTTAAAGAATAAGAAAGATTTCAGACAAGAGATACAGAATTTTACTGCCACCAGTAAATTCAAGTCTGTGTGAAAATGGTTCAAGTATCACAACTAAACAAAACAGAAAGAGAATTTATGGAGGCTTATTTTGGGAGGTAAAATATTTTTAAAGAAATCTGAAATAGGTTTTCATTAACAGTATAACATGAAATAAAATCTGTGGAACCCACATTGATGCCTTCAGAAGGTTAAACTAAAGATATCCATACAGGAATCAGAGAAATGTTTTCCAAGAAACCAGAAAAAAACATATATGTGTACAGCATTGAAAAGGTTTGCTCAAGGCATCAAAACAAACTTCGACTTTGAAACCCACACTGAAGTAGAAACCAGAAAAAAAGAAAAATGTTCACAGCATTGAAAGGGTTCAACATGAAATAAAATCTGGAAAACACACTGAAGTGATGAGAGGGCTAAATTAAAGATATTCATACAGGAATCAGATCATTTTTTCCAAGGAACCAGAAAAAAACATATATGTGTACAGCATTGAAAGGTTTTGGTCAGGGAATCAGAAAATTCACTGAACAATTTAATTTCCTGATTGAAATAATAAGATTAAGGTGTGATTGACAGGTAATTGTTTTGATAAGACCAATATGTTTTTCTAGGTTCTCAGTGCATGAGATATTTCTCCAGGATAAACTACTGCAAAAATGCTGACTTGTCATTTTTTCAATACCCTCTACCAGGCACCCTGATAGAACCGGTGGCAATGGTCTTAACAAATCCCTTCTATTGGTCCTAAGGATGCTTCATATCAAATAACAGTTCCCTGTTCACTTTGGGCTTTTGAATTTTTTTCAGTTTTTAGCCCTGGGGTTGCCACAGGGCTGTGAAAATTTGGGTGGCAGCCAGGGAGGGAGAGGGGGTACTAAAAATTTGCAAGACGTGACGTCCTATTTTTTATTCAGCTCCTTTTTACACCCACCCACCCCTACGTGCAAATTTTTGTACTACCGTTCTCAGACACCCACCCCCACTCTCCCATTAAAATCCAAAATAAACTTATAAACTTAGTAGGAACAGCTGTCTTTAGGGGGGTTTCATAATGTTCTTTAACTGGTACCACCAATTTAAACCTCTGTGGGCTGCTGTGGGCCTCAATCTACAAATGACAAGCTGTTCATTATCAGGCTTGGCCAGAGCAGGTGTACATATACGGGAACAAATTTTCATTTGAATTGTTCTGTCAGTATTCTCAGGTGTTTGCTACTTTCCTCTTCTATCCATACAAATTCTATTAATAAATAAATAACTTGGGTTGAATTTAGAGCATCAGAGAGAATTTTCCCAAAATATTATCTGCTCATTTTCTACATTTCGAACAAAACACCCACCCCCTACTAACGTGTGACATTTTCCCAGATTAAGCCCAATATTCTCACATATAAAGCCTCGTGATGTCGTATTTATGTTACGAGTGTGATGTACAACAGCATCTTTAAGGTTTGAAATACAAATGATGGTATATATTAGCTGATATATTGATATATTTTTAAAAAATTCAAAAAATTGCACAAGTTGGAAATGCACATTTTTTGCGCACTCAAGAGACCCACCCACCCCCACGTCACGTCTTGCAAATGTTTGGTGCCCCCCCCCCCCCCCACCCCCTGTGGCATCAATCATTTATACTACATGCCAAATTTGATTGAAATTGGCCCACCGGTTTTTGAAATAGAAATTTTGGGCAGAGCCAAAAATGGATATGCCACCTCCCAACAGAGAGCCCAAATATTGACCTACCAACGTAACTTGAACAAACTTTAATCTTCTATACCAAAGGATGTTCCATACCAAATATCAAGGCATTCCCTCTCGTGGTTCGTGGGAAGAAGAGTTTTAAAGGCTTTTAAACTTTTGGGGCATTAACCAGAGCCCGAATATGGCAGCTGCTTCATTTGAACAAAATAGAAAGGGTATACTCCACAGATGGTCTGTGCAATATATGTTTGAATTTCGCCTAGTGGTTGTGAATTTATTTATTTATTTATTCATTTATTAGGGTTTAACGACACTTTAACAGCCAAGGTTATATCGTGTCGGTGACCGTTTTAGGGACGGAGGAAGACGGAGTACCCGGAGAGAACCTCTGAGCAACGACGAGGAGCTGCCAGCTCCCCAATATCGTAACTCCGCACTCCAGCACATGCAGGGTTAGATTGGTTGAAGACATGCGTACCATCGACGTGCAGTACGCCTTAGTACACGGCGTCATCGTGCCCCCGTGTGGACAATCGGGATGAAATGCCTTGCTCAAGGACACAACGCGGAAGTCCGAATCGATCGCTCAGACGGTCACCCATCCAAGGACTAACCGGGCTCGACGTTGCTTAACTCCGGTGATCTGACGAGAACCGGTTACCTCAACGCCACCGCGTCCCCAGTGGTTGTGAAGAAGAAGCCAAGTTTGCAAAAGTTAACGGACGACCGACGCCGGACGCCGGGCACCAAGTGATGGCAATAGCTCCCACTGACTTGCAGTCAGGTAAGCTAATAAATATCGCAGCCAACTAAACGTTTTAAGCCCATTATTTCCTTAGAAGTTGATTGCAGACTATATCGGTCCTTGAGTGCAACAAGGTGCCGTCTGCAATGCTGAATCATTGCACATGGCGCCTAGCAGCACTCAAGCTAGGGATGATATCAAGGTATTAAAAAAGGCATATGCCACCACAGAGTTAAGGGGACGTCCAACCAAACTTTGGTCAAATTTAAGGTAATTTCCCCAAAGTCCAGAAAGGCCAGAAAGGAATAACCCCAATACATTATATACTACTCAAAGTTTGCTAAGGACCAAATATTTGACACATCATTGTGAAATTTGCTGGTGACATATTTTCGATATCTTTAGTGGATATTATTGAGGAAAGTATTGAGATGGTACCCAGTTTTTACATTAGCTCTCTTGACAGGCAGACTTTTCGTGACAGTCATGGAAAGCATGTACCCCTTGATTTTCATGATGTTTTCGTGTACTGTCTAAATGTACATGACGTGTAGGGTATTCAATCTTCATTTCAACATAAAGCCTTGTGATTTAATGACTGAATATGGAATGTGCAAATGTAAGAAGACATTTGTCTGAGGCAGAAATGTAGGCGGACTGTGTGGATGGTGGAGTAAGGGGCTACCCATCGTCAGGTTGGTGAAGCCCTCGGTGTACACCATACGGTGATCACCAGAGCCTGGGCAAGATTTCAGCAGTATGGCATACCAGTAAGACGGCATGGTGGTGGCAAAGACAGGGCAACATCTGCAGCTGAAGACCAGTTTTTGATCATTCAGGCCCGTAGGAACCGCTTTGCCACAGCAACCCAGCTTCGCAGTGACCTTCAGAATGCATCCGGGGTAAATGTTTCGACGCAGACTATCCGAGCAAGGTTGCACGAAGGTAGTCTCTGATCGAGAAGACCATGTATTCGCATCACGCTGTCCCAGAACCACCATGAGACACGATATGAATGAATGGGCCATGAACCACGTTGGATGAGCCAGAGAAGATTGGCAACCTGTCCTTTTTACAAATGAGTCAAGGTACTGCCTAGACCACACAGATAGGCGTTCTAGGGTATGGAAAAGACCAGGGGAGCGATTCCATGCAGCCAACATTGCTGAGCATGACCTCTATGGTGGAGGGTCAAACATGGTTTGGGGCGACATCAGCTGTGATGGACGTACAGAGCTCTGTGTCCTTGAACGTGGTGCATTGACTACACAACGGTATATTAATGAGATCTTGGATGTCCACTTCGGATTGTATGCAGGTGCCGTGGGTGAAATTCATTCTGATGGACGATAATGCCCGTCCTCATGTTGCCCATGCTGTCGGGGAGTACCGACAGAGGGAGGAAATTGAGCGTATGGACTGGCCAGCAAGATCCCCTGAACTCAAACCAATTCGAACATGTCTGGAATGAGTTGCAGCTTGTAATTTTAATCCATCCAGTCCAGCCAAGAACTGTCCAGGAGTTTGGTGCCATGCTGGTCCAAGAATGGAACAACATCCCACAAAGGACCACCAGGAACCTGACTGGGAGCATGAGAAGGCGTCGCCAAGCTGTAATTAGCACAATGGGTCTCATACTCGATATTGAACCTATACCAGTTCGCCCCGTCAACTTTTTTGGCACATTGAAAAATTTCCTCTTTTACCAATAATATCCATTTTCCATGGTTTTCGTATTCAAAAGCTAAAAAATAATGTCAAACACAAATAAAATCTTAATTTCTGTACTTAAATCATTAAAGATATAATTAAATAAAAAATATATACACTTTTCATTACAATATTTTAACTAAAACGTAAAACAGGTAGTTGGATATACTTGGTGCTTAGCAAACTTTGAGTAGTATATATCATTTTTGGGAATGAAACGTAGATTTTGTGGAAACTAATATTTGCTATGGAACCGTTACCATGTGGCAGAAAGCACTGCCTGAAAGTCTGCTATGGCATAAGTAAGAGACCAGATTTTATACAATAAAATATCTTAAATTTACTGATTAGTTAAATTCTGCAATCCTTCTAGAAGAGACTAAGAGAAATCTTTTTCTCATTCTTGCAAGGAACGGACAGCAAGACTAACTGTAATTTAGGACGTCTAAATTTCACTAGTGTTGCCATTTTTCTTGTGTTTGTTCAGGTGGGGGGGGGGGGGGGCACCAAAAATTTGCAAGACGTGACGTGGGGGTGTGTGGGTTTCTTGAGTGCGCCAAAAATGTGCATTTTCAACTTGTGCAATTTTTTGATTTTTTCAAAAATATATCAATATATCAGCTAATATATACCATCATTTGTGTTCCAAACCTTAAAGATGATGTTGTACATCACACTTTTAACATAAATACGACATCAGGAGGGTTTATATGTGAGAATATTGGGCTTAATCTGGGAAAATGTCACACGTTAGTAGGGGGTGGGTGTCTTGTTCGAAATGTAGAAAAAGTGCAGACAATATTTTGGGAAAATTCTCTCTGATGCACTAAATTCAACCCAAGTTATTTATTTATTAATAGAATTTGTATGGATAGAAGAGGAAAGTAGCAAACACCTGAGAATACTGACAGAACAATTCAAATGAAAATTTGTTCCCGTATATGTACACCTGCTCTGGCCAAGCCTGATAATGAACAGCTTGTCATTTGTAAATTGAGGCCCACAGCAGCCCACAGAGGTTTAAATTGGTGGTGCCAGTTAAAGAACATTATGAAACCCCCCTAAAGACAGCTGTTCCTACTAAGATTATAAGTTTATTTTGGATTTTAATGGGAGAGTGGGGTGGGTGTCTGAGAACGGTAGTCGAAAATTTGCACGTAGGGGTGGGTGGGTGTAAAAAGGAGCTGAACAAAAAATAGGACGTCACGTCTTGCAAATTTTGAGTGCCCTCCCCCCCCCCCCCCCCCCCCCGGGGTTTGTTTACCTTTTATGAAGTTCACCAAGGGTCAAATCCTCACAGTTCACAAGAACAAGTATGATGTCCTGAGAGAGGGTATCAATGTAAAATGAAGAATGTCCAATGTGGCTTTTGTCAGTCTACGATGATCATACCCCCCCCCCCCCCCCCCCCCCAATTATGTGCCATTTTGCATCAGATCTGTGTCAGATTGGTCAAAAAGAGGTTCATACACCAAAAAAGGTAAACTATTAAACTTCCTCATTTGGTATTATCTGTGAAGGTGTTTTCTGGGGTTAGTTTAAACAATATTTATTCATGAGAAAATATGATGCATACATATAATAAACTACAAGATAATTGTCATGGAGTGCACAATACAATGGTATGCATTAAAGTAATGAGTCAAGAACGAGATTTGTTGAAAGGATTCAGCAGTAAGCTTTTAGCTTGTATAAGCCATCTCCTTTAGATTACTGACGAAATTTAATAGTTGCTGCAGGCACTAAGTAAAATATTGTTTAAACATGAGAACCAGAGAGATTAAGGAGAGCAGTAGAGAGAACAGGAGAATGAAAAGGGAAAAGGAACTTAACCCCTTACCCAACACGTGTAGCAGACGACACTTGAAGAATAAATTTTTGAATAACTGGAAATATCCAATGTCCGTCTCAGAATCACAGCTCATGATACCCCAACGGAAAGAGCTTATCGAGATCGTTCCAATGAGGGGTCATAAACCATGTTCCTGAGACAAAAATTGAAAATATAAAAGGATTTAAATAGCGATTTTCATGGATAACACTGATCGTCGTTACATTGGGTAACGGCTTAACTTGGAAACATGGGAATAACCTGAATTCAATGTCCGCCACCAAAGGAAATTCAATAGAACAGCCTCAATGAATATATCGGTAATGGTGTGACAAGCAACGCCGGAAAAGTCTATGAGTGCACTGTTACTTATCAAAGCGTCCACTCAGCCTGATAAAGTCCTGCACGGCTCTGAAGACAAGAAGGTTATCATTATTATTCAATCGTTCGGATCCAAATAGTAGTGTGGAGGGCTCAAGAGTAAATGGCAACGCATTGATTGTGGAATTACGAGCATCGTCATAGATTGGGCAGTGCACGAGGAAGTGCTCAGTATTTTCGAGATCCCCCACACTGGCAGCGTGGAGATGGTGAGAGATGGTTATCGTATAAGTGGGCGTTGATATTACTGCAATGCAGGCGTAACCTGCAATGATAAATTTGTGCAGCACGAGATTTGGCACCATAGTAAAAAATTGGTGGTCGTAACTTCGCACTACTTATAAACGTCTTGAAGTTTATGAGGGAACAATTTTTTCTTACTGAGGGGGTAATCCATTCCACTGGTCGGTAACTTCCGGGATAAACGAGAACTTATATAAATTGGTGTGACAAAAGGGAATACGGTGGTTATTTTCCGATCGGAGATTGTGGCTTTGGGTAATAGATGAAATAATTGGTGGCACCTTATTGGAGATATAAGGAGGTGTTAATTTATGATACATCTTAAAAACATTGGATAAGCTTGTGCTTTCGGCGTCTTTCTTCCAGTAAATCCCATTGAGTTTCTGTGTAGAGAAGGTTTTTACTGCAGATCACAGTGGTACCGGTAACTATTCCTGCTGCAGCTACTTGTATTTTCTCCAGGTCAGCAGCTTCTGGGGTTGCTTGAGCAATGGCAGCTGTTAGGGTGTACTGTGGATGCTCAAGTATCGCCCAAACATAAAAAATGACCTGCCCTGCATGCAGAATACTTACATCAATCGGCTTCATTAAGTTACACAGCATGGCTTCTAATTCATTTGTGTATTTGGTTTGGTATGCTTCATTTGTTTTAAAACTATCGCCCTTTCTGTAGTTGCTGTTTGGGGAGGCTTGGCTGTTGCTTACTCGTGAGATTTAAGAACATTAATAACTGATCTGCTTAACAATACTAATTTTATAGGCAGTGAATTGCCGACCTGAATAATATCGCAATTATGCTGGTTATTAAATTCATTTACCTAAAAATGAAAACTTATGAGACGTTGTGGTCTCATTTCAGTAATTCGCGTGATATTGTCCACCAGGTGGCGTCATGTTATTTCTGTCAACAGACTGTCAAAACACATAGATTTTTGCAACCTTTTGGTGCCAATAGCGATCAAAATCGACGTTGATCCATCTTGCATACAATGCGGTTAAGCGATGAAGAAATTTAAATTGAGGATGGTAATAAATTTCGCTATGTTTGGTGAACAGTAAAAGAACTTTCTGAAAACTCTCCTTGACACTGGTCTTCATTTTCGATTAGCAGACTTCACCAAGCCTTTTTTACGTTACAAATATAAAACGGCTCCAGTCAAATTATTTTGTCGTAAATATACAATTGTGAGGACTGCAATGTATGCTGATGTGAATATATTTTTGTTTTCAAATATAATTTTCCAGTTTTATGTTTTGCTCGTCGACAACAACCAAATAATGGGAGTCCGAATTGATGGCGTATTAATCCCTTGCTGAAACTTGCGTAAGTTTCTACGGTTCCCGAATTCAACATTGCTACTAAGGACTGTATCTCGCAATTGTCACATTGTCAGTTGAATGTTTTCCTATGAATATATCGAGTGTTATATATTACATCGCCTAGTAGATTTGAAAACAGCAATGAAATGTTTGCAGCTTTCGGATCTTAGAAAGTCAAATCGTTTCCCACTTTGTCCCAAGAATCACGTGATCAAAACAAGCATGTCATCCCAACACAATCTATATTTCGTGGTCGTTCATTTTCCCCTGGGCGTTTTCAGCAAGTCCACGATGAATTGATGAATATGCTTTCTCTGAGTATGGAGTCTTTTATTTACAATTCAGACATCGGAATTACCTATCTATTCCTTGTTATTCAGATCGGTTACTTATGCGACACGCAATTTCTTTCTCATCCAAAGCAAAAAAAAAAATAAAAAATTTTGAAAAGGTGGATAAATTCAGGCTTTGTGTTCTTTTGTCTTTATTTTGAGATATAATATGTCCCTATTTACCGTTTTAATTCGTATTTAGAGAATTGTTGAGATTTTCCAAAAAACGTCCAAAGTTGTGTTGGACGACCTCTTAAAATTAAATCTCAAACTGTTTCAGAATGTGCTTGAACCTTCAGTGTTACACCCCGAGGTAGAAATCAACATTCAAATGATAATCTGATTAATTTTGGAGACAGAAAAATGCGAGGGGTCATTCACCTTTGAAGAATGCTCATGTTGAATGAAGAACAAACAAAAAGCGAATTCAGTCGTCAATAGAATGAAAAAACCTGCGTTTTAATGATATTAACACTTTTAACTGCGAGCAATTCAACGTTTATGTATATATCTGAATTGCCCTTTGTGTGCTCACCTACAATAATTTATTGATGTGCTTCACTGGAGGTGTTGAAACCCTTTAGCCAACGCAAACGATATCAAAATTTACTATTTTAAATATCATTTTTTTTTAATTTTTCAAAAAATGTCAACAAAACCATATCATGTGACCCCTCGTTGGAACGAGCTCGACGAGCCGTTCCAACGAGGGGTCATATGATATGGTTTTGTTGAAGTTTTTTGAAAAATAATATTTTTTTCAACTGCTGAATTTGCATATTACGCGGGCGGATGCGGGCGATTCGCTAGGTAAAGGGTTAATGTAAGTGAGGTTTAGTAATAACCGAAAACTCAAAACTGTCGAGGTGTCATTGTTATAGACTAGGCATTTTGTCAATGAAAAAGTATCCTTCAAAATAAAATAAAAACAGTCTCATGTATACTCTCGTTTCGTCAAGGTCCACGGGGGATTGCAGAAGCATTAGTTTACGTGACACGTGTGCGTACATTCAGTGCAAGCATTTGTGCATGATAATCATGGCATTTAAAACAGTATCTCTTGATGTCAGCTTTTTTTTACATTGGAAACAACCTATGCTGAAAATTCGTTTCAAATCACTTCCACAATGTATCTACAGGTGCACATTGGAAAACGTTTCCACATTTTGCTGCAAGACATTATACAGCGAAAAAGCTAAAAGGCCGCGACGACTAAAATTCCACACGACAGAATTTGTAAAATTTAAAAGTTTTCTGTACACGGCCTGGAATTTTTATTCCAATTATCAAGGTTGTTTATTGAAGTTATGTTGGGAGGCTGTTTTTGCGTGAAATACCCAAAACTGTAACATTTTAAATGCACATTGAGAACAGCATTATCAAAAACACGAGTATATCCTAGTATAAGTAGAAAAGAACACACCGATAGGGTGAAATGTATTGAAGGGTTATTCATTTTTATGTTATGGAAATGACTTTAATCATCGCAAAACGTGTGTTTCCTTGTGATGCTTGTTGTATTCGTGTCTTGTGATATTAGTCCATCAACGGTGTTCCTCATCGTGTTAAAAAAATCCTCTTTTGCCTTAAAAATATTAAATTTGACGCTGTTTTCATCCCTGATTTATATTAAATTCACTTTCGATAAAGTTATCTTCCTTTATATTACTAGAGAAGCATGGAAGGACCAATTCAGAAGCAAGTAAGTGTTGAGAACATATCTTTGACATCAGAAGAAAATGAAAAAAAAATTCCTTTTGTAACTTTTAATAGACGAAAACAACAGACAGCTCTAAGAGCTGTTTGTTGTTTTCGTTTATTAACCCTTTACCTAACATGAAAAGCAGACGACACTTGCAAACAAAATTCTTGAATAACTAATTTTTTTCATTTTTTGACTCAAAAACATAGGTTGTGACCCCTCGTTGGAACGAGCTCGACGAGCTCGTTCCAACGAGGGGTCATAACCTATGTTTTTGAGACAAAAAATGAAAATATTTTGAAAATTAATTGGCGATTTTTGAGAATAGCGCTGGCCGGTTTTGGTCGTTACGTTGGGTAAAGGGTTAAAAGTAACAAAAGGAAACTGGTTTTCTTTATCGAAAGCTAAATAGAAGCAACTAGTTCACAGATAATCCGTCGTAAAGAATATTTATCAGTGTCACGACAACAAACACTAATTGTCCACTTTGGTCCTTCACTTAGCGAATATGTTATACAGTAGTTTGAATGTTTTCATTCTTCCGAGAAAAACAAATTCGCAAATTTCACCTTCTGAATTTTAATATTAATGCTTTGGTGAGGGCGGCTGTGGTGGTCGGGACTTTGGTGTATGGAGCTGTGCTGTTTCACGGAATGGAGTTTGAATTTAACATATGAATGTGTACGCCTGCCGTGCTTGTAGTTGGCTGGTATCGTCATCGGCTTAGTTTACACCCTGGTTGGCTTCCTGCTTTCCCTCTTCATACACAATTCTTTTCTTATTCTTCGATATCTCTGACTTTAATGAGCATAGTTTAAACAATATATATGTAACCTTTTGACTAGTACGGATCCCGTTATATTGCAACATTGTAAATGTTGTATGTGGAGACGACATTGTATAAGCCTTTTAGCTTTCTGTCGGATCCACCATCTATCATGTTATATACTTTATACTATTTTGAAATATTTTGAATACATATTGGTTAAACTAATATTAATGGAAAGGACAGTCTGTATTATAGGTTAATACGCACACACAGTGTTGATATAATGAACAGAAAAAGGTTACAGAATATCAAAAGATGGTGATCTATTTTCAATTGAGAATAATAGACAAACGTTCAAACTGATTGTGACTGATTGGAGAGAAAATTGTAAAAAGTCAGCTTCAGTATATTTTACTCTGCTCTCCACGAAAATGTCTTATGTTTGTGAAATGATGTGCACATCGATGCTATAAATTCATTAATATTTCCAGATTCCAATTTGTATATGAAATCCCCATACCCTTAGTGTTAAATTTACTTGCAGCTTTATGAAATTAACTTTCCCGTAAATCTCTTCCAATGGCGAAGATTGCCAGTCAAGTGTTAGGTGAAGATTAAACAAAAATAGACAAATCAAATGTTCCCCGCCCCTTTTCCTTGACTCGCCTTTACGTTTTTCCGATTGCGGCATGTTGTCTTCTCGGCATTTTGTCGCCGCGGCAAAATGACCAACAGCATCACAGTAGTGTGGCACAATATAAGGTAATTCTGCAAAATGTCGGGACACCGGTAAAAAACATACATATGTTACTTACAATCATCAGGCTGATTTACCTAATGACCAGTTAACTGCTGGATTCATTTACTCATTACTGCTATCATGGACTCGACAACCGTTACTTATTCCTAGTCCCTTATTTCGACATTCGTTATCAACCGATTTTATCGGTTGATAACGAATGTCGAATAAGGAACTGGGATAAGTAACGGCTGTCACGCCCCACTGTTATCACGACTTATTTTTCTTTTATTACATTCATTGTGTGCATGCGTGCGTGCGTGCGTGCGTGTGTGCGTGTGCGCGTGCGTGCGTGCGTGCGTGATAACAAATTCAGGGCAGCGCGAGAAATTTTTCATCCGGTCATTTTGTTTTAGGTTATAATTTTTGTTGTGTCTCTCTATGTTTTATCACTTGTCATGTACATATATGTGGAACGAAAGACAATAAATAAATAAATAAATAAATAAATAAATAATTAAATAAATAAATAAATAAATAAATAAATAAATAAATAAATAAATAAATTACAGTGTATTCAATTCCTGCTTTTAATGAGTAGTTTTATTTTCTCACATACAGTACATGGAAAGTGGATTATCACTAAATCGCTCGTGGAGTGACGTTTTCACCCGGACAAAAACACTCTGTCTGGAAAAAAAAAGCATAAGAAGGACAAGCAAAGTTTCAGCCAATGGACCTCCGGGTTGAACCCGGAGGTCCACTGGCTTAAAACTGTGCTTGTACTTCTCATGTATTACAATTGGAATAGACTGTTATTGTCTGGGTGGAAACTCCACCCACGCGTGTTTTACTGGTAATTCGCTCTCCATGTACTGTATGATGACCTCTTTTATACCAATAAAGGCGGTTTTATCATCGATATAGCCATAAATGCTAATGCGACGCTAAACACCAATGAATTGAAAACAATAACTTACGGTACTATGGTCACAAGGGCAGTCTCTTTCTCGCCCAGGCCACGATGCAGTTGGGACACGTTGATACCAGTGGGACGAGGTTTCCTACATGAACATGAAATGTTGCGAAATTGAAACAGAATCACGAAAGCAAACGAAAATATCATTTAAGAGTCAATGTTCTAGTATTTCCATTTTGGCAGCTGAGATTCTAAATAATCGTGGGGATAAAAGTGGAGAGAGAATTCGATCAGTCCTAGACCAAATGGCGATCTGGTCGAAATTCTCTGTTCGTTCATGAAATCACAGTAATGAACTTGCACTGAGTGTTGTTGTTAAGAGTTGCTAGATCTGTACAATGGCCACACTGTCCTCCTCTTTCCTTGCACTTTCCTGCGTCGCATTGCATCTAAAGACCTGTGATTTTTGCCTCCATGTAAACATCTAAGGGCTTTTACACAAGCATCCTGAATTCATAGACTTTTTGAAACTTTGCCAACGAAACTTGTGTTTCTCGGGTGGCAAAAGGTCTGCGTTGTTGACTGAGTCTGTCGTGTAACAACCTAAATGAGCACCTTTTTATCTGACTAAGCCTGTGAGCGCTTCCTTTTCCATTGCCCAATTTACACTATCCCACACAATGAAACAGTTCATGCTTTGTATATTCCAATCTCCATAAGCAGCCTGCTTCGCGGAGGCGAGTCATCCTCCATTGAAATAAATCATCAGATATTCGAAACTACCCAACAGTTTATACTTAGGTCCGACCGGTTCGTTTGACACCACTGAGCCTGTGATTAGGATGAACACGGAGTACTGCCTCCCGTGGCCGAACGCGGCGGGAGGACGTTGGTGTGACACTTAACGTCCGCAGCCTTTAGAGCGGTGTCACCGTCTTCTTTTTGCGTCTGAGGCAGGTGGCACGAGCATTTAACACGTATGACCCTAACAACACGCGCTGCGTGTGCACACTGGGACCACGTATCGCCGTGGTAATGATGTCACAATATGACCGCTTACGCGGGCTACCATGACAACCCAACTGGCGCCATTGGATCCACTGACTATGACGTCACATGGGATCCCCGATGAGATCCCCCAAATACTGCTCGAAACGTGCATGATATTGTACTTTGTAAAACAAAAGGCCAAGTGATCAAACCTTCTGCGATAGAGATTCTGCATCTGTAATATTGGAATAGGGTTAACACCAGCTGCTCACGTCACAATATGGCCGTTCAAGCGGGCTACCATGACAACCCAACTAGCGTCACTGGGTCGCGACTGTGACGTCACATGGGATCCCACGATTGGATCCCCCAAATATTGCTCGAAACGTGCATGATATAGTACTTTGGAATACAGCAGGCCAAGTGGTCAAGGTTTTCTGCGTCTGTAATATTGGTATAGGGTTAACACGCGCTGCTGGCACATTTTTTAAAATAAATATAAAAAGCTCGAACAGATCAAATAAGCTTTCTTGTACCTTTCTTTTCGCTTATACAATAATACGTGAACGGCATTATTATAATTGCAAATGGTAATACCTACGTATTCCATCGCCTCGATTTGACAAATGTGTTTGTGTCTGTGGAAAGTTGGAAACAGCCACAGGCTTGCTGTTGAATCCACTTCTGTAAAAATTACTTTATGTTTATGTTTATACAACGTATTTGTTAATTGCTTTCAGAAATAAATACTGTTTAAACTGAAAATCATTTTCAGATCCGCAAGACCCTACATTGTTATTCATTCAATGTCACTTACCTTGTCATTTATAAACACCATGGGAAACAGTATTTGGGTCGAACTAACTAAAATTCTAACTCGAATAGGGCCATGCGAAGCTTCGAGATTCGATTCGATTTCGAATTTTAAGTTGATATTGGGTTCGGTTCGGTTCAAAATCGGCTGTCCGATTCGTTTTCCTTCGAATCTTTTCACTGGAAAATCATACATCGTAGTCGTCTAACCGTTCGACAACGTGGGCTACAGCTGAGATAGGAATTGAACATAAATTAATGTTGAAAATAAAGTCTGAGTGTGATTTCCGTTATATTAACATAAAAATCATCTGTACCAATGCCATCACCCAAGCTGATTCCAGTTTTACTAGTCACTACAAAAAATCGTCACAGAAAGGGTCACGGGGGGATGGTAACCTTAACCCTTTACCTAACCTGAAAAGCAGACAACACATGCAAAAATAATTCTTGAATAACTATATTTTTCATTTTTTGTCTCAAAAACATAGGTTATGACCCCTCGTTGGAACGAGCTCGACGAGCTCGTTCCAACGAGGGGTCATAACCTATGTTTTTGAGACAAAAAATGAAAAAAATAATGAAAATTAATTGGCGATTTTTGAGAATAGTGCTGGCCGATTTTGGCCGTTACGTTGGGTAAAGGGTTAATTGACGAGAGGGGGTCAAATCAAAGAGATCTTTGGTGGCCTGAGTGATAAAGATAAACCTGGTTTTGAAGAGTACCTTGATGGCACCTTTGGGGGGTCACTCGTCCTAGTCTAAACAAAATATTGCGGGAGAGTTCCGGCGCACCAAATAAAATTCACCGCTCGATTCGGACTCTGTTTTTCCCCCAGAAATCCACACTGGATCACTCGTCTTCCATCCGCGACGACAATGTCTTTTTGGAATTTTTGCCAATGGGAATCTCGGTGCTAATCTTGTCTATGTTGCAATCTTGCAAAATACGTAATATCCAAGTCGAAAAAATTCACCTAAAATGCGAGTCCGTGTTACCTCTGAGAAAAGGTGAGTGTTTTCCCGAGGACGGTCATTGTCAAAATCACGAGCACACCTAAAAGTGAATTTTTAAGAGTGAATTTTTTCGAGTTTTTAATAAATTCCGTCGAAATTTTAGTCGAACCCACGTTGACCGTTAGAGAAATGGAACATTGAACCCACGACGCTTCGTCTCCCGCCACCACTGCAAAAACCGGGAGAAACTTGTGACGATGTGAACGCACACGTGTCGCATCATACAAATCCATAGATTTCGATCGTAACGCACGCAATTTCCGAAAAAACTAAGTTTTCAGGTGAGGTAAGATTCTTGCATCAAATCTGGTGCGCCTGTACGCTCCATTATACCCTACTTACATTACAGTCGTCACAATTGTATATTTACGAAAAAATAATTTTACTGTGGCTGAAGTATTTTAGTGACGTAAAGAAGGCTTGATGAAGTCTGCTACGAAAAAGAAGACCAATGTCAAGGAGAATTATCAGAAAGGTTTCATCCTGTTCACCAAATATAGAGAAATGTCGTACCAACGTAAATTTAAATATCTCCCTCACACAACCGGACTGTGTATAAGACGGATCAACGCCGATTTTGAGCGCTGTTAGCACCAAAAGGTTGCGAAAATCTATGTATGTTGACACTCTGTGGACAGAAATAGAGAAATTCCGCTAGGCGGACAAAAATTCACACGAATTACCCAAATGAGACCACAACGTGTCATGAGTGTTTAGATAAATGAATTTAATAACCAACACAATTCCGACATTGTTCAGGCCGGTAACCCTCCGCCTGTAAAATTAGTATTGGTAAGCAGATCAGTTATCAATGTTCTTAGATCTCATGAGAAAACAACAGTCAAGCCTCCCCAAACAGCAACTACGGAAGGCCGATAGTTCCAAAACAAATGAAGCACACCAAATCTTATTCATTTTGGGCCTTTTGTTGACTTGAAAGAAAATTACCTGAAATTTGACCAAAGTTAGGTTGGACGTCCCCTTAATCATATCCATCAAAAATATCACAAATGTGTCAAAAGAAAATTTCACAATGATGTGTCAAATATGTGGTGCTTAGCAAACTTTGAGTAGTATATATTTCCTCTTGAGGGGAACAGGGCAGCATCTGCAATACTAAAGCTTTGCAGATAGCACCTTGTCCTACTTAAGGAACGATATATATATCGCCTATGTCAAGCAGGAATTCCACCACGCATAGTCCTGGGACCGAGCCACTGGACAGAAAACTGTAAAGATTTTAGGAAGGTGGCCCTGACGGGAGTCGATCCCACATCTCCAACACCCAACCGCCTAGCCGTAAATGCTCTGCCACTATACCAACTGAGCTAACAGCTAGGGTCCTGCGAATATTCGAGATTCGATTCGATTCGATATCGATACCATACGTCTGCTGCGAGATCGATCCCGAATCAGTCTCAAGATTCGATTTTTCCGAATCTCTCGTACTAACTTGAATTTGTTACATTTCCAACAAAAATTGGACAATTCATTCATGTAGGGTCATCACAATGTTCAGTAACTTCCGTTTAGTACAATATGAAATAACTTGTCGTTTAAGATTCGATTCGAGATTCGATTCGATATCGATATCAGAGGCAGGATTCGATTAAAAAAAAATTTGTGATTCGCAGATCTATACTAACAGCAAAAGACGGGATATAAAGGTGTAGAACTCGACCAGACGATTGCATAGCTTTTTATCTGGTGAATATCGACCAGATTCGTCATTATATCTAATATATACATGCGAATGTCTCTCTCTCTCTCTCTCTCTCTCTCTCTCTCTCTCTCTCTCTCTCTCTCTCTCTCTCTCTCTCTATCTTTGTTCCGGGTGAACTCCTCCGTTTCTGGACCGATCGTTCTCAAATTTTGTACACGGGGGTTATTCGCCCCTGCGAGTAACATGGGATGGGTGCCGTGCCCGTGCGGGGTGACCTTGACCTTGAAATTGATGACCTTGACCTTTTATTTCGAAAATGGCCTGGCCAATCGGTCTAAAATTTCATATGTGCGGGTATATTGACCCATCGATCGTTTTGACTTTAGCGGGGTGACCTTGGCCTTGAAATTGTGACCTTGACCTTTTATTTCGAAAACGGCAGCGCCGATCATATCTGAGGGTGTATTGGTATAACCATCTTCTCCCGCGCAACGCCGATCATTTTGACTTTATCGGGGTGCCCGTGCGGGGTGACCTTGACCTTGAAATTGATGACCTTGACCTTTTATTTCGAAAACGGCTGGGCCGATCGGGCTATAATTTCATATGTGTGGGTATATTGACCCGTCGATCATTTTGCCTTTATCGGGATGCCCGCGTGGGGTGACCTTGACCTTGAACTTGGTGACCTTGACCTTTTATTTCGAAAACGGCTGCGCCCATCATATCTGAGGGTGTATTGGTATAACCATCTTCTCCCGCGCAACGCCGATCATTTTGACTTTATCGGAGTGCCCGTTCGGGGTGACCTTGACCTTGAAATTGATGACCTTGACCTTTTATTTCGAAAACGGCTGGGCCGATCGGGCTATAATTTCATATGTGCGGTTATATTGACCCATAGATCATTTTGACTTTATCTGGATGCCCGCGCAGGGTGACCTTGACCTTGAAATTGGTGACCTTGACCTTTTATTTCAAAAGCGGCTGGGCCGATCGGGCTAAAATTTCATATGTGCGGGTATACTGACCCATCGATCATTTTGACTTTATCGGGGTGCCCGTGTGGGGTGATGTTGACGTTGAAATTGTGACCTTCACCTTCTATTTCGAAAACGGCTGATATAACCATCTTCTTTGACCATCTATTTCGAAAACGGCTGATATAACCATCTTCTCTCGTGCAACACCAGGTAACACCCACTAGTCTAATATATAAATGCAAATGTCTGTATCTATCTATCTATCTCTCTCTCTCTCTCTCTCTCTCTCTCTCTCTCTCTCTCTCTCTCTCTCTCTCTTTATCTTTGTTCCGGGTGAACTCCTCCGTTTCTCGACCGATTGATCTCGGATGTGCGGGTATATTGACCCATCGATCATTTTGACTTTATCGGGGTGCACGTGCGGCGTGACCTTGACCTTGAAATTGGTGACCTTGACCTTCTATCGATCATATCTGAGGGTATATTGATATAACCATCTTCTCTCGTGCAATGCCGGGTATTCACCCGCTAGTATATATACACTTCATCAAATATTTTATATAACTTTGTCAATATATCAATGCCATTCGCACACGCTAAGAACATTAAAATGAATGCGAGAGCGTTTTTCAGTTACATTTCTTACAAAGTCAAGTATTTTCTACTAGTGCCCTTCTGGCGAAAAGGGTATGCGCTACCCCTTTTCCCTATAGTCTCGCGACAAGGTGGCAGCTGCCTCCCCCACCTTGCAGCGCCCTTGATTTATTCTTTTACTAGGGCGGATTAACAAACATAGATTGCTGCAATTGGCTGTGGTTTTGCCAATCGCACTAGGATCGAAAATTAACAATGAGTTTTGCAAGTATTGTGCATACAGTTGCAGCCAAAATATTCCGCCAGCATATTCACACATTACAACGTGGCGCTCACAGGACAGCAGACGCGTGGCCAGAATCCTGTAATAGAGGGGTGCTCTAGCCAGCTTTTTTTCTTTTTTTCTTATTCTTAACTAGAAACCTTCGGTTGTTACCCACTCCTCCCATTTCCCTTGAAGGAAAGTGGGTGGATGGGGTAACAGCCGAAACGCCCTAGTTAAAATACAGTTTCCCACCCCAAGAAAAGTTTGCAAAATTCAGTGGTCTAAGAGCAAATCTGTGGCATTTATAGCGTGTGTAGCCCTATACTGCAGACCATTTTAGGGCTCTATGTTATTTGAAAGTTGCATTGGGCCAAAGTTTGGAACAGCAGCGAATATTTAGGGGTTCCACGCACCATTCTCCCAGCCCCCCCCCCCCCCCCCCCTTGTGGCTACGCAGTGACAAGGAACTGAATTTGATTGTTCAGTAAAACGGTGTAAATTATAATCAGGATATTAAAAGACATATATATTTCTTAAATGACAAAGATGAAGTTATTATTTGGATACAGTTGTAGCCAATACATTCTACCACTACAATCACCCATTATAACAAGGCGCTCACGGTACAATGCCAATACATTAAGTGTGTTGGGGTGGTCAAGAGGAAACCGATAAATATTCCATATCTTTGAAGCAGCTCAGGACGCCCCTTTGTGTCTCATCATGTAGAACTATTATACTCGTATGCTTGCAAATATAGCTTAGGAATACCCGCCTGTTTGGTGTACATGCCACAGGTCGGTCGTGGTTCGGTCTGTTTCAACGTCAATCAGTTTCCAACCCGAAGGCTAGCCTTCAGATTGAAAGATGGCTGAAGTATTAGAAAAAAGACCGAACCGACCAAAGGTGGTGTTACATGGCCAAATGCAACTAAATTTTTGACATAAGCAGATAATGTAGTGCAACCTCCTCCTCATATCGACATATATGCATATTCTCGGGGAGAGCGGGGGGGGGGGGGGGAGGGGGGGGCTTGACAACCGTTACTTATTCCCAGTTCCTTATTTGACATTCGTTATCAAACGATAAAATCGGTTGATAAGGAATGTCAAATAAGGAACTGGGAATAAGTAACGGTTGTCAGGTCCATTACTCTCAGACTGTAAAACTCGCCGTGTAATCTTTAAGCATGCCTGAGGAAAAGAAATGAGGAATGCAACCCCCTCCCCACCACCACCCCCCCACACACACATACTCACATAACCGCCGCGATCCAGCGCATCTGTTACATTCCTAGATAGTCACACACATGCAGGTTCGTTGGCCTAAAACAACACATGATATTGGCTAGCGGACAAATAACAACTCAAACACATGAAAGACATCAGTTGCGAGAGGAGGATTTTCTCCCCCCCCCCCCCCCCCCCCCCCCCCCACACACACACAAACACTTCATGTGCAAGAGTGACTCATGTGAGAATGTCATATGAGATAGATATCTGGCATATTTAATGAGCGCACGTCCGGACTATTTTTTAATCATCGCACGTTCTTCCGTAAACAAACAACATGGCGTCACAATTCGGAAATAGCAGACGAACGCTTGTCAAAGAAAACAACACCCAAGGACACCTGACTTTTGGGGTGAACACCATTATGAGCGGAGATAGTTGCACGAAATTTCCGTCGAAAAGTTATCGAAATGTGTCAATGTTCATTTTGGAATTTAATTTCGTGGTATTTACCTGTGGTATATACAGAACTTTTGTGTGCTCTTTCCGATAAGCAAATCAGTTTTTTTCAGAAATGGACAACAAAATTGTTCGATATAGATATGTAGCATTTTTAGGGGAAAAATGATGAAAAATAGTGTTAAACTTGTAAGTTGTAGCTGTATGTAACTTAAGCGCTGGTAAGCTCCTTGTGCTGCAGTTTTCAACCGTGTTTGATCATAGTGATTCAACATCGTTGATGGTTGAACCACAAAGAATTGTCAGTTTTCATTTCAATATTTTTACATCATTACCAGCATTCATTCTTATCATTAAATTCAAAATTCACACGTTCTTAACTTTCCTCATCGTTTGTGATATTTCGTAATTGTGCAGTGCGTGAATTGCCTTTTATCTGCACAGTGTCACTGTTATTTGTACGCTTCGAGGTGCAAATTCTCCTAAAAATCCTTCTTGCCATACTTTCTTGTGGATGGGATCGGTTGTACGATCGCCGGTAATTCGAAATCAATTAATATTCACCCGCTACTATTATTCTTTACTTGTAAAAGTTCGTTTATATTCCAAAATGAGTATGAACGATTTGAGTGTTATTGTTTCCAGCCATCGCTTTTTTTTTGCAGTCACGTGGTATAGTTTTCACTTCAAGGACGTCTGACGTAGTGACCGACTTTCTGTATTGGTAATGTACGACCGACCAATACGACCAATTGCTCTTACGTTGGTCGCTTTGGTCGTAACCCTTCCTTTTCATTGGTCGTTTATTTGGACCATTGGTCGCAAGGTATAGAAAGCGCCGTTGGTCGTTGGTCGGGGTCTTCCGTTCGTCAACAACCACAGTTACCGTACGCAGCAGACGTCAGCGATAATCTCCATTGTAAACAAACTATTAATTTTATCAACACAGAAATTAAACCTGTAAAGGTACTTGTACACAGTTACTTATAGATAATAAAGACTTACGCTACCATTTTATACCTACGCCGACGAAGTGAAGCAACCTATACCGCATAATGAAGTAGTACTAACGAGGCGAGAGACAAGTAAAGTAGACATTTAACTTTGAGCTCAAGTTCGAAGACACGAAGTACTAACCCTGCCAGTTATGCGTGCCATTAATTACATTATACCTGAACGTTACTGTCGTTAGTGATTAGAGACAGACTGCTTCATGACTAGAATTCAGAACCATAATCCTTATACCGTTATGTGACTGCAAGTATGGCTCCGAAATTAATTATTTAGCTCTTGGTATCGGGGAACAACAATAGGGTTATTTTATCGAGAGAGGGCTTATTGGTATTGGTAGTTATGTGTCATCATTCTACAAAGTAATCCATTACATGTATTGTATGAATACGTCCAACTGTTACACCGTTATTTTCTGATAAACTGTAAGTTATATATACCGGTATCACAGAACAACTTAATAAATTAGTGTTATCTATTTAACCCTTTCTTCGTAAATTTGCATCCTATTCCGCTTACTGCTGGCCAGGGTGTATTGTTGATTAAAACCAAGGATCCAGGTACGCAATGTAAATAGAAATCCACACAGTGGTTTTATTTGGTAGATGCTTGAAAAGGTAGTTACCCCCGTTGTTCCTCACCGACTAGCGCCTTTTGGCCTCACCCTAGGATCACCAGATAGACCCTAGAACTGCCATAGCTCCTGGGAGTGGCTCCAGTCTTCATGACTATTTAGAGAGCTGGGGATGCAGCACACCACAGACTCACGAATACACATTCACGCGCCTGTTGAAGATTAACGTGTTGCCTAGTTAACCCTTCAAGAAGCAAGATAAAGCACGAGAATCAGAATTATCACTGCAGCTGGATTATGAATTAGCAGCTTTGACAGACAACTTAGTGAGAAGGTTAGAGAATTACAGAAAAAGAACTCACTATTCTTGTTAACCCAGCTAGTTGATATTAACCCTTGGAATCGGCTACAGTATTTCAATTACCATTTGACCTATTCAGCCTTGCAAATCGAGTTCACAGCCCACATTCTACCTACATTTTTATTGCTTGCTCGGCTCATTTATGGTGGCCCTACCCCTGAGTATGTTACACATTTTTGGTGGCAGAGATGAGATCCAACTAAATCGAGTGATTGTACAGTTCAGGCTGTCCAAGGAGTAATTGCTTAATGATGCTTAGGTCTGGAAAGCAGGTAAACACAGCCCCAACGGTCGTTGACGAAATGGAATTCCAATCTGAGCAAACTGAGCACTCTGTCGGAGTCCTACAAGCTGATGGTAATGCACTTCTGAATGGGATAAAATTTTGATAGTGGAGAGGATCAGGCAACAGGAGGAGCCAGAGCAATAAACCCCAGGGAAAAGCAGAGGCTCTCACTGAAGGAATGCAACAGCGAGTTGGATATACTAAGCCCGACATATATGATGGTAACAGTAACTGGACTGATTATCTGACGCACTTTGAGATGGTCAGCAAGCTAAATGGCTGGAATGATGAAATTAAGGTGATGAAACTAGCAGCTAGCCTTAATGGAGTGGCCAGAAGTATTTTGGTAGACCTCAAACCACACCAAATGCGTGATTATCAGTTGCTTGTAGGAGCCATGTCTGCTAGATTTGAGCCAACTAATCAGAGTGATATGTATAGATCACAACTGAATTCTAGAATTATAAAGAAAGATGAATCGCTACAAGACTTGGCTCAGGAAATAAAGCAGCTCGTCAGGCTTGCTTATCCTACAGCAGCAAATGATGTGAGAGACAGCTTAGCTGATAAAGCATTTAGAGATGCATTGAATGACCACGAAATGGAGTGGGCACTCTGTCAGGCTTCTTCTAACAACATTGATGAAACACTCAGCCTCGCCCTTAAATTTGAAGCTTTCAAAGTGAGCAGGTATAGAAGGAGTAAACTAAATGTTAGAATGGCTGAGGAAAAAGACACTTCACTATCTTCACATACTAATGAGATACAGGCCCTAAAGGATACTGTTGATGGCCTTGTATGCAAACTATCTGATACAAAAATAGAAACGAAAGAATGCTACTATTGTAAAAAGAAATGACATTTGAAGAGGGACTGCTGGAAGCGACAAGCAGCACTGCAGACTGGTGGGCCAAGTCCAATCTACAACAAGTTTTCTTCAGGTCACGCAGCCAGGAAACTTAATGCTTCTCAGCAAACCAACCCTGGGCAGGAAAACTGTTAGCTGCTGAGTCTCAGGGTCAAGTCTCAGCAGAATTGGAAGAAAAATTTAGACCCCAAAAAATTTTTGAAATGAGAGGATCACAGAATGAAGGACTGTTTATAAAATGTAGTATATATGAAGTACCAGTTAACTGTTTGGTTGATACAGGAGCATCAATTACAGTTATACACAGAAAAGTATATGCGAAAATTCCAATAAGGATGAGACCAGTACTCACAACTCCAAATGGAAAATTAAGAATGGCAGATGGAGAATTGGTCACACCATCAGGGGAAGTAAATCTACCATTAGAAATTTGTGGAAAAATATATGATGCAAATATGATTGTAGCAGACATAGAGGCCCCAATCATTTTAGGTTTTGATTTTTTGAGCCAAAATGATTGTGAAATACACATTGGTAAAAACAAGCTCAATTTAAATGGGAAGTCTGTTCCATGTTGTTTACAGAGCCAGATGAAGACTGTTTCTCGAATAGTATTTGCTGAGAATATAACAGTGCCACCATGCAGTGAAATGCTTGCTCCTGTTAAATTTGATTCTGACACATCTTTTCACCGGTGTGCTTTAGTTGAAAATGGAAGTGCAAAACTAATGGAAAGAGGTATACTGGTAGCAAAAAGTTTGGTCAATCCAAACCAAGATATAATGCCATTAAGGATAATTAATGTGATGAATGAGCCCCAGATAGTATATAAGAAGACTTTTGCTGCCAGCTGTGAAACCCTTAATAATGATTGCATCTACAGCACTTGCCATAATTTTGACAACAAGTCATCAAATGTCTGTACAATAGGATCCACCAGTGAAACAGACAGAGTACAGGCACAGGGCCAGACACTACCCCATCATCTATGTACAATCATGGACTCTATTGAGGATGACATTGGGGAAGAGAATAAAGCAGCTGTTAAGAAATTATTGCTGAAACATGTCAAGGTGTTTGCTAAGTCAAAAGATGACATGGGCAGGACAAACCTGATATATCACAGAATAAACACAGGTGATGCTCAACCAGTGAAACAGCCACCAAGGAGGATACCTTTAATACAACGCTATGAAATCAGGGAAGAGGTGCAGCGCATGTTAGATACAGGTGTCATCAAACCCTCAAAATCCCCATGGGCCTCACCTATTGTACTAGTCTGTAAGAAAGATAACTCATTGAGAATATGTATTGATTACCGAAAGCTCAATGAGCTGACTATCAAAGACTCATATCCCTTACCAAGGACTGATGACTCGCTTGATGCTTTGCGGGGATCAAAATGGTTTTCCACCTGTGATCTCCAAAGTGGATTTTGGCAAGTGGAAGTACAACCAGATGACAGGGAAAAGACTGCATTTGTAACAACAAGCAGACTTTATGAATTTACATGCATGCCTTTCGGATTATCATCGGCTACAGCAACTTTCCAAAGGCTGATGGAATTTATCCTAAATGGATTGCAATGGAGGACATGTCTATTGTACATTGATGACATAATTATATTCTCCCCCACACTTGAAACTCACCTACAAAGACTTGATGATGCGCTCACAAAAATTGAGGAAGCAGAGTTGAAAATGGCTCCAAAGAAATGTCACCTCTTAAAAAAGAAAGTTTCATATCTTGGACATTTAGTATCAGAAAATGGAATAGAAGCTGACCCCACAAAGATTGATGCTGTGCAAAATTGGGCACAACCTGCATGCGTAAAAGATGTAAGAATTTTTCTGGGTACTTGCTCCTACTACCGTCGCTTTATAAAGGATTTTGCAAATATAGCCAGACCATTGCACAAGCTCACAGAAAAGAATAAACCATTTAATTGGGGGACAGAATGTCAAGAAGCCTTATGCAAGCTTAAAACAGCTTTGGCATCAAGCCCAATTCTGATTTATCCAGATATAAATAGAAAATTTTTACTTTTACTCGACACAGATGCTGGTGGGCATGGATTGGGAGCAGTGCTCTCTCAAACATACAAAGACGGTAAACATTTTGTAGCCTATTTCAGCCGATCTTTGTCAAAAAGTGAAAGAACATATTGTATTACAAGAAAGGAGTTACTGGCGGTGGTATCATCAATCAGACACTTCCACCATTATTTGTTTGGTGTTGAGTTCCTTGTAAGAACTGAACATGGAGCCTTGAGATGGTTGCAGCAGTTCAAGAATCCTGAAGGCCAACTAGCCAGATAGTTAGAACTCATAGGTATGTATAATTTTAAAATACAGTATAGGCTGGAAGACAGCATAACAATGCAGATGGCCTATCAAGGAGACCATGTCAGCAGTGTGATCACTGTGAAAGACAAGAAACAAAAATTTCTGGAGATCTTAGCGATAAATGCACAGAAGAATTTGAGGTGGCTGCACTAAGCAGCCAGCCTACACAACAACAAGAGGGTGAAAATGATATTGAAGAGACACAGGAATCTTTGAATTGGATCCAGGGTAGAACTCAAACAGAGATTAGAGATGCTCAGTCAAAATATGATTCAATTGCTCAGATACTTAGAATGAAGGCGACTAGGAAAGATCGTCCTTCATGGCAGGAAATATCCCATTTTTGCAGTGAGCTAAAGGCTTACTGGACGTTGTGGGAGCAGCTAACCATAGATAATGGCGTGCTCTACAGGGAGTTGCATGTTGGAAACATGGACCACAGAATAAAGCGATTAGTTCTACCAGGTTATTGGAGAACAGAAGTAATATCGCTCTTGCATGGAGGGCTGGGAGGAGGGCACCTCGGGGTCACAAGGACCAGGGCAAGGTTACGTCGACGTTTTTATTGGTACCAGATGAGTGAAAAAGTTGCTATGTACATAGCTAGATGTCCAGAGTGTCAATCTAGGCAAAGACCTGTTCGAGGAAGCAGGGGTGAAATGAAACAATATCTTGTAGGAACGCCATTGGAGCGAGTTGCAATAGATATTACAGGACCTTTACCCGAGGCAGTGAGGGGTAATAAATATATACTGGCGATAAGTGACTATTTTACCAGGTGGGCGGATGCCTATGCTATGAAAAATCAAGAGACCAAGACTATAACTGACATATTGATAAACGAGTTCATATGTAGATACGGGATTCCGAAACAAATACACACTGACCAAGGACGTCAATTTCAATCTGAACTGTTCCACAGACTATTTGACTCACTGAAAGTTGACAAAACTCGGTCAACTGCCTACCATCCAATGAGTGATGGGCTTGTTGAGTGTCTCTAGGTGACATGTTGAGGAAATTAGTGTCTAAAAGTCAGAGAGATTGGGACGTATATCTGTCTATGAGTATGCTAGCATATAGATCAGCATTGCACGAGAGTACAGGGTTCACTCCTTCAATAGTCATGATGGGGCAAGAACCGACCCTTCCTCTAGATCTTCTGTTTGGTAAACCTCCTGAGGAATTAAAGAATAGGGCAGCTGAAAATGTCAACTGTACGATCTTGATCGCGTGATCTGCGTTGAGTCCTTGAGCAAGGCACTTCAATTTTTTACAGTTCGTGGGGAGTGTATTATTACTGCACGATGGTGCTGTGTGCTAAGGTCTACTTGTCTTTCAACCGACGTTAACCCTGCTCGGGACAGTTTATTAAGATGGAGAGTCCGACAGTTAATCGTCTTGTCTCGGTGAATTTATCCGGGCACTCTGGCTTTCTCTGTCCATAAAACTATTGACACGATGTAACTATGGCTGTTTAAAGTGTTAAGTTCCAATGAACAAACAAATCCATCCAGGTGCTCGTTGCCGAGTCCTATTTTCCAGTATAAAGAAGTTAATTTTTTACTACAGTAAACAAGCGCTGTTCCTCTTTTTGCGGGGTTCCCACGGGAAAAGTCAGTAGCAATTAATACATGAGATATGTTCAGGGTAATAACAGGTGTTCGGCACTAGCGCCGATACGAAGGGGGGGGGGGGGGGGGGGGTAAGAAGCCCTTGGGAAAGCGTTTCGTACGGCATTACTGACCAGGTTCCATTGATATAAAAAAACACTTGTAGAGCTGAAACGGTTAACAGATTAATCGATTAATCAATGATCAACATCTTGATCGATCCAAAGAGTAATTGTTCGATTAACCGTTACTTTTGAACTACTGTGTTATATGCGTCAACAAAGGAACAAACTTGCTCCAAAACAGGCAAACATTCTCACACTGACTCACATCAATTATATGAGACAGAGTAAAGCATGCAAGTTACTTGCTGACATACTTGTTTACTTGCATGATCATCATACTGTATCAGTAGCTGGAAATGGTCATTCTTAACCCTTTACCCATTGCGGGTAGCAGGCGATACTTGCAAAATAAATTCATGAATTACTAAAAATTTTCAATTCTTGTCTCAAAAACATAGCTTATGACCACTCATTGAAACGAGCTCAACGAGCTCATTCCAATGAGGGGCCATAAGCTATGTTTTTGAGACAAAAATTGAAAACATAATAAATTTGAATGGAGATTTTTGTATTAGGCCTAGTCGGTTTTGTTTGTTACGTTGGGTAAAGGGTTCATGCTGTAAATCATGAACGGTATGGAAGTTATTCAGATATCTCTTTGAAAAATGATTAATCCGTTAGCCAATGTTAATCCACGTGATTAATCGGTCAAGAAAACCTCTTAACCGTTTCAGCTCTAAACACTTCTTCCAGTTTGTTGGTTTTCCGTCTGTCCTGCATCGTGATGGTCACAATTATGTTTGGAGAAAAAAATCACCATACACACAGAAATACAGGTAAAACATTACCCATAAATTTGAAGAAATCTTTGGGGAAGGACCCCCCCCCCCCCCCACCCCCCTCTATCTACATATAGCTTCGCGCCTTCGGCGTCGCAGAGCCCTAACGCCCGTTCTACACATTGCCACAGGGCTCGTCCTCGATCTCGGCGGCCCTGGCGTTCGGCTATCGCCATAACATAATACGATTTATGAACGACGTATAAGCAGCAAAATTGTCTTATTTTCTCAGTTAAACATTTTATTTCTTTCGACTGATATCAAGATTGTATATATTTCACACTTTGAGATTATATAAACTTTTGTCTTGATAGCCATTTTGATATATGGAATGGGAAAGACAGTGTGAGCACGGTGCGTTGAACGGAAAGTAGCTTGACCTAGAGCGCATTATTGAGAAACGATACATGCCAAGTAAAACGAAATCGATAGCGCGCTTGTGCAAACTGTGTGATGTTCGTCGTTTATCTTCTGTGAATAATGAAGGTGACCTCTCTGTTATTTTATAACCTTCATAAAATCAAATGTTCTAAGAGAGTTTCACATATTCTTTTCATGCTGCCTAAATAAACTCTATTTACATACCTGGAGAGATAATGATAAATCAACGAAGTCCAATACGGAAAGAGCTTCAAACGAATAGTAGAGCAGAGAAAACTACATGACACTTCACTTTCTTAATGATTCCTCTCCTTCGTCATTTCAAATGACAACCAATGTACAGCACCATACTTCTATGCCACTGGGTTGCAGTGGCCCTTGCAGAATCGGTCGTTCTGAGCTACTTACGACAATCACTCGCCAGTCTGTTCAACTGATACTGCTGTCATGCGATCGCTGAATCCTCACCAACACCACATGTCATGCGATGCATGATTAGGAACGACATCCGGGGAAGAAAATACGCGGTGTTGCTCGGTTCGTGAAACGGAGATGGCCTTGCATGCGTGGGTAGCTGTAACAGTGGCGGCAGGTTGGGCGGGAATGCAGATTTTCAGATTTTCGGGGAAAATGGCCGGTTTCTTTTACCTTATGGCGCTTTAGAAGCATATTTTAGCTTGAGCCTATAATTTAGGAAAACGAACCTACTTACAAGTTACAAGGGCATAAATCCCGGAGGTGTATGTTTGTTACCCCCCCCCCCCCCACCCCCCCCCCCACCCCCAAAAAAAAAATCTTGAGCTATCTGTTCGCAGGACAGTGGTTGGACAGGTTGCGCCCAGTATCCAGGCCAATCAACCGATATACGAACAGGGGGTAGAATTTTAATTTGCAGAAATACTGCCATGGGTGATTGACAATAATTCATCTTGCCAAGTCTGATGTCCTGCAATTGGGGGCCAAATATGTGTTGGAATTAAGTGGATGAACCAACACAAAAAAGAAATATTACGCCGAGTGTTAAAATGGAAGTACAGAGATGAAGATCAAATCAAATCAGAATTAGTCAAAAACTGAAAAAGACGTACCGGTAAATGATTTGCGATGGGTGAATGGGAACCCATCAGAGTGCACAAAAGATGGAGGAAACGTTTGCCAAATTCATACGGAGCGAAATAAACGTTGAGGCAGTACGAACCAGAGGCTCAAGTGAGCCTAAAACGCTCACCCGGTTCAAGTTGTCAAAAGATATGAGTGTGTCAGTAAGCGATTGGTAGCAAGAGCATTTTTTTGATTTGCTATGACACAACCGAAGGCAACTTTTTTGGCCATTCATTCCCGATGATCCGAGGAAGGCTTCCTAGGCAAAGACAAAGCTCTGTTCTGTGAAGTCTCAAAAAGTGTCCGAACAATTTTTTTTTTCTTTCGACTCCTGTGGTTCTCTTTAACCCCCCCCCCCCCAAAAAAAAAAAAAAATCGGGCATAAATGACGTACTTATGACCCAGCTATACTACATGACAAATTTGATTCACATCTGCCCATTGGTTTTAGAAATAGAAATTTTGATTGGAGACCAAATTTGGAAGCCTAAATTTTGACCTACTGAGTTCCTTTGAGAAAAAGTGAATCTGCATCACTAATGTAAGGTCCATACCTAAGCGTTATTACGAGTAGCTTATGAGAAGAGGATTTTTGAAGCATTTTAGGCGCATGGAGCATTAACCCCACCCCAAGGGGCATAGTAACTTTTGTGGGACAAAATCAGAAGAGTAACTCCACCAGCCCGAATATGGCAGTAGCTTCATTTGAACAAAGTGGAAAGGGTATCCTCCAAAGATGGTCTGTGGCATAAATGAATGAATATGGAGGAGTAGTTTGAAAGAAAAAGACAAGTTTCAAATTAGTTCGAGTACAAGAAAGATAATGACATAGCATTTTCCCATTGAAGTGAGTTAAACTTTGGGCTCCCATAGAGAGCCCACATATTACGCCAGGGACTGGGTTTGAACAAACTTGAATCTGCCCCCTCCCCACCCCCACCCCAGATGTTGTATGCCAAATATCAAAAGAATCTGACTGGTGGATCTGAAGACGATATTTTAAGTATTATTCCCCGTATTACACTAAGTTAAAATTCCAAATATTAACCCAGATACTCGATTTAAACGAACTTGAATCTGACCACCTAGAGATATCACATACCAAATATGAAAGGATTCTCACTGGTGGATCTGAAGAAGATGATTTTTAAAGAAATTTTCGAATATTGCATTAAGTTAAACTTTGGGCTCCAATAAAGAGCCCAAATATTAACCTAGGGACCCGATTTGAATAAACATGAATCTGACCCCCTAGAGATGCTGTATACCAAATATGAAAGGATTCTGAATGTGGATCTAAAAAAGAAGATTTTTTTTAAAGACATTTTCTCATCTTGCACTAAGCTAAACTTTGGGCTCCAATAAAGAACCCAAATAGTAACCCAGGGATTCGGTTTGGAGAAACTTGAATCTACCCCCCCCCCCCCCCCCCCCCCCGCGCGCTCCCCAAGATGTTATATACCAAATATCAAAAGAATATGTGACTGGTGGTTCTGAAGAAGAAGATTTTTAAAGCTTATTCCCCATATTGCCCTAAGTTAATATTCGGGTTCCTGTATTGAGCCCAAACAAGAACCGATGGGCTTAATTTGAACACACTTATAATTGTATCCGACCCCCTTATGGATGCTGCATACCAAATATCAAAAGACTCTGATCAGTCGTTCTGGAGAAGAATTTGTTTTTAATTTTTGCAAATATGCTGACTCAGCATGTTTTTGATGCCCCCCCCCCCCCCCCCCCTACAAAACACCCTGGCACAACCGATGACAATTTTTTTACCATTCCAGTCTACTAAGGATGCTTCAAACCAAATAATACTTCTCTGTTCCGTGTGGTTTGGAGAATATGGGCGTTTTAATTTTTTTCTATTTTTAGCCCCTGGAGTTACCACGGGGGTGTGAAAAAATCTTTCGGGAATCAATCAAGTACTTAGGACCTATTTAGTTTAAACAATATTTATTCATAAAGCAGTGTTACACGTATACATTACATAATAATAATACCACAGAACGGCAAACATTTTTCATGGTTGTACACGGTATAACAGAATCAGAAGTAATCGGGATTGTAAGTATACGAGGATTCGATAGGACGCCATAGGCTTATATGTGTCGTCTCCTTTATTCAAAAATACTTTTCAAAGGATGATGGCATGAATCAGCAGTGGACCTCGCATATCGCTGCCCAGGGGCATGATCCCTGCTGGCAATGAACCACACCATAATTGAAAAGGTAGCCAAATTGTCCTTTAGGGTACTGCTATTCATTTGCTCACATCTACACAGAGAAGCACCGAAACTTGCATAAGCAGTTACAAATAAAACGGCGAAAGCCAGTCACAAAAACTGATTAAAGAGGAGGTCAGTATTATTTAGTAAACAGTAGAACTTGACCTACAGGCCCCAGCCCCCGGGCAGCGATCTGCGAGATTGTTTAAACTATAAAAGGACAAGAGTAGAAGAAGTTAGACAGAAGAGGGAAGAAATGTATAAGAAGTAGAAATAGGCCACCCTGAATACATGATGCCATTAGAATAAGAAGTCAGATGATGCGTTGTCAACAGTATGAATTCAAATCCTTGCCTTTAGGCAGCTGATTTAATAATTGCATAAGTAGGAAGAGTTTTATCTTGAAGATGTTAATACTAAAGCGCAAAGTCCAGGGAAGATGAAGTTTGTGACAATATGAGTTGTTGTCACCGAAACCTGCCACTCGATAAGATAAAGTCATGCACTACATCAAAAATTATACTGTTTTCCTTGTTGTTCAAAAATTCAGAACCGAACAGAAGTATGGAAATGTCTATAGAAAAAGGGAGTAAGTTGATCGTTTCATTACGTGCGTTAAGAAAGATTGGGCAGTGGAGGAGAATAGATAGATAGATAGATATTCTTTATTTCACGTGACATGTGCATCTAATGACAATATAGCAACACAACAGTAAATTTATAACATAAGCACCCGGCCAGTTTGGCCTATATGTCACGATATATATCCTTTTACTCTTTGCGCACGCTCGTTCAATGATTCCATTTGACCCAGTCCCCCCCCCTCCACGACCCACCACCACCCTCTCTCTCTCTCTCGTTCACTAATTCCATTTACCCCCCCCCCCCACGACCAACCTCCACCCCCCTCTCTCCCCCTCTCTCTCTCTCTCTCTCTCTCTCTCTCTCTCTCTCTCTCTCTCTCTCTCTCTCTCTCCCTCCCTCCCTCTCTCCCCCTCATACATCGCCCGTTTCAGTGGAATTGCTTATTGGATAACAGACAGACCCCTAGATGCAGCTGAATCCAGGTCAGTGACATAGGCACAGTAGAATGCAATATCGGGATAAAAGAGTAAATATTGTGGTTCTAACCATGGCATTGTCAGTGACGATTTAGCTTAAAAGGTTATACATGCGTATATATGCAAGTATCTACTTAAATTCATATCTGTATCGTTCATTCGTTAACTGTTTTACTTATTATAAAAATAGTTTTTACGTTTATCATAGGCATTACCCAGATATGAGGCACATTGTCGTGTATAGTTTTCAAATAAAATAGCTAAGCTATTATTACCAAGTGAAAGTATTTCTGCCTTATGTTCTTCAGACATGCAGGCGAGAAGTTTTTCTCTCAAATCCAAATAAAATGGGCATACTAAAAGAAAATGAGTTTCATCCTCAATTTCGTTTTTATCACATAAAGCGCATAACCTATCGGACGGCACTTCATTTTTATATCTTCCCGATTCGATCCTTAATGGCAGAACCCCACATCTCAGCTGCGCCATTACTGATCTCTGGTATCGGTTCAACCCCATTTGCACATATTCCTCAACACCATATGATTTTTTAAAAAGTTTATATGTTCTAAGTTTAGGGACAAACCCAATGCTATTCAACCATTTTACATTGTTGTGAGACATAAAAATATTTTGACAGTTGTCAATATCGCAAGGAAGTTTTTGTTCATACTTATTCATTTGATCCAGATTTTGAAAGATACATTTCATTTCTGAGCACCACCCATTATGGCAGTGTTCATAATCCCATAAAAATATTTTATACAACAGACGGTTCTCGTCGAGGTTGATTAATTTGTTCCACAGTCGAAGCATGTTAACCCATCTCCTATCTATCGATGGAGTAAAACCAATTTCCCCATTTACAGCCAATGTGGGCGTATACCGATGAACCCCTAAATAGAAGCGTGCTACTTTATTGTGTACAGAATCTATACATGAGTATTTTTTAAACCCCCATACCGCAGAGCCATAGTCAAGTATAGGAGTCACACAGTTATCAAATAACTTTTTATATGTTTGAAAACCTATATCTTTATAGCCATATATTTTTGAGATCATAGCTCCGAGAGCTCTACCCCCGGCTTTTGCCAATACGTTAGCAGTATCCGTATAATTTTTTTGTTCATTTAAAACCACCCCAAGATATTTATATGTTCCGACTATCTCTAATTCATTATCCCCAATTTTGAATTTAAATTTACTTTGTTTTATTTTAGCGTCCCTGAAATGCATAACTTTAGTTTTGTTTTTATTTATTGACATACGCCATTTTTTACACCAATTATTCACTATATCAAGCAACAACTGTAGATCATTTTCATTTTCGCTTAAAAGTACAATGTCATCTGCATACATCAAAATCGACACGCTAGTATCTCCGATATTGACCCCTTTGTTTGCAGCATTTATAGTCCGTGCCAGATCGTCTATAAATAGTGTAAACATTGTTGGCGAGAGATTATCCCCTTGTTTCACGCCTGACCGACATAAGAACATATCAGTGGTGTTGTTATTTACTTTTACACATGACTGGGAGAATTCATACATGCAACTGATTGATCGATACATGTTACCATCAACTCCGGATTTTAATAATTTAAATAGTAACATATTCCTATCAATGCGATCAAACGCTTTATTAAAATCAATAAAGGAGGCAAAAATCTGGGGTTTCCCCCTAGTCAAGGCCGTAAGAGAATAAATATTATCAGTGCATGAGCGTTTTGGTCTGAATCCACATTGCTCATCAACAATCAGATTATGTTCGTCAAAGAAATCCATGAGTCTATTATTCAAAACATTGTCATAAAGCTTACACACGTTTGACAGTAATGAGATGCCTCTATAGTGTAACGGCACTTTGGGGTCTAAAGATATATCCTTGGGTATTGGGCAAATAATACTTTTCTTCCAGACGGTAGGTAAAATACCAGTATCGAAAATGAACTGAAATAAACAGTGTAAAATTTTGGTTACGGGAATATTTTTTAGGGACTCGTATGGTACCTTATCCCAGCCCACAGCTTTACCGTTTTTCGCTTTCCGTATTACATTTTCAACTTCTTTTAGTTCGATGGGTCTGTTTAAAATTGCTTTTGGTTCATATAATGGGTCTAAGAATTTGTTTTCAATAAATGATTTTTCTTCCATGATATTTCTTAAAAATTCATGATCAAATTCCCCCTCTACATCCCTGGGATTATATAAATCAGAGAATGCCCGTGCCCATTCCCCTAAAACAATGGCCCTGTCCTTGGAAACCTCCCCAGTTTTACATAATACTTCGTCTGGAATTTTAGGTTTCCTCGAGGGTCCTAAGTTTTTTATTTTATTCCAGAAATCTTTGGGGTTATGAGTGGTTAGAGATTCCGTTTCCGTCATTAAATCTTTATTATATTTCCGTTCATAGAAGCGTAATTTTTTATTAAAATGTTTACGTGAATATTTAAAATCTGAAAGGGCAGTCTTGAAGTTTTTATTTGATTTTTTACACAATAAAAAATATTTTTCTTTTTCATGCATTTTCTTCCATAGATTAGTCAAATCTTCATTCCAAAATGGTTTAATAAATTTAAATTTTTTCCTCGATTTGGTTGAAATTGATGTACCATAGTTTGGTATGTGCAACCTAATTTCGCTAATGACTGTATCTACAAAGTGGTTATATAACTCATCGACAGAGTTTTGTGTTTCTCGACAATATTCTAATTTACTAATAATCTCATTCAAACATCTTAATGAGAGCTCAGAACTCATAAAATTACCAGGGAGTGGCCTATTTAATTTACTTCTAACACCCATTTGATTCTCACTATTTATCAAGGATATATTCGGTCTATCAATGTCAAGATCGAATGTTAAAAAGCTATGATCTGACGGCTTACATCTCTCCCCTATAAGGGGATGCAGGTTGAATTTATCAACCAAAGTTGACTGCAAATGAACTTGAAAATTTGAGCACTTCTGCAACACATCGTGAGACACACATATATAGTCAACCACTGCTTTCCCCTTGGTGCTAACTGATGTAAAGTTATTTTTATTCTTATCCCCTCTCCCATTCAGGCAACAAATTTTAGCATCTACCAAAAATTCAATAAAGGCTCGCCCGTGCTGATTAATAGTTTTCTCAAGCGCTTCCCTCTTACAAATGTTGTCAAATTCCTGGTTATAATCTAGTAACTCACCGATACGTGCATTGAGGTCACCACACAATATGATTGGGTTGTCACCACCATGCATGTATATGTCAGTCAATACACGACAGAAAAAAGTATCAGGATCTCTACCCCAAGGTGAGTTCTCTGGGGGGAGATAGCATGAGAATAATATAAATTCGCTACTACCTTCTTTGCATTTTAAATTTAAACAAAGTACACCGTCGACTGATTTATCTACAATCGTTATTACGTAACATTCCAGTAATGTATTTCTCACCAGAACACCTACACCACCGGACCCCTTAGGGGCGTTCTTATGTTTTAGCACACGATTAAAACCAACCCAGCTGTACCCTTCTACAGATAATTCCTCTCTACCCAAGAGATGCGTTTCACATACGCACAAAATATCACAGTTAATAGACATAATTAACTTGGAACTAAGTTCAGCTTTATCAGCCGTCCAACCATTTAGGTTGATCTGCCCAAACTTTATCTTACCAACATTGCCAACATTAATATAATCGCCACTATTGTCATTACCACCACTACTACCACCACTACTAGTATAGCTATTACTATCACCTACAGTTCTGTCCACGTCACGGCGACCCTAGCTGCCAGAATGTCTCTCATCTGTTTTTCTGATGATTCGTCCACTACCGGATACAGTAAAATCAGTTCCGTTTGGTAATTCTCTCAGCATAGTTCTTGCGTTTAATTCAATAAGACGTTCTATGTGGGATTTCCCACCCCGTAAAAAGCACCTCTTGAAACGATCCGATTTCTGAAGTTCCTTCTTCGACCTCAAAATTAGAATCTTATTTTCTAAACTGTCAACTGAGATCTTAATTAATGCTGGTTTATCACGAAAGCGCTTCTTTAGACGCACCGCGTCCACAACCACGACCCTATCCCTCACATCATCACCAAGGAGAAAGTGCTCAGGTGTCTCGAGCTCGCCACACTGACAATGTGGACTAGGTGCTATGTGATTTTCGTATAAGTGGACGTTAAGACTACTACAACGTAACCTCAATCTACAGTGGTAAATTTGAGCTGCACGACATTTGGCCCCGCTATAAAATAACGGTGGTCGTAGGTTGCCAGCTTTTAAGAAGGTCTTAAATTCACTTAATGAGAATTCTCGCGAACTGGTAGCGGCAAGTTATTCAGCTGATCAGTAACATTGGGGATGAACGAGGACTGATATAGATTTGTTCGACAAAATGGAACTCTGTGGTTTTGCCTAGTTCGAAGGTTGAATGATGGATTTGTCGAGGATATGAGAGGTGGAATTTTAATAGCAATATGAGGAGGCGACGAGTCGTGATACATTTTGAAGAACTGAACCAGTTTATGCTTACGACGTCTTTCTTCTAGAGGGTCCCATCGTGTTTCGGTGTATAGCAAGGATTTGCTAGCACTAAGTGTTGCACCTGTAACTATTCTCGCCGCTGCGATCTGAATTTTTTCTAAATCGGCGACTTGGGTTAACGAACAGTTATCCCAAACAGTATCGGCGTATTCCAGTAGCGGCCTAATAAAGGCAAAGTATATCTTCTCCAAGACATTACGGTCGAGATCAAACTTGTGTTTCCCCAGCAAGTCTAAACGAGACCAGGCTTTGGAACAGATATGGTCAATGTGGTTGTTCCAAGTACATGTGGTATTTAATACTACTCCTAAGTGCTTATGAGTATTGACTTCACATATTTGAGTGCCACCTAGAAATAAGGGTGGATGAACAGTGGGGTTGGTTTTGCGTGTTATAATCATACTCTCGGTTTTTTCAGGATTAAACTCAACAAACTGTGTTTCAGCCCAGAGTTCAGTTGCAGCTAGATCGTGGTTAATTAGGTTCGAGGCTTGGTTTGGATTTTCCACAATTAAATATAAAGAAGTATCATCAGCAAAAAGGCGTATACTACTAAGTAAATTTGCAGTTATATCGTTTATATAGATCAGAAACAATAAGGGCCCAAGAACAGATCCTTGTTACTCCAGCATTTATAGGTCGCCATGAAGATGTCTCTGATGCCACCACCACACACTGAGTTCTATTTCAAAGGTACGATTTTATAAATAACAGTAGATCACCCGAAATACCAATACGCTCGAGCTTGTGAATGAGACCAGCATGCCATACCTTGTCGAAGGCCTTACTGACGTCGCAAAAAGCGACCCTAACCTCTTTCCCTTCGTCCAACGCTCTGCAGAATTCGTCATATATGTCAGTTAGTTGGAGAATAGTCGAATCACCTGGTCTAAAACCTGACTGGAATTGACTAAGAGCGTTGGTATTGTTCAGGAATTGCCATAGTTGTTTAAAAATACATTTTTCAAAGACTTTACCAACGCAGCTAATCAGGGATATGGGGCGATAATTACTAACTATGTTTGCAGGGGTTTTTTTAGGATTGGAGAGACTTTTGCCTTTTCCACGTTGAAGGGAAATATGAGTTATTCAGCAGTATGTTGAATAAAACCGAAAGTGGTTCACTTAAGGAAGTTTTACATTCTTTAAGAAGACGTGGACTGATAAGATCAGGACCCGACGCCTTGGACACCTTTAAAGATTTCAGTGCTTCGTACACCTCACTACAGTGAATGGTTATACTACCAATTGTTTGTGGGGGGCAGAGTATAAGATCTGGCAGGGAGGCACGGGAGTCATCGACGGAAGTATTCATTGAGTACTTCCGCTTTCTCACTATTTGAGGAATATATTTTGTTCATGTGGTTGATAACAGGAATTTCAGCAAGGCGTCTACTACCAAGGAAGGATTTTAGTGTTTTCCACCACTGTGAAATTGGAGTTTCGTTACTCCGCAAGGTAGACTGGACTTTGGATAAGTGTAAGGTTTTCGCCTTCCTAATAGCTGAAACAACTTCATTCCGTTTATGTTTATAGTTTGCCCAAGCGTTCGGAAGCTCACTTCGTTTGTCTATGCGGTACAAGCGTTTTCTTTCTCTTATTAGTAATCGTATTTCGTTGTGCATCCAATTCGGCTGATTGGACCTCGAAGTAATGTATTTGTTTGGTATATGTTTAGAAGCAGCATCGATTAATTTGTCAGTGAAGTTAGAGACTATAGTATGTGAACACTGGATTATCAAATAGAGAATTCCAGTCTTCGCGAGAGAGGGCGGCATTTAATGCATCATAATTGCATAGGGAGTACAACCAAATCCGTCTTCTGAAAGTGTGGGGTCTTGGTTTTGAAAACTCGACTTCAATGGTAATTGGGCAATGATAGCGGGTCATGTCGGGGATAATCGGTTCTAAGACCTCACAGGTTTTCACATTCACTGTGTCGCTAACCGCAAAAAGGTCTATCAATGAAGCTGACGACTCGGTAAAACACGTTGGCTCAACTACAAGCTGTTTGAAATTAAAATAATTCATTATCTCAGAAAATCTGCTTTCTGTGGGGTTTAGCTGGTTATCATTAAAATCACCTGTAACAATTAAGTCATCTACTCGCGTATCTCTTGCTTTTTCGATTGAGGTTGATATTGCATCCCACGTGTCTTGAGGGCTGTTGGGTGGGCGATAGAAAACCCCTAATAAAAGCGACCTATGTCGTTTTGTAAATACCTCAGCCCATAAGCACTCCGTATTCGGGGTCTCAAGGTCGGGTCTGTGTCGAAATGAAATACCACCTCTAATGTAAATAGCAACCCCTCCACCTCTAGTCGGACGATTGAATCGCAATGGTTCTTGGAATCCATGGATTAAGATATCAGTTGTTGGTTCGCTGTTCTGCAACCAAGTCTCAGTGAGAGCCAGAGCGTCAAGTGATGAAGATTCACATTGAATAAGATCCAGTTTGGGTTTCAGGCTTTGAATGTTAACGTGTAGAATTTTCAGGGTATTGTGATCATGCTGAGTCGAGTCGACAGAGTTCGGGCCAGGGTTGGTTTCGATATCGCCCGACAATAATATAAGTATAGCTAAGTACGAGAAAGCCAAAACAGTAACGGAAACTGCAATTCTAGCTGAATGAGTCAGTGTTGACTTCGAGACATCCAAATCTTGATAAGGATACGGACTAACGTAAGTGCAGCTTATCAACCGGTTTGTGCAATGGGAACGCTCACAGGTTGTGGAGGAGTACTCGGTGTATTGCCATAGGGATAGAGCAACCATAGCAGCAACACTTTCATGCAGAGCAATTCCAATGAGACGCATGAAAAGATAGGAGTAGTATGTCTCGTATGTTTGAGTCCTCATTTGGATGATCTCATGTGACGTCATGTCACGTGACCTAGTGCCGCCATGTTGTGTTGTCGTGGTAACCCACGTAAGCGGCCATCTTGTGGCGTCATCTCCATAGTGATACGCGGTGTGAGTGTGCATGCGCAGCGCGTGTTGTTAGGGTGATACGTGTTTCCGTCGTCCATTTTGTATACTGGAGGCCGCCATCTTGGTTTCTATTGTAGCACGTGATTGCTATGTTACCTAAGGCCTACAACAGGAAAGGGGTATGTTCGGAGGGTATGTTCGATTGAATCAGAGTAAATCTAATTACCACAAACAACCCGACAACTTGTATTATTTCGAATTCTTTCAGAATTCTCGGCTTCTATCTATATATGCAATAGTTTACGTCTACCTAGGCATGTTCCTTTATTCTAGTGTATACTCCAGTAGCGTAGAATAGCCTATTAATTGGAACAGCTTTACTTATTATTACTATATTTAGCAATTTCTGATCTATTCTTGTTAGGTCTGACCCTATTCCAAGTACTCTTGTTGTTTCATTTATCTAGATTATAACTAACCAATCAGATTGCTTGATTTCCCATAATCTGTATGCAGGGTTATCTCCCTTCTGTATAACAAAAGACTATATCCAATGGCCATATCCCATGGAATCCCATTTTTTGCAAAACACCTGTGGCTATGGAATCCTTTTTATGTCGTATGAGGCCATGAGGGCTATGTAAAAGCCCTCAATGAGTCCTCATTTATTATCCCTCATACCCTCATTGAATTTTAAGGTTATGAGGACCTTGGAAAATCCCTCAATGAGGTATAATTTACCACGACTCTTATCCTCATTTCAGTATTTAACAGGTATATCCTCTGGAATCCCATTTTGGAAAACGCCTGTGACTGTGGAATCCCTTTTTGTCGTATGAGGCCATGAGGGCTATGTAAAAGCCCTCAATGAGTCCTCATTTATTATCCCTCATAGCCTCATTGAATTTTGAGGTTATGAGGACCATTAAAAATCCCTCAATGAGGTATAATTTACTACGACTCTTAGCCTCATTTCAGTATTTGAGGATACCTATGGCCTGGTATTGTATTATTCGAGGATACCTATCGAGGATACCTTTAGGAGAATCCCTTTTTTGTCGTATGAGGCCATGAGGGCTATGTAAAAGCCCTCAATGAGTCCTCATTTATTATCCCTCATGGCCTCATTGAATTTTGAGGTTATGAGGACCATTAAAAATCCCTGAATGAGGTATAATTTACTACGACTCTTAGCCTCATTTCAGTATTTGAGGATACCTATGACCTGGTATTGTATTATTTGAGGATACCTATTGAGGATACCTATCGAGGATACCTTTTGGAGAATCAAACCCTCAATGGGTCTAATGTAGTCTTACTAACCGCTTCCATCTTGTCGCCAAAGCTCCAAGGCCATTACAGGTCTATGGCCTATCTGTCCTATCATTAGCTTCTACAGCAGTCTTGTTCCATTCCGGCATTGTACCAGTACCATTGGCTTCTGTTATTCTGCCCCATATCTCACCCATTACTTCCTAGCTATACCTATCTCAGTCTCGACTATAACATTGATCAAGGTTGAATCAGATTTTCCCTGTATACATATAAGGCATTCCGTTATTGAGATTCCTAGCCGATTCCGTAAAATTTGGATTCCGTGTTTTAACATCAACACTCGAGGGTATGGAAAGGGATTGATAACGCCTAATTCAACAATGACTACAAGACTCTGAACAGAGACAACCAGTCACTACAAAACAACGAAGGTACAGATCCAACATAACCAAGATCGAAGTAAACATAACAAACTGAAAGAATGTCAAACTAGTCGGATTGATCGAACTAGTTTGACAGACTTAACAGAACAAAGATCCAACACAACTAAGATCGAAGTGATCAAAACAAAGTGACGAAAATCGAACTGATCTGATCGAATATAACCAAACTCGAAGTTAATTGACCATAACAAATTGAACAAAGTTCTGAACTATAACCCTAAATATAACCCAATGTTTGAATGAACTCTAGCCCAAATGAATGTATAAAAAATTAACCCTCTAGAACTGTTTGAATGAACTATAACCCTAATGAATGTATTAACCCCCTTGACCTGAATGAACTCTATTTTTTAACTATATCCCAATGTTAACACCTTTGAAATGAACAAAGTTTGCAGCCTTAATGAAAATATAACGAACGTGATATGAATTTTTAAACTACAACCCATTGAAATGAATTTTTCTAATAGGGAAGGGAATACCCTCTAGTGTTGATGTTAAAACACGGAATCCAAATTTTACGGAATCGGCTAGGAATCTCAATAACGGAATGCCTTATATGTATACAGGGAAAATCTGATTCAACCTTGATCAATGTTATAGTCGAGACTGAGATAGGTATAGCTAGGAAGTAATGGATGAGATATGGGACAGAATAACAGAAGCCAGTGGTACTGGTACAATGCCGCAATGGAACAAGATTTCTGTAGAAGCTAATGATAGGACAGATACGCCATATACCTGTAATGGCCTTGGAGCTTTGGCGACGCGATGGAAGCGTTTGGTAAGACTACATTAGACCCATTGAGGGTTTTTACATAGCCTAATGCGACAAAAAAAGGATTCTCCAAAAGGTATCCTCGATAGGTATCCTCAATAGGTATCCTCAAATAATACAATACCAGGCCATAGGTATCCTCAAATATTGAAATGAGGCTAATAGTCGTAGTAAATTATACCTCATTGAGGGATTTTTAATGGTTCTCATAACCTCAAAATTCAATGAGGCCATGAGGGATAATAAATGAGGACTCATTGAGGGCTTTTACATAGCCCTCGTGGCCTCATACGACAAAAAGGGATTCTCCTAGAGGTATCCTCGATAGGTATCCTCGAATAATACAATACCAGGCCATAGGTATCCTCAAATACTGAAATGAGGCTAAGAGTCGTAGTAAATTATACCTCATTGAGGGATTTTTAATGGTCCTCATAACCTCAAAATTCAATGAGGCTATGAGGGATAATAAATGAGGACTCATTGAGGGCTTTTACATAGCCCTCATGGCCTCATACGACAAAAAGGGATTCCACAGTCACAGGCGTTTTCCAAAATGGGATTCCATAGGATATACCTGTTAAATACTGAAATGAGGATAAGAGTCGTGGTAAATTATACCTCATTGAGGGATTTTTCAAGGTCCTCATAACCTTAAAATTCAATGAGGGTATGAGGGATAATAAATGAGGACTCATTGAGGGCTTTTACATAGCCCTCATGGCCTCATACGACAAAAAAAAAGGATTCCATAGCCACAGGTGTTTTGCAAAAAATGGGATTCCATGGGATATGGCCATTGGATATAGTCTTTTGTTATACAGAAGGGAGATAACCCTGCATACAGATTATGGGAAATCAAGCAATCTGATTGGTTAGTTATAATCTAGATAAATGAAACAACAAGAGTACTTGGAATAGGGTCAGACCTAACAAGAATAGATCAGAAATTGCTAAATATAGTAATAATAAGTAAAGCTGTTCCAATTAATAGGCTCTTCTACGCTACTGGAGTATACTCTAAAATAAAGGAACATGCCTAGGTAGACGTAAACTATTGCATATATAGATAGAAGCCGAGAATTCTGAAAGAATTCGAAATAATACAAGTTGTCGGGTTGTTTGTGGTAATTAGATTTACTCAGATTCAATCGAACATACCCTCCGAACATACCCCTTTCCTATTGTAGGCCTTAGATAACATAGCAATCACGTGCTACCATAGAAACCAAGATGGCGGCCTCCAGTATACAAAATGGACGACGGAAACACGTATCACCCTAACAACACGCGCTGCGCATGCGCACTCACACCACGTATCACTATGGAGATGACGTCACAAGATGGCCGCTCACGCGGGTTACCATGACAACACAACATGGCGGCACTAGGTCACGTGACATGACGTCACATGAGATCATCGAAATGAGATCATCCAAATGAGGACTCAAAACCACATTACATACTACTGATAGGTTAAAATACAGATAGACTCGTCTTTCGGAAGTCTGTGCTTTAAGCTGCGAATAGAGACTAAAAAGTTAAAGGTACCAATTCGAGCACCTTATAGATCAACGCAACACATTATGTGATCTGTGGATGATAATAAAAACTTTGTGCTCGTATATAGGTACCAGTCATGATTACAAGTAAAAAGGCGGCTGTATGTAGAAAGGATGGTGTATTCAGGATGGCTCTAGAACAGAAGTCATGGTGGACTGTGAAGGATGTAGAAAAAGTAGATGTGAAAGAAAAAGATACAACATAAACTAACAAAAGATAAAGGTGAATGATATGTACAAGATACATAAGTAGTATCAGAATATATATAGAAGAGGAAGGCTGCTTTGGCCTTGGAAGCGATTTGATAATTACTTTGGGAGTGAAATTTTTAGGAGGGATATAATATATGATAGATACCCGTATAGTGTCCGTATATATCTATTGCTACAAGCTAGTTTTTCAGAGTCGGAGTATGACCTGAATACTGTATATCTGGACATTCCACATATTTCCGTACTAAATATGGTGTAGCTGAATATGGGGGTGGGGTGGGGGTGGGGGGGGGGTCAAGGGTCTAGGTTACATGAGCGCCCAGTATAATGGGGAGGGGTGGGGTAGAGTCATAGTGTAATCGATAGATGCATGATTGAATTTGAAAAAAAAATGTTTACTGGTTGAGGGCTAGATTATTTTGGGTGGTGTGAATTTGTCATACAAAATTTGTTCCGTTGGAAACAATTGGACAGTGCCCAAAGATACTTTCCAATAATTTCCAACAACCCAAATTTTTTAGCAAGAGACTACTTGTATTTGACTGAATATGAAACATAAGCGAGGAAAACATAGGCCTTTGCTCCAGCACCAACCCGTTTGTGAAAACCCTGATAGTGGCTTCCAACACTCAGTATTTAGAGAATACAAGTTACAAGAGCACATGTAGTGTGGGATTCTTTAGGAAATTTGGGGAAATTTGGACGCAGGCCATGTTATTCTGAAAGGGATGGCCACCAGAAATAAAACCTTCCTGTCACGAGGGTAGTGAAAGTCGATAGGGAGTGACGTCTGTTTCGACATTCAGTGGCACACAGCGGGTGGGGCCTTCCCCTAATAGGACCTATTTATACTACATGCCAAATTTAGGGTAAGAGTGACATATCGTCGGCGAAGTGCTAGAATGTTTTATGTCCCATGGGGGACATAGAACATTCTAGCACTCAGGCGACGATATAGCACTCCCAAGACGTTATTCAAAAAAAGTCGACACTTCTTGGAATTTTGTGTTGGATAAATATGTAGTAGACGTGGTGTGACTTCAAATTTAACTAGATAAACAGAATTTACTGCATCCAGTAAATTCAAGTCTGTGTGGAAATGAATAAGGATCAGAAATAAACAAAATAGAAAGAGAATTTGTGGAGGCTTATTTTTAGGGATAAACTATTTTTAAAGAAATTAGAAATAGCTTTTCGTTAACAGTATTTAAAGCTATTCGTACAGGAATCAGGTAGTTTTTCCAAGAAACCAGAAAAAGAATATACGTGCACAGCATTCAAAGGGTTAGATCATGGAATCAGAAATGAACATTTCTGGCTATGCCACTTATTTGAATGATGTTTAGAGCAGTAATGTGAATAGGGAAAGGGTTATCATTATTCTGACATTGCATGAAATAAAATCTTTGGAACCCACATTGAAGTCTTGAGAGTGTTAAAAGCATTGAACTGAATAATTTATACATTTCCTTGTAAAGTAAAGTGTTTCTCTCAGCTTGGTTTGGGGATGAAACTGACACCTGAATAAAATAACAGATAACATTTAATGTTTGACAGCTAACTCCACTTCTGTAATTTGATTGTTTACATTGATCTCCAGTGTGAATAAATATAACAGCAATTGCTTCTGAATAATTCATGCATCATCATTTGGATTCGCACCTCTGACTGCAGAGTGTGAACACCTTTATTAGCCATCATGAAAACACTGGAATTACCAGCAAGACTCATAAAGACCATTTCAGCTCTGGGCGTCTCTTGTCCCATCTCCTGGACTGTCCAAGAGAAAGGCAAGAGCGTCCACCTGACCTTGGAGTTAATAGTAGAAGACATCACACCTCCTCCCTCAGGTAGAGGTGGTACCTTTCGCTCGATTTGAACAAACTTGAATCTGACTCCCCCCCCCCCCCCCCCCCGAGATGTTATATACCAAATATCAAAAGAATCTGATCTCCCACATTCCTGGGCTAAGTACAAACTGAAACGAAATGAAGTTGTATCGGCTGTTAGGAAGGCCAAAGCGCTATATTTGTCTAAAATTCAGTCCACTCTAACGAACAACGAAACACCACCATCACAGTGGTGGAAGACTCTAAAAACATTAATCGGTAGCAGTAACATAGCAGGAATTCCCACCCTCGTCCACTCAAATAAAATATACTCATCAAGTGCTGAAAAAGCGGAAGTGTTTAACGAATAGTTTAGTTCGATCTCAGCAGTTGACAATTCGAATGCTTCCCTGCCTGACCAACCAGTTCGTGCATCACAAAGTATTGATAGTATCACCATCCATTGTAGCGAAGTATATACTGCAATGAAGTCGATAAAAGTGTCCAAGGCGTCTGGCCCTGATCTGATAAGCCAGCGTCTCCTTAAAGAATGTAAAACCTCTTTATGTGAGCCACTTTCGATCTTATTTAATATACTGATGGACAACTCGTATTTTCCGTCACTGTGGAAAAAGGCAAACGTTTCTCCAATCTTGAAAAAGCAACCCTCCAATTTTGTTGTCAATTATCGCCCAATATAATTGATTAGCTGTGTTGGCAAAAATTTCGAAAAATGTGTATTTAAACGCTTGTGGGCGTTTCTAATTCACAATAATATTCTCAGTCAATTTCAGTCAGGTTTTCGACCTGGCGACTCAACTGTCCTGCAACTGACTGACATATATGATGAATTTTGGCGCGCACTCGATGAAGGTAAGGAAGTTAGGGTAGTGTTCTGTGACGTAAGTAAGGCCTTTGACAAAGTATGGCATGCTGGTCTTATCTACAAGCTGGAGAGCATTGGCGTTTCTGGAGAACTCCTGTTGTTTTTGAAGTCGTATCTTGCAGATAGGTTGCAACGAGTATTGGTAGCGTCTGAGGCATCTCCATGGAGACCCATCAATGCCGGTTTTCCCCAATGGTCGATTCTCGGCCCCATTCTGTTCCTCATCTACATTAATGACATAACCGATGATCTTCTTAGCAGTATACGCCTCTTTACAGACGATACTTCCTTATATCTAATTATAGAGAACCCCGATCAAGCCTCGACCTTAATCAACCATGATTTGGCCACAATTGAACATTGGGCTAAAACATGGTTGGTTGAGTTCAATCCCAGTAAAACAGAGAGTATGCTAATCTCTCGTAAAAGCAGCACCACATCCCATCCACCCTTATTCTTAGGTGATTCTCAGATATCCGAAGTTTCCAACCAAAAACATTTAGGAGTCATACTGAATAGTACTTGTACATGGAACGACCGCATCGACCATATTTGCTCTAAGGCCTGGTGTCGTTTAGACTTGCTGAGGAGGCACAAATTTAATCTAGATCGTAGTGTTCTAGAAAAAATATACTTTGCCTTTATTAGGCCCCTTCTTGAATATGCTGATATGTTTTGGGATAACTGCTCTGAAACCAAATCGGCGGAACTGGAAAAAATTCAAATTGCAGCAGCTAGGATTATTACGGGGGCAACCGCCAGTGCCAGTAAGACTTTGCTTTATCGTGAAACGCAATGGGAGCCTCTGCAAGAAAGACGTCGCAAACACAAACTAATTCAGTTTTTTTAAATGTATCATCGCGTGTTACCTCATTACCTCTCCAACAAGGTCCTCCCGCCTGCCTCCTCAACTACTTCGTCACTCAGTCTCAGATCAAGTCAAAACCACCTTTTTGTCGGACCCAATTGTACAAGACTTCATTCATCCCTAGTGTAACAGACTATTGGAATAAGTTGCCCCTGCCTATCCGCGAGAACCCGTCACTGATTAACTTCAAGACTTTCCAAAACAAGGGAAACCAACGACCTCCAAGGTTCTACAGTAAGGCCAAATCTCGTTCAGTTCAGATATATCATTGTAGACTAAGGCTACAGTGCAGTAACCTTAATTCCCACCTATATGATAATCATCTATCACAAAACCCCTTATGTCAGTGTGGCGAGCATGAGACTCCTGATCATTTTTCCTTCATTGCCCAATCTTCTCAGACGCACGCAATTATACGATTAACCTCCTCCCTTTTGAGGCAGACACATCCACACTTCTTTTTGGTTCATAATTTCTTAACGATGACAACCGCCTTATCTTTGAAGTGGTACATGACTTTATTTTATCGAGTAGGCGATTCCAATGATTGGCTTGCAAGGCTTGTATCATAACAATGGCCCATTTCATATTCCCTTCCACATACTGTCCTGTCAAATTTCATAGCAGCCCCCCGTCACCTAGACTGTTTTCGTAGACTGAAATCGTGGACTGTATTTGACGATTGTTTTTGTAGACTGTATTCATAACTCCTAACTAAATGAATTGATTGAAATAAGCAACTCACTCTCGTATTTCTCGAGTGTATTTAACACACCATGTATTCAAACTGGCCGACACTTCTTCTTTTTCTTCTATCTTTTATTTGTTTTTTTTTTCTATTTTCTTTTTTCTTTCTTTTCAAATCGTTCGTACTCCATTCACGTTGTAGTTTAAACATTCTTGCATGTCGCTGCCCGGGGGTCTGCTCCCGCCCACCCTTACTGCGGGCAATGATCAGCATGGCCAGTGCTATTAACAAAACTCGTCACTCAAATTGTATTCTGTTTTCAGTTTTGGCCTCGGAGACCTGCCTTATGACCCCCTGTTGGATCGAGTTTGTTCCAATGGGGGTGATGGGCTGTGTCTTAATGTCAGAAAATCGTCTAATGCCCCAAAAATTTCTTTTGTAATTGTCATCTTTTCTTTATCAGCACTGGAAAGGGGCGGGACGGGGACCTTCGGGCGTCGATAAGTGAGCTTGTCTACTGACTGATACCACCTGCCTGAGTGTAATGACAAATGAGTTAGGGAGACGACTTACATAAGCTGTTAGCTTTTTGTCGAATCCCCTCCTTACAAAGTAATCTATCTATTTGCTCACCTTTGTTATTCAGTGTACTGTTGTATCTTGTGTTGTTCCTGTTTTACCACCTAGAATGTAATGTACACAATTAACAAACTTTCCAATAAATATTGTTTAAAATAAAAGAATCTGACTGGTGGATCTGAAGAAGACTGAAGAAGACAAGAGGCCCCAGGGGGCCTGAGGGCGCTCACCTGACATGGTAGCCTAAATATCAACCCAGAGAATTGATTTCCACAAGTTGCATCTGCTCCTCCTAAGAAAAGCTGAAACCAAATATCCAAATATTCTGACCAGTGGATCTAAAAAAAGATTTTTAAAGAAGATTCCTCATACTAAACTAAGTCATAATTCGGGCTCCCACAGGGAGCCCATATATGAACCCAGGAACTTGGCTTTAACAGACTTGAATCTCACACCCCTAAGGATTCTGCACACCAAATATCAAAACATTCCAACTGCTGGATCTGAAGAAGAAGATTTTTAAAGAAAATTCCTCATTTTGAACCAAGTTACAATTCGAGCTCCCACAATCAGCCCAAATATGGACCTAGGGACATGGCTTGAACAAACTTGAATCTCACCCTCCTAAGGATGCTGCATAAAAAATATCAAAAGCATTCATCTGCTGGATCTGAAGATTTTTAAAGAAAATTCCTCATTTTGAACTAAGTTGTCATTCAGGCTCCCATAGTGAGCCCAAATATGAACCAAGGGACTTGGCTTGAACAAACTTGAATCTCAGCCCCCTAAGGTTGCTCCATGCCAAATATCAAAACATTCCAACTGCTGAATCTGAAGAAGAAGATTTTTAAAGAAAAATTCCTCATACTGACTAAGTTATAATTTGGGCTCCCACAGGGAGCCCAAATATGGACCCATGGACTTGGCTTTAACACACTTGAATCCCCCCCCCCCCCCCCCCCCCCCCAGGATGCTACTCACCACATATCAAACCATTCCGACTGCTGGATCTGAAGAAGAAGATTTTTTAAGAAAATTCCTCATTTCGAACAAAGTTACAATTCAAGCTCCCACAGTGAGCCCAAATATGGACCTAGGGACATGGCTTGAACAAACTTGAATCTCACCCCCCTAAGGATGCTGCATACCAAATATCACAAGATTCTGCCTGCTGGATCTTGAGAAGAAGATTTTCAAAGAAATTTGCCTGAAATGCACTAAGTTCGAATTTGGGATTCTATAGTGAGCCCAAATATGAATCCAGGTGGCCGATTTGAACAAACTGGAATCCACCCCACAATGTTGCATACCAAATATCAAAAGATTCTGCCTGCAGGATCTGGAGAAGAATATTTTTGAAGAAATTTGCCTGAAATGCACTAAGTTCAAATTCGAGCTTCTATAGTGAGCCCAAATATGAATCTAGGGAGCCGATTTGAACAAAATAGAATCAGATCCACCCCACAATGTTGCATACCAAATATCAAAAGTTTCTGTCTGCTGGATCTGGAGAAGAAGATTTTTTAAGAAATTTGCCTGAAAAGCACTAAGTTCAAATTTGGGCCCTATACTGAGCCCAAATATAAACCCAAGGGGCCGATTTGAACAAACTTGAATCAGATCCACCCCACAATGTTGCATACCCAATATCAAAAGATTCTGCCTGCTGGATCTTGAGAAGAAGATTTTCAAAGAAATTTGCCTGAAATGCACTAAGTTCAAATTTGGGCTCCTATACTGAGCCCAAATATAAACCCAAGGGGCCGATTTGAACAAACTTGAATCAGATCCACCCCACAATGTTGCATACCAAATATCAAAAGATTCTGCCTGCTGGATCTGGAGAAGAAGATTTTTTAATGTTTTTCCCATTGCCTACAGTGTTAAAAAGTGCTGACTCAGCACTTTTTCAATGTCCCGAAACTGTACCCTATGATAAAACCGATGGCAATTTTTTTTACCAATTCTTTCTGTTGGTCCTAAGGAAGCTTCACACCAAATAAAAATTCTCGGTGCCGTGCAGTTTTGGAGATATGGGCGTTTTAATTTTTTTCTATTTTTAGCTCCTGCGGTTCCCATGGGGCTACGGAAAAAAAAAAATCAGCATAAATTAGGTACTTATGACCCAATAAGCCCTCATATAAAATTTGGTTCAAATCAGCCTCTCGGTTTGGAAAATAGAAATTTTGGGCGGGGCCAAAAATTTTGCCCCTCCCATAACGACGCCAAGTATAGCCCCACAAACTTCTCTTGAACAAATCTGAGTCTACACCTCAAAAGGAAGCTGCACACCAAATATCAAGTCTCTGCTACTGCTGGTTCATGAGAAGAAGATTTTTTAAGATTTCAGCACACTTTTTGGGTGTGGCCCTACCCACGGGCGGGGCAACTTGATTTGAACAAAATCAAATTGCGATGTCATAACAAACTATTATCTCAAATATCAATTAAATTGGTTCAGCGGTTTGGGAGGAGAAGACGCAAACACCATGTTCACGGACGACGGACGACGGACGCTGGACGACGGACGACGGACGGTGAGTGATCACTATAGCTCTCCTGACTGAAAGTCAGGTGAGCTAAAAAAGAAGAGCCTGTCTACCAAGCGGAGGAATGCCCGACGCCTGGAGGCCTTTCTGGAAAAAAAGAGAGAGAAAGGCGAGAAAAGGAAAGAGCAAGAAGCGGCCGCCATTTCCCCTCCCACAGACATACACATCCAACTACCGGCTCACCAGCCGGAATTGTTGGATGCGGACAGTCCTGTGGAGACTGAGGTGGAATCGGAAGTTGTCCTCTCGCCACTTCCCGATCCCCACTCGCCTCTCCCTTCGGTACCTGAAAGGCTGGACTGGAACCGGTATCCACCCCACCACCACTTACCCAAGAATCCATGGAAACATCCTTACATTGGGCTGCAACGATACGTTTACTCACGATACGATGCATATTACAATACGATCCCCATGATTCGATACGTATTACAATACACTCACCGATCATCAAAAAGTGAGGACACAAGAAGCAAATATGCAGTTATGGACCACCGGGGCACCCGTTGGTCCATAACTGCAGATTTCCTTCTCGACTCCTCGCATTTCTACTGGGCTGGTGAGTAGAGGGAAAGGTCTAATATCCACCCACACAACGGCCAAATATAACAAATCATCATACAGTTTGGGGTCAAGCAGCTTCATTTTAATGAAATTTGATTTATCAAACTTCTTGACAACAAAACATCGTGACACACTCTTCTGTTTCCTTGGAATTTGTGATTTGTTGGATCAGAGTACATAAATGTTCAAGAGCGAGGTTAATGGTAATTGGTTTGTGCCATTCAATGCTAACAAATACACGAGAGCAATGTAAATTCAGACTTCTACAATCCTGATTTCAAAGGAAAACTGCATATAATGGATGCGAAAAGTCAATGATGAGGCCACTTTTGAATTGTCAATTGTCATTAACAAAATATTCATGAAATTTTGGGTCCACGTGTATCGTGATACAATGTGCAAGCAAATCGTGATTCATATCGCCAGAGAATGAATCGCGATGCATTCGTTTCACGATTAATAGTTGCAGCCCTACCGTAGGGTACCCCCGATGCCCCATGAGCCCGAAAAACATAGATAGCCAAGTACTAGTAACTGTTTATCAGTATGTCAAGAAGCATCTAGATAAGATTTGTATTCGAGTTATCGTACGGAGTGCGTGGAAGACAGAGAGAGAAGAAGACAAAAGGAAAAAGAAACCTTCAGAAAATAGTCTGTGCATTTCACACAGACAAATTACCTCGGAACGAAATCCAAATTAGGACTAGGCATGATCCCCCGATATCTAAGAATATCTCCCCACCAAACCTCCCCTTGCGTCGCCCCTGGGAAGGTAACATTTTCAGAAATAGGGGATAATTAAGTGTTAGAGAAATGCAGAAGAATCTCTTGTATACCAATACAGCAAAAGTTCCATATAGGAAACTGACTGAGGTGAAGTGGAACTGGGCGGACGATGGAGTGGAATTCAAAATAGTGTCATGAAAGCGGCGATCAACTGTCTGACTCCCCAAAGAACTAACTCCACACAAGCAGGGTTAGTATTGCTTGAAGTCAAGTGCACCATCGGCGTGCAGAACGCCTTAGTACACAGTGGCACCGTGCCTGCACCTGGGCAATCTGAATTAAGTGCCTTGCCCAATTTATTTATTGTAGTTTAACGACACTTTCGACAGCCAGGGACACCTCGTGTCGGAAGCGCCCGACCCCCCCCCCCCCCCATCCCACCCCCGAGGACAGAACGCAGTTACCGCAAGCACCGAACCCTTGACCTTTTTGTAACCACTGAGCCACCGAGCTCTCAAAACGGTCTTTAATGTAAAAAGGTGATTATCCGTCATGTTGAAGGACAATTGCTTAAGAACAGGAAAATGTATGCAGTAGTTACAGGGGAATAAGAAGTGATAACTGTAATCAGTACTGCTATACAAGCTTAATTTCAAACAGGCATCTAAGGCTATATTGTGGAGATAAAACGTTTTGTTACGTGAAAAGAATATTTTTTATGAAGTAAATTATTTGATTGAAGTTATGAAAAAAATCCGAATGTAGGATGTTTGCCCCCCAGATGTCTGCCCCCAATAGAAAAATGTGATCATGGACTGTTACCCCCCCCCCCCCCCCCCCCCGCCATAAAGTTGCGGTTGCCATCCCCCCCCCCCCCGCAAAAAATTAAGCTCGATGTTTGCCATCCAATAAATTTTACAGCTAGAATATACACCCCCCCCCCCCCCCCGTGAATATTACAGCTTTGTAATTTGTCACCAGTTAACCCTTTACCCAACGTGACGGCCAAAACCGGCCTGCGCTATTCTCAAAAATCGCCAATTAATTTATTGTCTCAAAAACATAGGTTATTACCCCTCTTTTGAACGAGCTCGTTCCAAAGAGGGGTCATAATCTATGTTTTTAAGACAAAAAATGAAAAAGATTAGTTATTCAAGAATTTTGTTTGCAAGTGTCGTCTGCTTTTCATGTTAGGTAAAGGGTCAATGAAACTTCATTTACTTTCTTGCTCTAAGTGATTAGAAAGTAGGGGTGAGCTATAGTGATCACTCATTGTCCGTCGTCTGTCGTCCGTGAACATGGTGCTAGCGGCTTGTCATTCAAAACCGCTGGATTGATTTCAGTTAAATTTGAGATGATTGTTTGTTCTGACATCGCATTTTGATTTTGTTAAAATGAACATGCCTCACCCCACTGGGGATGGGGGGGGGGGGGGGGTGGATGTCCCCCAAACTTAGAAAAAACTCTTCTTGTGAGTGGATGCGTATAATGAATTAATATTTGGTACTGAGCTTCCTTTTGAGGTGTGGAATCAAATTTGTTCAAACAAAGTTTGAAGGACAATATTTGGCTTTGTTATGGGAAGGACAAGATTTTTAGACCCACCCCAAAGTCTATTTTCTGAACCGAAGGGCCAATTTGAACAAAAATTCGTACGTGAAACCCAGAAGGTGTTAAGGTATTGATTTGGTAATGGTCAGGTGGGCATTGTGTGTACAAACAAGGTAACTCGAGAACAAGATTTTTGATGGATACGGCTTATCTACTCCTACCCCCCCCCCCCCCCCCCCCACACACAACACACATACTCGGGGTTCTCCTCCCAAATAAATGAATTATAATTTAGATTAGTCGCGTTTACGCGTGAGCAGGAGGGGTTTCCCCCCAGCTAGCAATCCTAATTTTGAAAACATTGTTCAAACACAACAACTCTCGAATGCAGACACATGTATATTTTGGAGATTATATGCCATTATTCAAGGGTGAATGGATAAGACAAGTCACACCTCTCTCAAAATTTAATGTTACCAGTAGAATGGCCACTAAACATCTTTAATCCAACCCTCTCTTCTCCAAATGTACAGGAGAAGGATCGCTTGTAGTTTTATTTCTGAAAAGATGAATTCATTGAAATATATCAAGTAAAATTATCTTTGACGACTATTTTTTGTTAAGTGTATATAATATACAGCTGTTTACATATATAAGTGGGTGATCAGTTGTTTTTTCCAATACAATTTCTTTTTGAAATATCGATAGCACCCATTGCTACTTTCCCTGCAAGGGCCCGTTTTATTAAACACAAAACAATGAATATAGTATTATAGGCTAAGACTACTAACTGTTATGCGAAAAGAAATATGAGAAAGGTACCGAGTATTATGAATTCATGACCGGGAAACAAGAATTCCATCTTCTGTTGGGCGATTAGATCTAAGAAGTACCTTCTAATAATGACAAGCCATCACAATTGATGATTATATGCCATGCGCTGGGAAGCCTTTTTTTTCTCCTTTTTTTTATTTCATTTTTTTGTTATCTGATAAAACTATGTACAGATGTTGGTTTCAAGTGTAACAATTGGGATACGGGGATGGCAGATTTGGAGCATCCACTGTATCTACTGTCTACTGTGACATTGGCAGGCGATTCCACTGGGTGATGGTGCGAGGGTAGAATGAGTATTTAGAGGTGTCTCGGGCAGTTTGGATCTGGTTGAAGGCATATGGGTTGTGGTGATGTGATCTTGTTCGGAGGTTTGCTGCGGATATATAGCTACTTGGTGGATGATAATTTTAAAAGAGCATTGTTAGTCTAGATTGCAGTCTGCGCGTGCATGGGAAAGGCCCCTATAGATTTTCTATTATCTGGGTTACGGAGCTAGTGTTGTGTGGTACCGATTGGAGACGTAACGAGCAGCACGGCCATGTAATTTTTCGATCTGGTTTATATGGTTTACTGAATGTGGGCCCCAAACAGACGCGGGGTATTCAAGTTTGTAGTTTTGTAGGCGTGGTCTTTAATGCTAGCTGAGTTCATTTTGAGGTTGCGACGAAGGAATCCTGGGGTGTGGTTAGCCTTGGCTGTTATGTTGTTCATGTGTTTTTTTCCCATTTCAGGTTAGATTGGATAGTTACATCGAGATATTTAGCAGAGACTGTAATTTCTAGGGCTTATATCATATTAGCAGAATTTAATTTTTACTGATAGTGTCAAATATAGTTTATTAATCAGCGTCAGACTGGCCGTGTGGTCTATCGGGAAAATTCCAGGCGCGCCCCCTATTGGGTTCCATCTAGGACCCCCAAAACTGATGAAGCCCAACACCTGTTGGTGCGTGAAAATGACCAAACGGCGAAACGGATCTGATTGCATAGACTGCAGGAAAATGCCATTGGTTCCTCTGGTGAATTGAAACGGCAATCCTTCAATTTGAAAATCATTTTTTTCCGATTGGGCCGAACTATGGTCATCCAGATGGGTCCTCCCTCTCGTGGAACCATTTTGTTCGAAGGATCGAAGATGATACAAAGATGCCATCGAAATGTCCTTCATGAGGACTGCTATTGATCACAGAGATGCAAGGAAGCCGCGTTCATTCAGTTCGAAAAAACAAAATTTTCTTCCGGTCTGGGGACCCCTTGGTATATTTCCCGGTAGCTTTTCTTGGCCCAGTCCGCCCCTGTTATTGATATATTGAACTCTGCTAAAACGACGATTTCCTGTAACAAAACAAGGATAAATAGTTAGTCAGACCTATATATTATTTCACAACAGTCTTATATGAGGTAGCCGAATTATAGAATCGGCGTTCTTAAGCAGAAAATTGAGAGAATAACTGGGAAGAACAGGCAATCCTGAAGAATTCTCAAATTTCGCGTCCGTTTCTCAATACTGATCTAAGGGAGGTAACTCAAATGTTATGTAAATGCTTTTCTGTTTATGACAAAAGCAGCAGCATTGATTGAATTTCATTACCGGTCCACAGTTGATCAACTAGGTTTTCACTTTCAGGGAAGTGATCACCCACTTCTGCCGGATATGCTCTCCTAACCCCTTGAGCCCTGGCAGAATCTTACATGTCAATTCAATGGAAGCAATTGGAAGAGTTCATATTTATATCTGGGGAAGGGGGGGGGGGGGGGTAGTATGAGACTAATTAATATTTTCAACGTGCAGCCTTTTGAGCTGCACGTTGAAAATATTAATTGGTCTACCCCACTCTTTAACTTTGCAGCACCCTATTTAATGAAAGTATGACGTATCATGTTCCTGGGTCGGAAAAGCCTCCTCAAAGGGTTAACTATCCGCCATTATTCCACAAGTCATGTTACCAGAATATTGTACAACACAGGCCTGCTTGTCTGGGGAGTTGTAGATGCTAACAGAAGCTAAAGAGCGTTTCCAATATATATCTCAAAACGTAGCAAGTGCGTTTGTTCAGAAAGTGTAAAGGACGCTAGGTAAGGGGTAGGGAGTACCCAACCCAGATTGGGGAGTGTCACTCCTGGTTCTGGGGGTTATTCTGGAGTTTGAGTATGGCCTCAGGAGGTTCCAGAATAGCTACCCTACCTTCAAAATTTGATAATTTTTTCGCCCCCACCTATGAGGAGCACTTCCCATACCCTCTCCAAGCTCAGCATGCCCCGGTGGCCTATCGATCCGGGACCACCAAATATTAATTGCTCCTTCCCGCCGCGATTTGGGATTCTGGCTGTGCCACCACCTAATACTCAAAGGTATAAACGTTTATTCCACGGTAAAAGTACCTTTCAAATGAAAGTGTCAATGACACTGTAGCTCAATTTGTCAAGACAAAGACATGTACATGTATAGTATGTGACACAGCAATGACAAACATCTAGGTAATGACCTGATAACAAAGGTACATATAAAGTATTGTAACGGTCTGTACATAAATACTGACCGTTGCCTGTAACAAATGTATAGGTAAAGTATTGTAAAGGTGGGTGACAGTCAGATGCTAAACTAGAAAAAAATCTTTGATTCCCAGAGTGGGTCTGACTGAACCCCAAAATATTTGTTCTCATAGCACAGTGATAACAAAGGCACCCCAAAACACACTCATTCCTGTCCCAAGGTGAAAACAAAGGTACCCAAGAAGTTTCGTGAAGATCAGTTCACAAATATGAGTTGTGTAGAAGTTGTGACAAAAAATTGATTGGACCTAATTTCGGTACAAAATGGCCACTGGCAGCCATCTTGAATTTTGGACCGCACCCAGAAACACTCGTTCTCGTCCCAAGGTGATAACAAAGGTACCCAAGAAGTTTTGTGAAGATCGGTTCATAAATACAGCCTCTAGCCCGAGCCGTATTGACATGTGCACTTACAGAGTATAAGTAGCACTGAATAAATCAAAGTTCATCTAATTTGCATAATTTCTGCACGAGAAAAAAAAACCGTACTATATGTGATGTATTCCATGTTACTAAACATTCATACAAAAATTTATTCAAATCAGAACTTTCATACAGAAGTTCTGTACAAAAGACTGATTGCACTAATTTGGGTACAAAATGGCTGCTGGTGGCCATCTTGAATTTCGGACCACACCCAAAAACACTCGTTCTCATCTCACGGTGATAACAAAGGTACCCAAGAAGTTTCGTAGAGATCGGTTCATAAATACTGCCTCTAGCCTGAGCCGTATAGAAGTTGTGTACAAAAAACTGATTAGACCTAATTTCGGTACAAAATGGCCACTGGCAGCCATCTTGAATTTTGGACCGCACCCAGAAACACTCGTTCTTGTCCCAAGGTGATAACAAAGGTACCCAAGACGTTTCGTGAAGATCGGTTCATAAATACAGACTCTAGCCCGAGCCGTATTGACATGTGTACTTACTGTGTGTAAGTAGCACTGAAAAAATCAAAGTTCATCTAATTTGCATAATTTCTGCACGACAAAAAAACCCGTATTATATGTGATGTATCCCATGGTACTAAACATTCACACAAAAAAATATTCAAATCAGCACTTTCATATGGAAGTTCTGTGCAAAAATCTGATTGCACCAAATTTTGTACAAAATGGCTGCCATCGGCCATCTTGAATTTCGGACCGGACCCAAAAACACTCGTTCTCGTTCCACGGTGATAACAAAGGTACCCAAGGAATTTCGTAAAGATCGGTTCATAAATACGGCCTCTAGCCCGAGCCGTATTGGCATTTGCACTTACAGTGCTGAAAGTAACACCAAAAAAACATCAAAGTTAGTCTAATTTGCATAATTTACACACGAGAAAAAAACCTGTATTATATGTGATGTATCCCATGGTACTAAACATTCATACAAATAATTATTGAAATTAGAGCTTTCATGTGGAAGTTCTGTACAAAAAACAGATTTCTGCATCGTCGGTACAAAATGGTGGCTGGCAGCCATCTTGAATTTCGGACCGCACCCAAAAACACTCGTTCTCGTCCCACGGTCATAATAAAGGTACCCAAGAAGTTTCGTAAAGATCGGTTCGTAAATACGGCCTCCAGCCCGAGCCGTATCCAATTGTTGACGGATAGACGGACAGACGGACGGCGGGCCATGGCATAAGCTCAAATTTGGCTTCGCCAAAGTTGAGCTAAAAATTACACTTTCCAGCGTTGATCACGGGCAGTAACTTCCAACAAATTTTGATAATCCTGTCATCTTCTTGAATGCGACAAATCAGCAAGCTGTGAACAAAAATGCTTTGAAGTTTCAATTCTCTAAACTGCAAGGAGTGGGATGAGCCGATTATACTACAAGGGAACTTCTTTTTCACTAACATAGTTGTTTCCAATACCCTTTCTCAGTTCATTTTATTTAGGCCACTGTAAGAAAATTAGAAGAGAAAATACTTTTATTTCGGTTTATAATTGTTCAGGACCCACACTCGCTTGATCTTTACAGTGATCGCGGTATCAGATCATAATGACTGGTTTGAAGGAATCTGAATTTGCACAGATTTCAAAGTCGAAACCACAGACACAAATAGGGTGCTCAACAGTCAGGAGCGTCGTTAAGGAGAGTTGGGGATCCCCCTGCCACCCCACAGAATAATCTTTCCAGTCGGGACATTTTCGTCCATCCCGAAGTCTTGGATATCGAGTTCATCTTTTAGTAATCATGCACGTTCTTGTGAGGCGAGCTTTGATACTTGGAATTTGTGTGTATCACAAATACAGTTGGTCCAAACCAGAAAATAAGCAGACTGTCATCTGCAAAATGAGGTCCCCAGAGGGTGAATTTAGTGATGCTGCCCTCTGTGGACCTCAATCTCAGTCAGGGTCTCAAAACTAAACAAATTCACCCTCTGGAGACCTCATTCTGCAAATGTCAGATTGCTTATTTTCAGGCGGAGTTGGTCATACAAATTGGGGTCTTTAGTACTAGACTGCGGCCCAGCATGACCAATCTGGAGTGAGAGTAAGGTATGTGCCAATTAACCCTGTGCACTCTGATGTCAAAGTTTTCAGCAGCAAAAATTTCCCATAATGCAGTTTGATATTTAACCAAATATACCTTGTTTGACAGAGTTGGGGGAGTATGTTCAAATGGGATTCGGTACGCAATAGGCACAAGGGGTGGGGTGACATCACGTATTGCTATGTCATGTTAAATTATTGGTCACTCCATATAGTTTATAAATACATTATAGAGATAATTTGGATGTGCTAAGCGTAGAAACACAAGGGACCCCAGGGGGTGGAGGGTATCTGAGGTGTTCATTTAACAATGTTGTTTAATCCTTTGATACTTTTGTACGTCTTATGACTTACGAAATCAAACAGCGCATTGATACTTTGTGGTCATTTGGTTTGTTATTATTTTTCGATTTTTTAAAGTTTTAATCTCAATTCCTATTTTCTCCCGAATAGTGCTCAGTGACAACCATTGAGCCAAATGTCGCAGCTTAAAATACTAATATAATCCTGCTGTCAAGACTTCTTAACTGGTTGAGTACTAGAAAGCACTATCAGAACTTTCAAAAATGAGGATACCAGAGCAAAAGCCAACACTTTCCTTGCTTATATTTCATATTCAGTTAAACACAAATAATATTTTGTTTATATAAATTTGTTTTATTACAAATTATTGGAGAGTGCCTGTGGGCACTCTCCAATAATTTGTAATAAACACGTTTTGAATAACAAATTCAGACCACCAAAAATAATCTAGCCCTCACCAGATAATCACTAATGTGAAAAATATCTTATTTGTACTTTCTGACGTTTGACGTCGCATTTTGAAAAACATTGAAAAAACTGAATTCCCAGTGACGTTTGAACGTCAAGATAATTAAAGTCTCAAGGGGTTAAAGAAGGATTTAATTAGTAATTAAGGCTGTTTAACACTACGGGGGAATGAAGTCATCCAATTATTTATAACTCTATTGTCCATCTCAGATGATTTTTCTAGTATTGGGTTGCCGCCACAGAAATAATGCCCAGATTTCCAGTTATGCAAAACTAGGGAAGCCAAATATCAACCTTGAGACTTGAACAAACTTGAATCAGACCCCTCCCTTATCCACTCCTAGAATGCTGTATACCAAATATCAACAGATTCTGAATGGTGGACCTGAAGGAGATTTTTAAAGATTATTCATCATATTACACTAAATTAAAGTTTGGGCCTCCATAGGAAGCCCAAATATGAATTTGAACAAACTTGTTGTACCAGATATCAAAACATTCCGAATGGTGGATCTCAAGAAGATTTTAAAAAATATTCCTCTCTTGCAACAAATTGAAATTAGGGCTCTCTTAGCCCAAATATTAACCCATGGACTTTATTTGAACTACCTTGAAATTGCCCCCCCCCCCCCCCCCCCCCCACCCTCCCCTAAGAATATTGTATACCAAAAAATCCTGTCTGGTGGTTGTGGAGAAAAATATTTTGAGAATACTCCTAAAATAGCTTTCACTTAAAATATGGGTCCCTGAAGGAAACACAAATATCAATACGGGGACTTTATTTGGACAAATTGAATTTGACCCTTCTAAGGATGTTCCATATCAAATATCAACAGATTCTGACTAGGGTATCTCAAGAAGCAGATTTTTTAATATTACACCCCATATTGGACTCCCCCCCCCACCCCCCCCCCCCCACACCCCCAATAGGGAGCCCAAATATTAACCCAGGGACTGGGTTTGTCATGAGAAAAATTTTTAACAATCTTCCTCATACTGCACTAGGGTAAAATTTGGGTTCCCATAGGGAGCTCAAATATTAATCCCGGGACCTGATTTGAAAAAAGTTTGCATCTGTATATCACAAACCAATAGATTCAGTCAGGTGAGTCTGAAGAAGATTTTTTTAAAGTTAAAGTTCAGGCTCCCATAGAAAGCCCAAATATTAACCGGAGGACTTGATTTAAAAAAAAACTTGAACAAGACTCTGTTAGGATGCTATATGCCATATATCAAAAGATTCTGACTTTTACAATGGCATAGTGGGGGTTTGAACCAACGCCAAGTTTCCTTCGGCACCAACCGCGTAGCAAAACTATACTGAACCACGCACACCTCTCAGCCACCAACATACCCCATAAAAAGTATGCTAGTTAACCAAGTATATACGAGGTCAGTACAGATCACACGGAATTCTCTCTCGGTGATTTTTAGGTTATTCATCAAGGAATTGCATCAATTTTTATCAATTCTACATACTTAGCTGCAAAGAAATCAGAACTTCTCGATCAAATTTCTGCGTGCCATAGAAGCAACATAGACACACGGAAATTTGATAGAGAAGTTCTGATTTCCTTGCAGTTCTGACTTTCAGTTCTGTGGAACAGGAATTTCAAAGACTGTTTCTCATACTGGACTAGGTTCAAATTCTGCCTCCAATAGTGAGCACAAATATTAAATCAGGGAATTGATTTTCACAAACTCAAATCTGACTCCCCTTAGAATAATGTATACTATATATCAAAAGATTCTGATTGGTGGTTTGTGAGAAGAAGATTTCAAAGAATATTCCTCACATTGCACAAATTTAACCCTTTACCTAACATAATAGCCAAAACCGGCCAGCGCTATTCTCAAAAATCGCCAATTAATTTTCTTTTTTTTTTCCATTTTTTGTCTCAAAAACATAGGTTATGACCCCTCGTTGGAACGAGCTCGTTCCAACGAGGGGTCATAACCTATGTTTTTGAGACAAAAAATGAAAAAAATTAAGTTATTCAAGAATTATTTTTGCAAGTGTCGTCTGCTTTTCAGGTTAGGTAAAGGGTTAAATTCAGGCACAATAGGGAGCCCAGATATCAATTGAGGGACTTGATTTGAACAAACTTGAATCTGAACCCGAAAGGATGCTGTATACCAAACATCAAAGGATTCTGATATGTGGATCTGAAGAAAAAGAAATTTAAAAATGATTCCTCATTGCTCGAAGCTAAAATTAGGGCTACCATAGAGAGCCCAATTATTAACCAATGGACTTGATATGAATAAACTTGAATCTGCCCCCATAAGAATTCTGCTTACCATATATTAGAAGATTCCGACTAGCAGTTAAGAAAAGTTTTAAAGATTATTCCTCATATTGCACTATGTTAAAATTCGAAGCTCCCATAGGGAGCCCAAATATTAACTGAGGGACTTGATTTGAACATACTTGAAATTGACCCCCGTAATGATGTTTTGTGCCAAATATCAAAAGATTCTAACAAGTGGTTCTGGAGAAGAAGATTCTTTAAAGAGTACTTCTCATATTTCACCCAGGTGAAAATTTGGGCTCCTGTATTTAGTCCAAATATGAATGGAGGGCTTAATAAGAAACTTATGCTTTGGACCCCCTCTCTCCCCCCCCCCCCCCCCACCCCCTCTCTATGGATGCTGTATACCAAATATCAATTAATGTTTGCAAATATGTTGACTCAGCACTTTTTCAATTCTCCCTACAGTATACTGTGGCACAACTGATGGCATTTTTTTTATCATACCAGGCTAGTTGTCCTAAAGGTGGTTCACACCAAATAACAGTTCTCTGTTCCATGTGGTTTGGAAAATATGGGCAGTTGAAAATATTTTTATTTTTAGCTCCTAGGGTTCTACAGGGATGCAGTGATTTTTTTTCCCATGAATCAAGAACTTCTGACTCAATAATACCACACACAAATTTTTGTTCAAATTAGCTCTTCGGTTCAGGAAATAGACATTTTGGGTGGGACCAAAAATCTTGCTCCTCCCATTACAAAGGCAGATATTGTCTTTGTTTGAACAAATTTGATTCCACACATCAAAAGGAAGCTCAGTACCAAATATTAAGTCATTGTACCCATTCATTCAGGGTCAAGGCAAGTTTTTTTGAACAAAATCAAAATGCAACGTCAGAACAAACAATCATCTCAATTTAACTGAAATCAGTTCAGCAGTTTTGAATGAGAAGCCACTAACACCATGTTCATGGATGACAGACGACTGACAATGAGTGATCACTATAGCTCACCCCAACTTTCAGTCACGTGAGCTAATACAACATCACTTCTACAAGTGATTCAGGTGTATTGCAAAATCATTTGCACTGCAGGTTTTATCTCACCAGAAACAGCACTAACTGCCCCCCCCCCCCCCCCCAACCATGGACAGATCCAGGAAAGGGGCACACCCAGCAGGGTCCCTTCTATTTGGTGTAACTTAAATTTTTTTCACAAGCACCAAGACTAGCGGGAAACAGTATTATCCCTGATAACACATCAAAGAGGTAGTATTCATACAGCTGTAGTTCCTACCAAGAAACCACCAGAGAGCAACACTGGCCTTCATTTTCAAAACATTTCTCCTGGGACTTTGGGAAAGCCCTCAGACCCTGCAAATGAAAGCAGGACACCTACAGTCTGATGCTCACCCCCAAACACATTGGGAGAGGATACTTCACACCATGACCCATGATTAAAATGTGCACACCCCCACCCCCAACTCTGAATTCTGTATCTACAACTGCTCCTAGTTTCACGTACAGAGGAAAAAAATTTTCATAGTGTACACAACAAGAAGTTAGCAACAATGTCTAACACCATACAACAAGGCATTTCAGAACTCCAAACAGAATAATGCATTGACCACACCAACACACCCTCTCCTAGTGTATCAGATTTTTATTGTGCTTAAACTCCCCACCTGGGTTAACGATTAAAAACTCACCAAGAATACACTGCAAGTTGTGCAAGCTATGCTGATTGATTTTTTCAGTAAAGATAGAAACCATTTTTGTTCTCTCTTTTCACATCCACATGTTGCATAAATATTTGTATCAAATGTTCAATGTACTAAATTCAAATTGTTGTTTTAGTTTTATTGGCAATGTTTATTTTGTCCATGCAGTGTGTGGAGAGTGGATTGTAACCAAATTACCCATGGAGTGGAGTTATCACCCAAAGTATCACTTACAAATTCTGCACATATGGACAAAAAAAACCCACAAGTAATGTTTCAGCCAATGGACCTCCGGGACCCGGAGGTCCATTGTCTGGAACTTTGCTTGTGCTTGTTATGCTTTGCAACAAATTTGCAATTATTGCTTGGGTGGAATCTCCACTTTATGGGTGATTTAGTGATAATACACTCTCCATGTACTGTACTTGCTGCTGGCTATTTTACCATGGGCCATTTTAACCTGACGAGTTTGGTCAGTGCTAGTTACTCTACTTTGACCATTTTAACCTATAGTCATGTTGTTATTTACTATTGGTGTTTAAGGTCACTTTCAGTATATATGACTGATGACTACAGCACAAGCAGGAAGTCAAGTTTGGCTAATCTTTATATGCTTGTGATACCCACCCTGTTTAGATGACACCCACTTCTGGCACTGGTTATCGGATTCTACTTTGTCAATAAAACAGAGCTTGTTCCTTTGAGGTAAACATGCACTGCTCCACGGAAATGGATGGATGATTGGAAAAAACTTATGACCACAAAATTAATGTCTAACATTTGATATATCTTTATACTGATTATTTTTTAAGTTTCTTCATTTCAAGCCCATAAAATCTGTTGCAAACCCTCACATTAACATGATTACTGCCACTACAAGTTATCTTGTAGTTCCCATTGTACCGGATTCTGCTGCTACGAGTATACTCAGTCACTGTAGTGTACATTTATTTGAAGGTAATTTGCCCGGCAGTAAAAAAGAAATGAGGGAATGTAATGCTGGCACATGGACAGAGATAAATATGGTGGAAAATATGTAAGTTGCTTCCCTAGGTCCGACAAGCGGTCTGGCAAATCTGTGATTTGGAAGACCATATTTGGTATTATTTTCAGAGTCACCACTGATAAAAGTGAATCAAAATCTGTTTTATTTGTAACTGCAAAACATAAACAAGTGAATGATAATAGTGAGCACTTAATGAATGAATGGATTTGTACGAAAGTGTAAACGTTTGTGAAGGTAGACGTCAGGGAAGGGGGTGGGGTGGAGCATTTTTCCAACACAATACGAAATACAAAAAAAAATTGTTTCCCCAAAAATATGTCTGTTGCACATCTCTTTAATTTATACCTAGAAAAAAGCATGTTTTTTTACTATGCTTGGATTATATAGTTGTGGTTATAAGTTGGAAACAGGTGTAGCCTAAGTGGGACCTAGGCTGTAGTGTGGTAAAGTTTGAAGCAGCCATCCAAACAAAGTGCTTGTTTGTCTGGGCAAACATTGCAGATGTAGTGTGATTCACGCCTACGCTTTGGCTGGGTGCACACCTGACACAGCTTTGTGGGGTTTTGCTTTTTTGTCAGTGGGGGTAGACTTGTTAGTTGTGAAATGTTTCTACAGTTGGCATTGGTAGTGGGGTGGAGGCCAGGGCATCATCAAGTTTGTCAAACACCTCACCAAGAAAACAAACAGTGAACTTCAGCATGCACAAATGCTTCTCACCACCATACTGGTTGCAAAGTAAATAAACATTCAGTACAACTTCATCAGAAAGGGCCTGTAATATGAATGGAACACACTGAAGTTGTAGGCTCCTGCGAAAATTTGAAATTCGTTTCGAAAGTCAATATTCATTTCAATTTGATTCAAAATCTGAAATTTGAATATTTTTGAATATACTTCGGCTATAATCGTGAATGTTTACCGATTGTAATTGATCACATTATTTTATATTGAAGTATTGTTCTGAGTAGAAACGAAACTGACTTGTAGCAATAACAGCGTTTGTAGCGATATAGCTACAACTGAACAATAGTCGTAGCTACATTGCTACAAACACTATTACCGCTACAACTGTTCATGTCAACTTATTGTCTATTATGACCAGTGACCATTTACCGGGTATAAGTTTTCAACTTTGAAAAGTTATTCAGCTGTTCAACTTTAACCCTTCATCCAACGAATCGCCCGCATCCGCCCGATTAATATGCAAATTCAGCAGTTGAAAAAATATTATTTTTAAAAAAAATTCAACAAAACCATATCATGTGACCACTCGTTGGAACGAGCTCGTTGAGCTCGTTCCAACGAGAGGTCACATGATATGGTTTTGTTGAAATTTGTTGAAAAATTTAAAAAAATGTTATTTGAAATAATAAATTTTAATATCGTCAGCGTTGGGTAAAGGGTTAATAAATGATTTGTTCGACAACATGATCACATTATTTTATATTTAGTATTGTCCTGTTCGATCACAGTTACTGGATACATTGTCAAAACCAGTGGGTTTCACTAAGAATACCCCTGATTATTATATAAACAGAGTAGAGCAAGCGTTAATTTATAAGTGGATCGACGCGTAGAATTATCATTTCATTTCAGTCATTCAGCATTTTTATTTAAAACAAATGGCTTCACGTCAAAGTCACAACCGAATGGAGTCGATCCGATTTGAAACGTGTTTTTTTCCAGGAAAGAATGTGATAAAAGTGAGGTATTAGCCCCATCAGCCAGGTTCGTTTAAAATATTTGATTGCTGCATATTGAAGCTACAAAGTCAACAATTCATATAGTTTCAATCAATAGCTACTATACTGGTTATATCTCAATTTATAGTGTGGGAAGTAGTGAGGCGAAAAATGCTCTCTACATAACTGTGTCTTTTAATAATCGGGTTATTATTTTTAGAAAAAAACTTTTTTTTGCTGACGTATCCATTAAACTGTAATTCGATTTGAAGTTTGATTCAAAATTCAATTTTTTCCACCAATTATATTCTATATTCAATTCGATCAAAGTCAGCAATTTGCAGGTCCCTATGAAGAGGTGTTGAAATATTTCTACGAGATAACTCATAGTTGGCATCTGGATAAAAGTTTCTTCCCAGGTGCCAACTACAAGTTATAGACTATTTTTCGTATTTTCCTCTAGTTATAGGTAGAGCTGTAGGTTAACCGAAACCAAACCAAAGTTTTTAGTTTTTTTAAAAAACCGAAACCGTCGACATCCCGTAATCTAAGGTTTTTCGTTTTTTTATTAAATACTCTCTTGCTGCAGAAATTCACAGAATGTTGTCATTCCAGAGTAGTGAGAGTACTCAGACACTGCCAATGGCAGTGTCTGGGTACTCTCACTACTCTGGGAAGGCTACATTCTGTGAATTTCCCACATTTCAGTTTAGTTGTGTTTGCAGCTTTCCTCAAGTTGCGTGTAGGTGTCAGCCCTCGAAAAATGGCCAAGCACAATAAAAATTCTGTATATTTAGGTGATTATTATATTGGCCTTCCTGATTCTTCATGTATTATAGCTTATTTCAGGCATTCATTGCGTTTCACTCAATTTCACTACCATTCAGTTATGACTCCGGACATAAGAATGAGTTTTATTGAATTTTACTTGGCCTCATGAACAAACCGAAAACCGAACCGAGGTATTACTCCACCTGAAAACCCAAAACCGAAACCGAACAAGAAATTTAAAAACCTACAGCTCTAGTTATAGGCTGAAACAATGTTTATTACCATATTTACACAAGTAAAATATAGTAATCTACCTAATAAAGGTAAAAACGACACATGGTATATGTGCAGAAAATACACCTTGGTTTCTGGCAGTCAACATGTTAAACATTGATGGTAAGGGAGGGGTGAGGGAAAGACTGGGAATCTTTGTACATCTACAGTAGGTAACATCATATATGACACATAACCTCTTGACTTCAGTGCCAAACTGCACCTGGGTCACATATAAAAGACACCAGGCACAGATTAGTGGGTTGGTTGGAGATTGAGATTTGCTCAAAGATTTACATTAGTAAGTTTAGTGTCAAGGAGGTGTTCAGCGAATAGTACAGAAAAGAAAGACAATATAATGAACAGCAAACAATTAAGGTGGATCAGTAAAAATTTAATCCTACAGCCCCGAAGGGCTGTCCTACAGCCCCAAACAGCAGAAGGATTAAATTATTAGTTATCCTCCGAACAAATGTTGTAGTGAGTAAATTGCATTTTCAATTAATAATTTCATTTTATACCATGCTCCCCTATGTTACTACATGTGAAAAGCTTGTATGTTATATTTTAGCTTTTAACCCCATTACCGGCGTAAAGCTTCTACTGCGGTTAAAACGTTTTCAATGGGAATTCCATTACAAAAAATATTCACACTTTGCGATATTTCATTTAAACATATGACGTCTTGCAGTACTATGTACCACGTGTAATGACTTGTTAAGTATAAAATACCTACAATTAAATACTTAAAATAAAATTTAAGAATTAGTAAAAATTTTACTGAAAAAGCAAGGTAAATTCAATTTCAACTTTGACGATGTGTCTAGCTGTCAATCAAGCATTCACATGTAGCTGGAAGTACTGCCCACCAGCACAGATGTAAACAATACAAACCCATGTGTTTGCGATACCAAGTATCGTTTTTTTCTCCATTTTAAGTGTCAAAGTCGATTATTTAGTAAGTGCAAGAGCCGGGTGGTTAAAACCCTTATTCTATGAGTGATTTATATCTGATTACCGGTCCAAGAACCTATTTATTCTACATTTTATTTTACAATCCATATAATCTAATACAGTAGAATCCTCTTAATTGAATATCCACTTTGCCAGTGAAAATTATTCAATTACCAGGAGTACACAATTAACAGGGATTTGGTCAGTTTCCTGTGTTCTGGAGGTAAACTGAGAATTTATTCTATTATATCTTGTTTGACAGAGCTCATAGAGCTCTGTCAAACAAGATATAATAGAATAAATGCCTGCATTCGATGTAGTGAGGCCAAAAAGGTTGATAAATAAGGGGAATTTGGTGCATGTCGCAGTAATTTTTTCACCATATTACAAAAAATTATATACAATTAACAGGAGTTTACTCTACAACCCATATGCAATTAACAGATCAAATTTGTTTGGTAAATGGTTTTGTGTTTGAAAATTATATTCAATTAACAGGGATATACAATTAAGAGATATCCAATTAAGTGGGCTCCACTGTAATAGTTTGTTATAGGTGTAGTTTTCTTGCATGCATTTCTAAGTGTGTCTTCTCTTGTGTTAGGTAAAGGGTTGATCGCTTTGGATTCTCTGTTCATGGGTTGTCAATTTGTGTTCAGTTCTGGTGAGAAATTCTTTTGTTAGTGGGAATCTCAGTTTGGTTTTCAAAATGACAATAGTATCTGTTATGAAGGATGTTGCTGTATAAAAATTGTATTTATCTTTGGAAAACCTAGGACTTTTTGAAATGATAAGCTTGTTTAAAGTTTATATTTTTGCTTATTAATTGTTGCTCTGCTTGCAATATTATCAGCATTGAAACGTCGGTCGCGTTGCAGTCATCTGTACTTTGAGATATGTTTTTGGAAGTATTTATTTATTATTTATTTATTTATTGGTGTTTAAGATCACATATATCTGCATAATGGCTAATTACGACCATGACAGTTTTACGGGTGGATGAAGCCGGAGTACCTGGAGAGAATCACCGAGCAACTGTCAGCTCCACAACATACTAACTCCACACAAGCAGGGTTAGCATTGGTTGAAGACATGTGCACCATCGACATGCAGTATGCCTCAGTACACAATGCCACCAGGCCCCCATGTGCGCAATGGGGGTGAAGTGTCTTGCCCAAGGATGCAACACAGTTGCCGAAGGTGGGATTCGAACCGAGGACCTCTCAGCTTGCAACCTGCACCTCTACCAACTGGGCCACCATGCTCCCACGTTTTTGAAGTGATAGATGACAATTTTAATTAAAAAAGAAATAGTGCAGGCATCATCTACAATTAACTCTTTGAACTATAGTGGTATCTTCCATGCAAGTTCAATGGCAGCAATTACAAGAGTCCATATTCATTATTTGGGGTAGACCAATCAATATTTTCAACGTGCAGCCTTAGGGCTGCACTTTGAAAATATTGATTAGTCTACCCCACACATTTACTGAACAGCCATCCTGTTTAATGACGTTATGACGTATCATGTTCCTGGCCATAAAAGGGGCCGCTCGGGTTCAAAGGGATAATGTTAGATGAAGAATTCATCACCAAAATTGGCAATGCAAGATTTACCAACCATCTTGTGATTGGCAAAAACAATCAGGGTCAAAATGACTTATCTTGCACTACAAGTACAAAAGTAATCAAAGAATTTTGACCGGATCACAAAAACCAGGTCTTGATCTGTTCTAATTTATGTTTATTGCTTACCCTTTGAACACTGATGTCAAAATATCCAAATAACAGCTTGCAAATTTTTCCCATAATGCAACTAGGAATTTTGCCAAAACAATTTTGTTTGACAGAGCTTATCAAGCTCTCTGTCAAACATGATTGAATGGGATAAATTCCCAGTTGCATCATGGTAAAATTTGCTACTTGAAATTTTGGTATTTTAACCCTTTACCCAACTTAACAGCCAAAACCGGCCAGTGCTATTCACCAAAATCACCATTTAATTTTCATTATTTTTTTCACTTTTTGTCTCAAAAACATAGCTTATGAAATTTGTCTACATATCTTTGCCTTGTTACAATTTATGAGAGCGTTCCCCTAGGCACTCTCCCATAAACTGTAACAAAGCAAATCCTTAAAGACTAAATAACAAGCATGTTGAGCTCATTCCAATGAGGGGTCATAGACTGTGTGTTTGGCACAAAAAAATGAAAAAAAATAAGTTGTTCAAGAATTTTATTTACAAGTGTCGTCTGCTTTTAGTGTTAGGTAAAGGGTTAACATCTGTGTACAGAGTGTTTTTTATAAATGGTCCGATTTCCTGCCCACAACACTGTAATAAACGTTAAAAATAAAACTCGTAAACATTGTTATCTCACATGCTATTTTGTTTTTTTTTATATTTAGTCTCGATTTTGTAAGGTCCATATAAATAGAGGTTGATATAAAATACTTGCAGGAATTTAACCCTTTACCCAACGCAGACGATTTCAAAATTTATTATTTTAAAAATCATTTTTTAAATCTTTTCAAAAAATTTCAACAAAACCATATCATGTGATCCCTCTTTGGAACAAGCTTGTCGAGTAATTTATATATTTTTTATACTTACCAATGACCCAGACATAGCTGGTGCTAACTCTTAAAAATCTAGGGCCAAACACAAATTTTGCCCCCCAATCCCCAAAATTTGCATCTAAAACCAAAAGAAATCATGTCCTGAAGGACCTCCATACTTTGCTCCTACTGCACATGCGCAGTGTCAAGGACGTTCCGAAATTGGCGCCAATCACCATTCTTGCAAGCAGTGCCTGGTCAGCACTATGTACTCAGCGGGGAGGTATGAGTTCCCAACTCTTGTGAGGGCCATCCCCATCTGGGTCATTGGTAAGTATAAAAAATATATAAATTACTATAAATTTTTTAACATTTTTATACTGTACCAATGACCCGGACATAGCTGAATAGTAAAAAGGCTGGAGGGCCTAGGACATAGAGGAAAATCCAATAAGCTCAACTATATAATATAGAGTCAACCCCTCAAGGAGAAAAGGAGTATTAGGCTTTACATGTATCTTTCTTATTTTATGATAAATTAGAAAGATACAATACCCTTCATAATTGAGCATAATAACATTCATGTTCTCTATTAACATCCAGTATAACCCTTTATACTAATTATTTTTAAAGTAAGCCAATAAATAAAGTTAGTCCAGAGAATTGAGACTCTTTATATTCTTTGAAAATGTCCAAGGATTGTATATTAACGCCCATTTGACACTTGACATATACAAATGCTTCACACCGAGCTACACTTTAAAAACATGACATGAATGAATTTTTAACATTAATATTACACTTTAAAACCATCCCGGAAACGACTCAGAAATACTGACTTCGGAGGAGGAATTCCCTTGCTTTTCACTATAAAGCAGGTGACCTAAGGGAACACCCTCCCCCCCCCCCCCTTCCCCTTGCCCTGGGTCAAATAGCGAAGAGGGCAGCCGGACGGAGTCACTGCCGGAACAGAAATCCTGCATAACTATAGTTGCAACTGTTTAGTGGACGACATTCTGAGCAACAGATAACGGACCTAAACAATGCAGGCCTCCAGAAATGGACTCAATATTTCTGAGATAAAAATTCGTGAATGTGGATGGCTGAGACCAATAAGCAGCCTTCATTAAATCTGTAATAGCAATACTATTTGCATAAGGCCAAGATGTAGAAAGAGCTCTTACTTCATGAGCCGAAATCTTAAGCACAGACTGCTGAGAAGAAGATAAATTTTCATAAGCAGTACGGATAGTTAATTGAATCCATCTAGCAAAAGAATGGACTGAAATGTCCTTTCTATTAGGCATCAGAGACAGAAAGAAACGTTTCCGTCCCTTTCTGATAAACCGAGATCTCTGTTTATAAATACGTAACGCTCTAACAGGACAGAGTAAAGGCCTACGCCCGTCTGAAGACAGAAGGGCCTTAATAACAATAGGTTCCGGATATTTATTAGGAGCCTGATTCTTAGCTAAAAATCCCACATTAGTAGTGAAGGTGATAGTGTTCCCGACACTACGATAATGAGGATCATCCACCGACAGTGCATAAAGCTCACTGACTCTTCTAGTAGAAGAGAAAGCTAAGAGAAAAGCTGTCTTATAAGAGAAAAATTTGAAATCTACTGTCCCAAGAGGTTCAAATCGCTTTTCCTTCAGTTTAAGAAGAACCCAAGCTAAATTCCACTTAGGAATTAACCTAAGAGTTCTGGGTCTATTTATCGAGAAGTTTCTATCTAACTTAGATAAAGAGACATTAGATCCAATTTGTAAACTATCATCATGTGCATAGGTATCAGATAACATAGACCTATAACCCTTAATAGTAACAGGCTGCAGTTTGATTTCGTCAAACAAGTATACTAGAAAGTTTGCAATGTCTGGTATGGAGGGATCAAAAATATCAACAGAATGATCCCTACACCAACAACGAAAGACCTTCCACTTAGCCGCATAGTTTAGCGAAGAGGAGGTCCTCCTACAGTTAGAAATCGCGTCCACTGCTCGTCCTGTAAAGTGCTTGCCATGCAAGAAGGACCGCACAACGGAAAAACGTGAAGGTTGAGACCTTGCGGGTTGTGATGAAGTTGACGCGGTTTCCCCTGCGAAAGAAGATCCTCCCGTGGAGGAAGCTTTCGCGGTAGGTCCCACAACAGACACCTGAGTAGATTTATCCACGGTCTCTGTGGAGACAGAGATGCTACCAACAGAATCTTGCATTGAGATTGTTTTATTTTTAGCAATACTTGCTGAATCAACGGCGTTGGAGGATACGCATATCCTATCATTCCGTCCCAAGGGATCGACAGAGCGTCTACTGCAAATGCTCTTGGATCTGGACACAGAGACACATACGTCTGCAACTGATTGTTGAGATGTGTCGCAAATAAGTCTATCATTGGCCGTTCCCATTGGTAGCAAATCTGATTGAATACTTGTTTGTTGAGAGTCCACTCCGACGGCAACAAGCGACCCTTTCGTGAAAGGGAGTCTGCTAGTACATTCAGACGACCCGGTATATGACGGACCGAAAGCAGAACTTGATGTTCTAGAGCAAACAGAAGGATTCTTTCCGTTTGATTGAATAACGGAACTGAATGAGTGCCTCCCTGGTTCCGTATATACACCACTACTGTCGTATTGTCGGACAGGATTTGGACATGAGCATTGTGAATAATGTCCATCCAATAACGTAACGCAAGCCAAATTGACATCATTTCCTTGATGTTTATGTGCTTGCCTAGGAATTGTGGATCCCAAAGACCCTGGTATCTCGAATCCGTTGGATCAATGTTGCACCCCAACCTGTTTGACTGGCATCCGTCATAACGGTAAAACTCAGATCCGGCAACTGCAGCGGAACTCCCTGAGTTAACCACTGAATGTTTGCCCAAGTCTGAATCTCTCGTTTCACTTGATCTGACAAGAGAACGTCTATGTCGAGCGAATGAATTTTCACACTCCAATTCTGAGTCAAGAAAATTTGGAGAGGACGAGTGCGTAACCGCCCCATCGGAATGAGATCCGCAGCGGCTCCGCACAGACCTATCAGTCTCATGAACTCCCTCGCTGTGACTTTGTCTGCGTGAAGACAATAGCGAGCGTAACAACTGACTAATTTCGCTCTGGTTAACGGCAGACGAACAAGATTGTTGTGCGTCTCGAAGCTCATTCCCAGATGTGTGAATGACTTGGACGGCACCAGATCTGACTTCTCGTCGTTTATTATAAAACCGAGACGTCGGAGCAATAGAAGCAGATTCTGCACATCGTTCTGAAGCGTTAACTCGTTGCCGTACCTTTGAAGAATGTCGTCCAGGTAGGCCGACGTTACCGCAGACGAATGAGCTCGGAAATACATCATTACCGAGTTCATTACCCGAGTGAAAGCCCAGGGTGCCAGGTTCAATCCGAAGCACATCGCCTGGAATTGATACACCACTCCTAGGACTGTGAAGCGTAGATACTTTCTGAATGTCGGATGTACCATGACATGAAAGTATGCATCTTTGAGATCTATGCATGTTGCATAATCGTTCACCCGAATACTCGCTCTGACCGATCGAATCGTCTCCATATAAAACTTCGGAGCGACGATCAGCTTGTTTATCCAGCTCAAATCTATGACTGGACGGAACGAGCCGTTTGGTTTCGGAACCAGAAACAGATGGCTGTAGAATCCCGGTGTTTCCTGGTTTTCTACGACCTCTACCGCGTTCTTCATTAAAAGAGACTGCACCTCTGATAACAGAGCGTCTCTTTTCTGCGGATTTGACGGAAGTTGAGTCCATTTTGGACTTCGAGTTAATGGAGGCTTTCGTTTGAAGGATATTTTCAGACCTTCCGAAATCACCCCTCTCACCCAAGGGTCGTCCGTAATCGACGCCCACTCTTGTGAAAAACTCGACAACCTTCCGCCAACCGGATCACGATAAAGGTTGAAGCCATCACCTCCTGGACCTGTGAGGCCTGCGGGAGGAGAAACCACGTCCTCCACGACCCGCACCTCGTCCCGTCGACCTCGGGGCGTCCGACCGGTTGTCCCGGCCCGAAGGACGTCCCGCACGAGAGTCGCTGCCTTGACGGTCTCTTGAATAAGACCAAGAGGATGCACCGGAACCTCTATAGGAACCTCTCTTGGGCGCATTAGACCCAGAAGTTCCTGTCTTACTCTTATCTGCCGTGTCCGACTTCTTAGAAGCGGACTTAAACAGCAGAGAATCCGAAGCTTTCTTAGTAATTTTATCGTAAATTGCAGAAAGTTTGCCGTCGAAGAGAAGTTCTCCGGAGACCGAAGCGACTCTGAGAGAGTTCTTCACCTTACTATCCACGAATGTGGATGTAGCTAGGGCTGCGTCACGTCTAACCAACTCCAAGTTTGCCACTGAAAGGGCGGAGTTACACGTGGAATAAGCTACTGCCCTTGAAAGAAGTCTTAAAGAGGATTGAACATCCTGGAATTCTTTCCCTTGAAAACGCAGTGATAACGCCTTTGTAAGGTGGTCTGCGTAAGATAAAGCATCTAAACTGGCTCTGTTAGACGAAATAGTCGTATCCAACACCGCGGTTGGGATAGACGTAGACGACGGTAATGATAATTCTAAGTCTTCCGCCTCGTCGTCCATACGCAGAGGAACTCTCGGGATACCCTGTCCTGCCGTATCGAATTTATTCCTTGCATTAATGAAAGGCAGGTTAAGAGCATTGGCGGACAAGAAACCCGCTTTTCCTGTTCTGGAAGCAAGCTTGAATATAGCGTCGTTCAATAATTCAAATGTCCTTGTGACATTATTGGACTGAGACGGAAACTCAGGAGCGATGTCCTTGAACCGCTCGAAGAAATCAGTGTCCAATGACGCTATAATTCTCTTGTCCGGTACCGCAGCAGTCTGGCCCGACGGAACAACCTGAGGAAGAAAGTGCCGGATGAAGTCAACGGCAGCTTTATGTTGTTCCGAAAGGGATAACTCCAAGTCATCCGTATCCCTTTCACCATCCGGTCGGACCTCATGATGCTCCCGGTCGTCCGCACCCGATGCTTCGGCGGAGCGTACCGACCCAGCGCCGTCGGATAATTCCCGATCCGACACTGTTTCTGTCGGTTGCTGGGATGCTGCGATAAGTTGTGCTATTTGAGCAAGCACGTCCGACATCGGGGCCTGCGGAGGCGCAGTCTTTCGCTGCTTCGCCGAGGGCAGCTCCGCATCTAGTGACTCCCGCATACTCTTCCTATGCGAACGTCCGGAGTCTACCGGCCTCGTGTCCCTGGCTACCGGATGGCGTGACCTGGTCGCCGAAGAATGCCTGGTCGGTGAAGCTGGTAAAATATCGGCGGTCACGTAGCCAAGGTGCGGTCGTGTGCGCTGGTGAGAGGAAGAAGCCTGAGCAGTCTCAGCGGACTGCCTATACAACGGAGCGTCCCGAGCAACGGACTGGCGCTCCGCTAACGACACATTTTGTACCACAACATCTGGTCCCAGATGTTGTTGTACGAGAGAGGGGCCTCTCTCGCTCGCAGTCCGGAAGGACCTGGACGAGCTAGGAACCGGACTAGAAGGCTTCCTCCGATCTCTCCTACTATCCATCGTCACTGGGTGTGCACCTTGAATGTTTATAGTGCTTGCATCACCCAACATTTCCTCCTGGACCGCATCGGACGAACCCGGCTGCCGAACCATTCGGTGAATGGACGCTACACCGGGCGAGCTAGCGGACGACAGCGCCGTCAATCCTACTAGGGACCTCTTAGGCAACTGTCGTATCTCCATGAGCACTTTTGCCGCTAGCTCTGTATTCAATTGTGACGACGGAAGCGCACTTGCGGAAGATAACATGGAAACATCACCCTGTTCTTGTTCCTCTGAAATAGAAACTGATAGAGTAGAGTGACCCTGCGGAGAAAGGGCCGGCATAGCCCTCTCTCCACTAACAACATATCGTGACACACGTTTCCAATGTTTGTCATCCCAATATTGACATATTGAACAGGAGTTAGTGCGAGTACACTGACTACAATTAATACAATGATCATGAAAGTCAGAGGAAGATTTCTTCCTATTACAATTTGAACAATAACCTTTCATTGTGAAAAGTCAACAACAAGTCCTAGTACTCGCACCAACCCCTAAACACAAAGATACATAATAACATGACCCATTAATAATGAAAAAACAATTGAAAATCAAAATAATTTTTGAAAAATATTTTTTCAGCGAAGCCCAAGTTTCTGAAAAGTAACGTTGAGCCCCAATGGATCCCAAGGCTAAGTGTGGTCAAAAATTTTAAAATTATATTAAATAATTAATGCAACACTTACGGATAATAATAATGTATCTTATAGTGAGATAAACTACTCCAAAGGCAAACAGCCCCCTCAAAAGAGACTGTTGCCAATGTAAACAAATAGTGTAAAAACACCAGAAAACATGACTCCAGGCACTGACAAAACTGGCCCGAAATCAGTCATCAAAATTACACACTATCTGATGCAAAACAGACGCTCCCAGGGGAGAATCTGCAGAACATCAGATGGTAGATGCAGAACCCAACGTTTAAACACCCATGGGTGAAAACGTAAACATGGGGAAAATAACAGAATTCATTCTGTAACCAAGCTAATTCTCCCAAGAGAATTTAGAAATGATCTTTCTCAAAAATATGCCAAAAGCATGGGAGAATAGCAAGGGGGACTTAGAAGACCAGGAGAGAGGAAACACTGAATAAGCAGTGCAACTTTATAACAAGAATGACAACAACAGGCCCATGCCTCGAAAATAGGCAACTTAACATAATTTCATTAAAAAATTTTAAGTTACAGCCCTGATTATTTTCTGTCACTCCTTTTTCCTCTCCTCCTTCTATATCCTCCTTAGAACCACCATTTCTCCAATAATTATGTGTCTGGCATCCTTTAAACTGAGATTTATAAGCACAAAGATCAGTGAGATGTTGACTGATGAAGGGCCAAAGAAAGGTGATTGGCGCCAATTTCGGAACGTCCTTGACACTGCGCATGCGCAGTAGGGGCAAAGTATGGAGGTCCTTCAGGACATGATTTCTTTTGGTTTTAGATGCAAATTTTGGGGATTGGGGGGGCAAAATTTGTGTTTGGCCCTAGATTTTTAAGAGTTAGCACCAGCTATGTCTGGGTCATTGGTACAGTATAAAAATATAATATTTTTTCAGCTGCTGAATTTGCATATTACGCGGGCGGATGCAGGCGATTCGTTGGGTAAAGGGTTAAAATTTCTTGATTTTAGAACAAAAATTTGTGGAAAATAATTTGTGGGCATACAAATATTTTTAAAATTTTTAAAAACTGTATTGATAAGTTTTTACATGCCTGAAAACTCGATTGCTTCTGGAAAGCATGGGTGAAGCCATCCTAATTTTTTTTATCCATCCTATGATTTTTGACTCAACATTTTTTCACAGACACAGAGATCAGGGGACACAGTGTATCCACAATAAAACATGGGCATCCACTACCTCTGGTGGCGGATGTCCGTGTATTATCATGGTTAACAACTGTGTCTCCCATGCATGATGTAGTCTTAGATGCAGCATAGATTTCTTGGGAGCCGATATAAATTGGATGCCCTTTCTCTAAATTTGAATTACTATTAACAAAATTTTGCTATTTTTACTGGAAATATTGTGGTCATGTGCAAAGAGACTACTGCAGAACCTTCCTTTTCTCAAATATTCCCAGGAAGCTTCTCTCCCTCCCGCCCCCCTCCCCCACAGATATCTTATAACATTTTTTATCAATTCTGTACAGTATTGATAAAAAAAAAATTCAAAATAAACAGAAAATCAAAACTGAATTCATACCATAATAAAACCTTTACCATAGCAAGAAAACTATAGCAAGAATACATGCATATTTGTTTTTACTGAATATAAAAGTAAACAAGGTGCAATGCCATCTGTATCCCCTGCCAAGGGTTTCCAAGTTGAATAAGTTGAAAAAGAGCATTTTAACTCTAGAAAAAAAAATGGACAGAACCTATTACTTGTGAATATCCTTACCTCGAAGGTTGACTATCAGCATACCAAAGATCATTTAAATCCAACATCCACTAACTGAGACATAAAGATCCTAGGCTGTTAATGATGGACGGATGGACAAATGTACGAACAAATGGACAAAAGATTGGACAAATGAATGGATGGACCCCATTTCTATATACCCTGCAAACTTCGTTTTGGCAGGGTATAACAAGCTTCACTGAACTATTCCAAAGTCCCAAGGCAGACACAACACATTGGACTAACAATATAGTGACATATCTAAAATCTGTAATTTGAAGATATTATTTGAATGAAATCAAGCCTGGAAATAAGCAGACTGTCATTTGTCAAAAGAGGACCCCAGAGGGTGAATTTGGTGATGCTACCCTGTACAGCAGGGTAGCATTATCAAATCTACCTTCTGTAAACCTCAATCTGAATCAAGATCTCCAGCCTAAACAGAAAGAGAAACCCAGAGGATAAATTGGGGGATTCTGGCCCATGTATGGGATAGCATCAGCAAATTCACCCTCTGGGGACCTCATTCTGCAAATGACAGATTGCTTATTTCCAAATTGTGAATGATTTTTGGAGTTATTTGACATAAACCTAAACAGAGTAACAAAAAAAGTCATTTACTTCCAAATTTTTATTTGAAATAGAATACAATATTTTTCTGTGTCACACAAACTTGGTAAATTAATGATAAACACATCTGAGCAAATGGTCAGAGATGAAAATAATTTACTGGCAGCAAATTTTATTTTGTACTTTGAATAAGAAAACAATATCAATTTCATGAGAAATGAAGAAAACTTCTTACTTGTACCCCAATTTTTGACTCGTCTGGTTGGACAATCAAGTGCTATTTTCTGCTTGTCCTGCACCAAAGTCAGCTCACAATTTTCCAACCCTGCTTGTTGTGAGACAGATGATCTGACATTACCCTGCCACACTGTACTGTAAATAACCCTTTGTGAATTTTAAATAATATTTTGAGATAAGTTTCAAGGATATAGACATAGGATCTCGAACTCCCCTACCCCATTTATTTTATTTATTTATTTCGGTTCAACAACACTTTCAACAGCCAGGGTCACCTCATATCAGACAGTTGGTGGAGGATGCTGTAATTCCTGGAGAGAACTACTGAGCAGTGGCAAACATCTGTCAGACTCCCCGACTTACCAACTATGCACAAGCAGGGTTAGCATTGGTTGAAGGCAACTGCATCATCAATATTCAGTACTCCTTAACTGGTAGAGTGCTGGAAGCCCATTTTTGGGCTTTATTCTGAAGAGGAGATACTGCAACTTAAAGGCTTGAAACTCAGTGGTTCTGCTTCGTGTTATCTTTGAAGTGATATTATTTATTCTGTTAGGATTTGCTTTGTTACAATCTATGGGAGAGTGCCCACAGGCACTCTCCCATAGATTGTAACAAAGCAAAGACATGTGAAGAAATTTTGATGGCCAAAAATAATTTAGCACTCTACCAGTTAATTCATAGCACCAATATGCCCACATGTAAGCAATCAGGATTAAGAGCCTTGCCCAAGGACAAAAGGCAGTTATCACTGGTCGAAACTGAACCGTGCACCTTTCAGTGTTAACATCAAAGACCTAATCACTGTGCCACTGTGCTCCCCATGCCATACTTTTTTTCCATAAATAGTTGAGAGAAGGAAAGAGAGAGAAAAATAGTTGAGAAAGGGTGAGAGATTTAGCAAACAGTTTGCCAATATATTTTTTGGTCATAATACCAACAACAGCAGGGGATGGGGGGTTGGGGTGGGAGGGATACTTCATGACTCAAATGTCATCATCTGTATTTATTTAATTATTTATTGATGTTTTAAGGTCACATATTTATGCACAATGGCTAATCATGACCGTGACAGTTTTACGGGTGGAGGAAGCCGGAGTACCCGGAGAGAACCACCGAGCAACGACGAGCAGCTGCCAGCTCCCCAACATCGTAACTCCGCACTGCAGCACAGGCAGGGTTAGATTGGTTGAAGACATGCGTACCATCGACGTGCAGTACGTCTTAGTACACGGCGTCATCGTGCCCCCACATGGGAAATGGGGGTTAAGGGTCTTGCCCAAGGACACAACGCGGTTGCCGCAGGTGGGATTCGAACCGAGGACCTCTCGGCTTGCAGCCTGCACCTCTACCTACTGAGCCACCGCGCCCCTGTCATCATCTGTAACTTGTATTTCTCTTTTGGGTTCCTGTCATTGCAGTCTTGTTGGGTATTAGTAGGAAGATAATGCACAGGCTCCTCTTGATGGGTATTAGTACGAAGATAACACACAGATTCTTAACTCTGAAGATGTGACCACAGATTCCCTGGTATGATTTGCATCTTCTACAGCCGTAAAACAAGCGCACATTTTGGGCTCCATACTTAATCCTCTACCCAATGTAACAGCTAAAACTGCCCAGCGCAATTCACAAAAATCGCCAATTAATTTTCATTATTTTTTTCATTTTTTTGTCTTAAAAACATAGGTCATGACCCCTCTTTGGAATGAGCTTGTTGAGCTCGTTCCAATAAGGGGTCATAACCTCTTTTTTGAAACAAAAGATGAAAAAAATTAGTTATTCAAGAATTTTGTTTGCAAGTGACAACTACTTTTCATGTTAGGTAAAGGGTTAACACATTTCATTGTTTTGGCAAAATATCACAAAGCCATTTTCCCCATAATGCAACTAGGAATTTAACCAATGAGCTCTGTCAAACAAAAATTAATCAGTTAAATTTCTAGTTGCATTATGGGAAAACATTACTGCTTGTAATTTTAATATATTGACATCAGTGAGCAGAGGATTAATTTCTAACCTGCAGAGTATTTGAAGATATTTTTCATTAAGCCTTTACCTAACGAACTACCCGCATCCGCCCACGTAATTTACAAATTCAGCAGTTGAAAGAAAGAAATTTTTCAAAATATTTCAAGAAAACCATATTATCATGTGACCCCTCATGATATGGTTTTGTTGAAATATTTGATTTGATTAAATGTGCTCAAATTATTATTAGTATTCACAAGTGCCATATGGGGAGTGTTGATATGGCTGATTGATAGTTACACAAACTACATGTCCTTTGCAAAACACATAAATGGGACAATGATTTTTCTCTGCCACATCAATAAAGCCTGCTGAATAGTCCTAACTTTTACGCACTGAATGGAGGAAAAAGTAATTTTCTCGTGGTCATAAAATGGATCATGACTGTTATGCTCATTGATATCCCTAAACTAATGGTATGAACCCTCAACACATGTCTTGCTGGGGATAATATCATATATCATACAAAATATGATGAAAATATAACATAATATTTATTACTAATTTCTTGTATCTTCGTTTTATGCATATGGTCTTACAAATTTACAAAAACCTTCTTTCATTTTCCTGAAGAATACTATTTTTGCAAAGTATGATGCAGTTTGGGGGTAAAATTGGTGTAGACATGAAAGAAACTGTTGTGATTGTCCTGAAAATTGTTTAGCAGAATTGACTATTCTGTTAGGTTGTGAGTTTACAGTTTATTAGTACAGTGGAAGATAATTATACAGTAGTTCGAATTTCATCAATAACTGTTTTCTTACAATTTTTTGGAATGCTTATAGACACTTTCTGATAAATTGTACCAAAGCATATCCATTGTAGCAACCTATTGTTGATTCTGGGGGGGGTTAGGGGAGTCCATTTTTTTTTCCACATGTGGTCAGTCTAAGAATGCATTTTGAGCAGAGAAAAAAAAATACCTAAGTGGCACCATGGGGTGGGGGGTGGAGTTTGTCTGGGTTTTTAACCACAAACTTTAACCAAAATTGTAAAACTGCATTTTTGACGAAAGAAAAAATAAAAGTGCCTAATTGCCCCCCCCCCCCCCCCCCTGGTGGGTGGGGTTGGGGGTTACGTGAGTTTAAAAAAAGGTTCCGCATATAGTGACTGTAAATAGTTCAAAATGCATATTCGAGGAAAGAAAAAAAAATGCCTAATTGGGGGGGGGGGGGGATAATTCTGTCTGGATTTTTAACCACAAACTTTAACAAAAAAAGCATTTTTGACAAAAGGAAAAAACCTGGTCTGTATAACTGTATTACTAGCTGGAAAATACACATATCAACTTTGGTTGAAAACAAATAAAATAATCCAAACTGGAGTAATCAGTTGGAAACCAATTGTTTGCAGACAGATTGACGGACGAAAGTCATGACTATAGCCCTGACTATTGTTAGGCTAAAAATGCATTTTGTACCAAAGAAAAAATATTGCATGAATGGCCCTGGGTGAGGAGGTGGGGTGGGGGGGTGAGGGGTGGGGGGTGCGTTAGGGGAGTCCATTTTTTTTTCCACATGTGGTCAGTCTAAATCCTTCAGAATGCATTTTGAGCAGAGAAAGAAAAAATACCTAAGTGGCACCATGGGGGTGGGGGGTGGTGTTTGTCTGTGTTTTTAACCACAAACTTTAACCAAAACTGTAAAACTGCATTTTGACGAAAGAAAAAAAAGTGCCTAATTGGCCCCCTGGTGGGTGGGGTTGGGGTTGGGGATTATGTGTGTTTAAAAAAAGGTTCCGCATGTAGTGACTGTAAATAGTTCAAAATGCATATTCGAGAAAAGAAAAAAAAATGCCTAATTGGGGGGGGGGGGGGGGGGGGGGGATAATTTCTGTCTAGATTTTTAACCACAAGCTTTAACAAAAAAAGCATTTTTGACAAAAGGAAAAAAAAGGTTCAGCATGTAGTGACTGTAAATAGTTCAAAATGCATATTGGAGGAAATAAAAAAAAATAAAATGCCTAATTGGGGAGGGGGGGGGTGCTTGTCTGGGTTTTTAACCAAAACTGTAAACAAGCATTTTTGACGAAAGGAAAAAAAGTGCCTATTTGGCCCCCCAGGCAGGGGGGGGGGGGGGGGGGGGGGAGTGGGGGGGGGGGGTGGAAGGGGGGCGGGGGGGGGGTAGTATGTAAGTTTAAAAAAAGGTTCCGCATGTAGTGACTGTAAATAGTTCAAAATGCATACTGGAGAAAAGAAGAAAAAAAAAAAAGGGGGGGGGGGGTGTGTTACAACCGATAATGTTACACCAACCAATAATGTATCATCAACGCATAATGTTATAACATAATGTAGTAAACAACCGATAATGTTGTAAACGCCGCATAATGTTATAACTTTAGTCAACGCGTTTTGTAGCAAAAATCAACGCATAATGTTATAACTCGAGTCGGCGTTTACAACCGATAATGTTACACCAACCAATAACGTATCATCAACGGTCCACCAGTCTGAAGGTAGGGTTCATTGCTCCGAGGGTTCATAGTTCCGAGGTTGGGGTATCACTGCTCCGAGGGTTCATTACTCCGAGGGTTCATAGCTCCGAGGGTTCATTGCTCCGATGGTTCATTACTCCGAGGGTTCATTGCTCCGAGGGGTCATTACCCCGAGGGTTCATACTCCGAGGCTTCATTGGTGTGATGGTGTGGGTGGGGGGGGGGAGGGGGGGCGGCGGTGACGATTATGGTTGGGCCCGATGTATGTGTGTGTGCGTGTGTGTGGGGGACACATACACACATCGGGCCCAACCATAATCGTCACCGCCATGAGGTTCATCGTTCCGAGGGTCCATTGATCCCAGGGTTCATGGCTCCTAGGATTCATTACTCCGATGGTTCATTGTAGCAAGGGTCCATTACTCCAAGGGTTCACTGTTCCGAGGGGTCATTACCCCGAGGGTTCATACTCCGAGGCTTCATTACTCCGACGGTGTGTGTGGGGGGGGGGGGGGGGGGGGGGGGGGGCTGGCGGTGACGATTATGGTTGGGCCCGATGTATGTGTGTGCGTGTGTGGGGGGACACACACACATACACACATCGGGCCCAACCATAATCGTCACCGCCGTGGGTGAGGTAGCGCACATCTGGGCCGTATCCGTTCACGATTCCAGAGGGAGGGAGGCGTCAATGGGTCCAATCCGGGCATTATACGGTACAGGTCATTAAAATAGTGTACGTGTGTGAGAGAGAGAGACACACACGCACACAGACACACACGCTCACACATAAACACACGCACACACACACAAACACACGCACAGACAGGGCGCAACGATAATCGTCAGCGTCGTGGGGGTGCGGACCCCATCCGTTCACAAGCCCAGCGGACTTTATGTTCAATAGAAGTGATTGATAGTTGGTGATGTACTGATGTATAGGGATGGCATAGCATGATGATGAGTTGAAGAAGTGTTTCGAAAAAAATAAAGCGAGACCGTTCCCTTGTTGGTAAGGGGACTGTACTCGTGTGTCAAAGTTTCCCGAGGATACGATTCAGTTTCCAGACGGTTAAACCGAATTGTATTCTAGGGCTAGACACTACACTTCCATTGCATGTATGGGGCATGGTGACGAAAATGTGCTAAAGTGTATCGCACACTGGCGGTATGCGTCCTTTAACCAATGCTAAATTTACTGAGATAGTACGTCGGAGTGTCTGAGATTGACTCGCCGCTACTCGGTTGTTCTCCCAGGGCACTCCGTTTTCCTCCACCCGTGACATTGTCTGGCACGGTATGACCTCAGATGTTAAAGTCTTACAACTAAAGCACCAAAGAAACTAATAATTAAATATCTTGTGGTCAGACCAGATGTATTCGCTTTATCTACCCTATGAATGGCAAGTATAGTCACCATGCCTCAAACATCTCACTTAATACCAAATTATTATATAAATTATGGCAATCACAGGTGCAAAAAGATGAGCAGTTTGAAATCTGAACACTGCTGCTTAGATGAAGCAGTGTTCATATTTTAAACTACTTATTCATCTCCACCGTTAATTGCCAGGTCTCGGAAACTACATGTGCGGATTCATGCATGGCTTGAACCATTGAAACCTACAATTAGAAGTTTAGTAAATAATAAAAAGACTTTCATAACTTTTTTTATTTCAGAAATGATTATCATGTTCATTGCAAAATTTTAATATAATAAAAACATAAGACTGTTCTCTCTCTCTCTCTCTCTCTCTCTCTCTCTCTCTCAAACACGCCCTCACTCCGGTTTCGCAATTAATTTAACAATGTTAGGCATTTCTTTGCCAAAATGTCAGCACAATATTTCCAAGCATTTCAAAATTAGGTGGGTGATATCCTACGTGTCCACACTCCTTAGAAATCATTAGTCATTTGGGTTCCTTCAATAACCTATTGGTATTGTGATTACCCACCCCCACTACCACCCTCCCCAACAAAAAAAACACGATTAGTCTCTTGTGCTCGCGTTTGTGTATCAAAGCTAAAGCACACAAAGCGACATGTGTGAGTTGTATATCGTTCTTAACTGGTAGAGTGCTGAATTATATTGGGCTTTCTGAATAGGTTAGCCTAAATTTGCCTTGTTGGGGTATAAGGGAGAGTGCCTATAGGCACTCTCCCTTATATTCCAACAAGGCAAATTTTGGTAGATTGGACAGTTTTAATCTTAACCCTGTCAGAAGCCGATCCTAAAACTACTGATCCAGTATGTAGCAGTGAAAAATATCGAAGTAGAGCCCAATTTTGGGCTTTCAGCACTCTACCAGTTAAAGCTTTCCATATTCGGGAGATCCAGAGGTCATACTTCATCCCGTGACATCATCACCAAATTGTGACGTCATAACCAAGGGTATGACATCCATCATCAGAATAGCTACGTTATCACCGGGATAATCACGTCATCGTAGTGGTATCAAGTGCCCATGTACGTACCTAAGGCGTCACATGCTTCTGCCGGATGCAGGGTGCGGTTGTCGTATAAACGTTGTCAGAAGATGGAGGTGCCCTTGGACCAGCAACGTTTTCGCTGAACGGAGTGATCTCGCCTGCTCTGGGTGCCATCGAATTACCGAAACCGACCCGAAAATGATCGCGCATCTTCGGAAACGGATTCCGGTTGCCGCCGGAACCTTCCGAACGTATCCCAGACGAATCAAAGCGGTGAAGTCAATGAGTGTGGAGTGATATTGCCATTCCTATGGGACGTCGAATCACCGAACGCGTCACGACAATGGCTTTTCTCCCGTCATCGTTGGTGTTATCCCAAGACACATGACATTGTGTCCATGTGCCAAACCACAAGGTGCTGGTACACAAAAGAACATGAACACATACCTGGTACTCTCACTGGGTCGATTGTGTTGATACTATGGAAACATCGGGAGAAAAGCCATTGTCGTGGCGCGTTTGGTGATTCAACGACGTACAGGAAAGGTGAGATCACTCCCAACTCATTCACTTCATCGCTTCGATGCTCCGGGATGCGTTTAAGAGGTTCCGGTGGCCACGGAAATCGTTTCTCAAGATTTCCGATCATTTTCGACTCGAGTTCGGTAATTCGATGTCGCCTAGGGCAGTGGAGATCACTCCATTCAGTGAAAACGTTGTTGGTCCATGGACGCCATCTTGTGACGTCATTTCTCTGACAACCGCCCCTGCGAAAACGTGTGACATCATAGATGCGCTCCTGAAACCATGGTGATGTCGCCCCTATCCTGGAGATGACGTAACTGTTCTGATGATGACATCACTATTTGGTGATAACGTCACATACTTGGTGATGATGTCATCGTGATATTTAGTCCCTAGGATCCCCGCAATATGACAATCTTACAGCATTATATACTTCATGTGTGTAATTAAAACATTTTGGCAGAAATCTGCGTGTATCCAGGCTAGATTGTTGACCGTACATGAAAATTTCAATAGCTTAATGCGAATCTGTCCTGATTTTGCTGAGTGGCCATCTGATCTGTGTTAAAATAGTACATGACGTCATTCAAGATTTTGCGGACTGCGTAGATTCCAATTGTAAAATTCCAAATCACGCCATGTACCATTCTGACACAAATCAGATCGGGAAAAATAAAATTCGTCGGGCATTATAGAAAGCCAAAAATAACAGAGCTGTTTCATGTCGCATCGTATAAACAGAACAATCCAGATAGTAGGCCTAATAGAAAAAATATTGTAAAATTATTTGATTGTATGCCAAGTATATGGAGCCAAGAATGGAATGAATAATTTTTTTCGTATAGCGAAGTCATCAGTAAACATGACAAGTTGTCAGTGTTGTATCTATATGCGGCAGTACTTTTGACCATCTCTCTCTCTCTCTCTCTCTCTCTCTCTCTCTCTCTAACTGATGACTGTCGGTATGTCTGTCTCTCCATCAGTCTGTGTGTTTCTATATGTCTCTCTCTCACTCACTCTGCTCTCTCTGACTGTCTCTCCCTTCTGTGTGCGTGTCTGTATGCCTGTCTGCCTGTCAGTCTGTCTGCCTTACAGTTTTGCATCTGATACCATTTATTTCATCATTAGATACCTTTCATAAAACGTTCGGCGACGATTACAAATACGGATAGGGGTTTCACTACTTACTGGATGTAACTGAATATTAAAATATATTTATTATTTAACATTTAATCCTAATAAACTTTCTGTAAGATGTTTATTTATTTATTTATTTGGTGTTTTACGACACTTTAACATCAGGTCATATCGTGTCGGACAGTGTCACGGGTGGAGGAAGCCGGAATACCCGAGAGGACTACCGAGCAGCGGCGAGTCACTGCGAGACATTCCAACATACCAACTCAACAGAGTTAGCATTGGCTGAAGGATTGTGTACCACAAGCGTGCAATACGCCTTAGCACTTGTTCGCCATGGATATGAAGTATCATGCCCAAGGAAACAACTCGGTCGCACAGACCTGGAACTGAACCCGCAATTGTCAGAACCTTCGGATCACGAGTCCAATGCCCTACCGACTGGGCCACCAAGCTCCCCTGTAAGATGTTTACCGGAAATATAAATCATCCCTTTACCCAACATGGGAAGCAGACGACATTAATTTGCGAAGCACATTCTACAATAACTAAATACCTTCATTTTTGTCGTCTCAAAAACATTTCTTATGCACCCCCCCCCCCCCCCCCATTGGAACAAGCGCATCGCGCTCGTTCCAATGAGGGGCCATAAGATATGTTTCTGAGACAAAATTAATTTTGATTCGATATGTCTGCGAAGTAGGTTACAGATAGTTGCATTCAGTTACACCCAGTAACTAGTGAGACCCCTATCCGTGTTTTGTAATCGTCGTCGTACGTTGTACGAAAGATATTTATTGTCTAAACAGGAGTGCGTTAGAAATTGGTGACCGTAATACATGGCACTACCTAGTACATAAAATAAAAGGCAACGAAACCCAATGTTAAAGGAGTAATTTCGACTGATTTCACTAACCGTGGGGAATTTGACATATTAACTTTCATTTTGTCATTTCCAAAATAGTAACTGGCAATAATATTTTTGTGTATGGATCACCGGGATATACCCAGTGACCTATACACAAATATATTGTTGATACGTCGCCTGGTTGTTCCCTACAATTGCATTTTTTACAGTATACGTGGCTGTTGGATAGTTGAATGGAGGGGGGGGGGGGGGTGGTGGTGGTCACCCGGTCGGTGTTTGCCTAGTTAGTAATTACGGACACCCGCTTAAAGAGACATTCTAACACTGAATATTTTTTGAACAATTTTAAAGACTAATTAGAAATGATCAATGTCCCAAAATAAAGTGTCCGATATATGCGGCATGTCTATATTCGCTGCTATTACTTAAATATAGTGGTTTTGTACCTACATAAATTGTCGCTTCAACATAGAATCTAATTTCATTTTGGATCCAAAATGCATTTAAATTCTATGTTGAAGCGACGATTCGCGTAGTCACATAGGCAGTATATTTACGTCATCACAGCAAATATAGACATACCGTATATATCAGACAGTCAGAAATTTATAAATCGTCTTTAGAAATTGTTCAAAAAATGTTAAATGTTAGAATGTCACTTTAAGGATTGGCCTTGTTTATGAGCTAGCCTGGTTTACCTGTAGCGTATATATAAAATAAAAAAGATCCAGCTGTCACCGCTGCTTTATCACGTGATCCGTGATCAGTGCTATAAATGTGAAAAATTCAAAGTTATCGTCCAGTAAAAATTAAAGTAAATTAGGAATAATTACTGCACCGATGGAAATAAGTTGCCATATTAACGCTAACTAATCTTATAAGCAGTACCGATTCATTGAAAGCAACAGCTCTTGGTAGAATTTCTAGAGAATCTTTCTTTCTAAGAGCTTCCCTAGAAGTTGTGCCAAAGACTTGTGCCTAAAATGAAAGGTACGTATTGTAAAATTATGCGGTAATGTGACAACTTATTTCCAGCGGCATTGTATGCTTTTGCAAACTTTCTGTAGCAACCTATTTCCAGAATATATCGCTAACGATATATCTGGAAAACTGAGAAGCAGTCAACAGCAACCAAGCATTGAACCAGTTTGCAGTACCACCAAATAGTTCCCGAATACGATGGGCTATACCACTCCCTTTCCCAGATGCACAATAGAGGCGCCTGACACTAATAATGCTGTTGCCGCTTTCACGAATACCAATTGATGTGGCTAAATTGTTGGAAATGTGTAGAAATGGGTAAAATCTAGATGTTATTTCTTTGAACTGCTGCGACACCCTGTTAAAAGCGCCTAGCATCGTCATATCTCTAAAGAGTGCTTTTGAAATAATTATTTGCAGAATTTCTACTGGCAAAACAGGTAAAACCCCATGTTCTCTTGCATCTTGTCTGCCGGGTACATTGTCTTCCGAGTCACCACCCATCTGATTCGCCAGATCACGAGTATCACACGAATCAGGTATAGGTGACTGATTCGGGGAGACAAGGTCCCGTTCCAATGTATCATGTCTTCCACTAGCATTGTCATCAGAGTCACTACCTATCTGGTTCGCCCGATCACAAATATCAGACGAATCAGATGCAGGTATTTGATTCTGACGGACATTGCAAGTCGAGGTCTGTATGTTGTTCAATATTTTCGATCGATTCATGCTTGATGGACATATGCTAACATAGTGGTCACCATGGCCTTCGGCCATGTGTCCTAAATATAATGTGGGCAAGTTACCGTTGATTTGTCCATTGGGAGACAGAAGGCGTGTTCCGCCCGCACCAAGCGAAGAGGAGACAGAGATCTGAACGTGGTAAATTTCACTTACTCTCTGTAAAGTGATATGGTCACCATATGTCCCATCACGCCCCATGTTTGTAATGTACCGTCCAAAATCACCGTTTTCCACGTAATCACCCATATAATCACCAAGACTGTTATAAGGATTCCTCTGAAGGTCGGACACAATTTCGGATCGCAAGGTCTCTTGTGATCTATAGATACCAATATGGGCTAGCTGATCTGCAAGAGCGGCAAATTGGCAATTACCATCACCGGGTGGGTCTAATTGGACAGCAAAACCTGTTCCTTCAAGTTTCTCTTTGTGGGTGAGCACAATATAATATTTACTACGGTGTATAGCTTTGTGGGAACGACTTCGCCTCTTCTTCTCAGCCTCGGCTGTCACGCTGGTTATATCATTTACGGAGAACCACCTGACTACTGCAGTATTGTCTTTGGGCGAAAGATACCTCACTCGATAACGATGAAATTTTATATCTCTCTCCAGAATGGTGCCGCGAAGAACATAAAGTCGACGGGGTTCGTGGTGCTTAGCGTTTCTTATGCGAACAAGAACATTTTGTTTCACATTATAGAGTGATGACGGATTTTTGCCAAGCTCACGTCTTATCATTCTCCTCATGCAGCGTGAAGTAGCTGCAGCTGCTGCGGCACGGACTTTACCTCTATTTGTATCAAAATTGAGCAAATCTTTGGGTAATGGCTGTAGCTCATTCTGTCTTTTAGCTGATACATTTTCGATTGTAACACTGTCGTCTGAAAATTTAGCAAATGTTAGTCGATGGTTTTGCCGACCGAAATAAATCTCAAACGGTGTTTTCCAGTTCAGTTCTTCACGTACGTCGTCGTTCAAGATTGAAGCGTACTGGGGAAGGCGATTCACCCAGTTCACACCACGTTTTTTAAGGCTTACCAGATCATACATAATTTTTTTTCTAAGGACTCTGTGGGACCTCTCAATTTTCCCCTGACTCTGTGGGTGATAGGGGGAGCTCGATATTATTCGTACGTCCATTTTTTGCATAAGTCGTTTCACCGCACCTAGGAACTCACCTCCTCTATCGTGCTGTAAAACTCTGGGTGGACCGTGTTCTATGTATATATCTTCTAAGAAGCGTGCGACTTCTTTGCTGCTTTTAGTCGACATTGGCCGTAGCCACACATATCGACTAAAGATATCCATCAGGGACAGAACATATCTGTATGTCTTCCGATTATATGTCACCTTACAATTCAGCATGTCCATTATATCAACTTGATGTCGTTGTTGCACAGATGATGCTCGTATTGGCTTGAGCGCACAGCGATTAGAAAACTTAGCTTTCAGTAGGTGGTAAGATGTGGATTTATCCAAATATCGGTACACAGAGCGTTCACTGATGCCGCAAAACTGGCTACCAAGCCTGTGCTTGAGTTTTCTAGCGCCTGACCCTTTGCTTTTCTTCAGTGCCGCCTTTACTTGGTTTGCAATGTCTCCTGTTCGTAACACCTTTTTGCCGTTGTAAAGCAAATGGCCACCTTCGGCAATACTGTATGCATTTCTGTTTCTGTAGAAACGGACAAGTGCTGCCTTCTGCACTCTTGTGCGCCGTTTGACAGGCACAACAAAATTGCCCGTCATGCATCTCACAATAATGTCATATACGTCGTCATCCATAGGGCGAGTGCCATAACTTATTGAGTATCTTATGAGTGAAACCCATACCAATATACACAAAACCAGTAAGACGTAGAGCTTCATGGCTGTTTGACTGACCACTGAAAACTAAATTTTGTGGCATGCCTATGCCGATACGATACCCAGCATGCTAATATCAAAGGAAAACAAAACAAAAAGCCCTTTGCGAAATGAAAGCCATTGGTAGAGGATTCCGTGTCCTCAGAGACCTTTGAAATCAACATCCTAATACGCAGCAATACGGATGTCATTTATTTGAAATACAGAGCTATGTAAATTTCTTATACGAACTGCCGGTACCTGAAAACAATTTCCGAAGTCTGTGCTTGAAACACAATCACAATGACGGACAAAGTTAATAACAAATTAACCCTTAGCAAATTTAAAACATAGGCAATGAGAGTGTATGTGTGTGTGAGAGAGAGAGAGGTGGGGGGTGGCAGGGAGGGGAGAGAGGAGTGGGGACGGAGAGAGAGGAGAGAGGGTGGGGGAAGAAATTGGAAGCGGGGAGAAAAAGGGGATACATGTAGAGAAAGAAAAGTAGAGAGAGGGGAGGGAGAGAGGGGAGGAATCGAGTGGAAGATGGGGGTGGTGGAGAGGGGGTAGAGATAGAGGATTAGTGGGGGTAGAGAGAGAGAGAAGGGTGGGAGAGCGAAGGAGAGGAGAGAGATAAGGAGAGGGTGTGTGTGAGACAGACAGACGGACGGACGGACGGACGGACGGACGGCTAGACGGCTGGACGGACGGACGGACGGACGGACGGACGGACGGACGGACAGACAGACGGACAGACAGACAGACAGAGATGGGAGGGAGTGAAAGGGGGAAAGTGAGCGAGAGATACAGAACGAGAAAGAGAGAGGAGAGGGGAAGAGAGGGAAGGTGCATGGAGATATAGAGCGAGAGAGGGAGATTGAGAGCATTAGGATATTAATTTGAAATTCTATTAGTAGCGTAGCTTGTACCTTAGACCCCTCTTTCAGGGGAACCCGCTGGGGAACCTTGGAAGAAGGTTATCATTTGATGGTTCTCATCACGTGACTATATCATTGGGTAGCCATGGTATCCCGCCATCTTGTGGCGTCATCACCATGTTGCCACGTCCCCTCTCCTGCGCATGCACTCAAGACATAGGGTCTTATATTTAGATTGGGGAATTTCCCATTGATGTTACAATGAATATATTGAGTGGGGATGGTGGCCATTGGTGGGTGGCCATCTTGTTTTCCAAAGCTCGTCCAACAAGACGAGGTATGTTTACTTGTTTTTGCGGGAAAATCGCTATTTCCTATTTTCGTGATATCGAATGGCCGAAATCGACTCGACAATGGTCAGAAATCATCGGAATCATCGGGTAATGACCGGAACCTCCCGATGGGTATTGCGGACCCTCGGAGCGATGGATACATGGGGTGTGTAGAGGAGAGGTAACATTCCCCAATCTAAATATAACACCATATTTGCACATGCGCGCACGCACAGGAGACGTGGCGTGGCAACATGGTGATGACGTCACAGTATGACGAGTTACCATGGCTACCCAATGATATAGTCACATGATGAGAGTCTTGCAAATGAGAACCTTCTTCCTGGGTCCTGGAAAGAGGGGCGAAAGGTACATGCTATACTACTTCTAATATAAATGTTACAGTGTTGTAAACAAGAGCCTCGCGCATGCGCAATAGGCGAGGTCCCCCACCGAGGTCCCCCGAATGTGGGACAAGTCATACATGTTATACTATCCCGTTGGAGTAATGAAGCCTCGGAGTATGAACCCTCGGGGTAATGACCCCTCGGAACAGTGAACCCTTGGAGTAATGGACCCTTGCTACAATGAACCATCGGAGTAATGAATCCTAGGAGCCATGAACCCTGGGAGCAATGGACCCTCGGAACAATGAACCTCACGGCGGTGACGATTATGGTTGGGCCCAAAGTGTGTATGTGTGTGTGTGTCCGCCCACACACGCACACACATACATCCGGCCCAACAATAATCGTCACCGCCCCCCCACCCCCCCCCCCCCACACACACACACACATACCCTGTCGGAGTAATGAAGCCTCGGAGTATGAACCCTCGAGGTAATGACCCCTCGGAGCAATGAACCCTCGGAGTAATGAACCCTCGGAGCAATGGACCCTCGGAGCTATGAACCCTCGGAGTAATGAACCCTCGGAGCAGTGAACCCTACCCTCGGAGCTATGAACCCTCGGGGCAATGAACCCTACCTTCAGACTGGTGGACCGTTGATGATACGTTATTGGTTGGTGTAACATTATCGGTTGTAAACGCCGACTCGAGTTATAACATTATGCGTTGATTTTTGCTACAAAACGCGTTGACTGAAGTTATAACATTATGCGGCGTTTGCAACATTATCGGTTGTTTACTACATTATGTTATAACATTATGCGTTGATGATACATTATTGGTTGGTGTAACATTATCGGTTGTAACAGGGTGGTGGTGTTTGTCTGGGTTTTTAACCACAAACTTGGAGTCACCCAACCAAGCTACAATGAAATCCCTTCATAATTATGGCCTGTGGAATATTCTAAAGGTTTTCGGGCCTCTGTTGCCGTCACAGTTGCCCAAAAGGGGACGTTCTCATCTAGACATTATATGAAGTCAGCCTATCACGTTACAATGAAATCCCTCCATAAATATGACCTGTATACTGTGCTAAAGGTATTCAGGCTTCGGGCCCCTGTTGCCGTCACAGCTGCCCAAAAGGGGACGTTCTCATGTAGACATTATATGAAGTCAACCTATCAAGTTACAATGAAATCCCTCCATAAATATGACGTGTAGACTGTGCCAAAGGTTTTCGGGCTTCAGGCTCGGGCAGCCATCATGGTTGAATGATCGCAACCAAAAGGGGACATTCTCATCTGGACATCATGTGGATTGATCCTACGAAGTTACAATGAAATCCCTTCATAAATATGACTGTAGACTGTGCTGAAGGTTTTCGGGTTTCGGGCACCTGTAGCCGTCAAAGTTGCCCTATCACGTCCAAAAGGGGACTTTCTCATGTTGACATTATATGAAGTCAACCTATCAAGTTACAATGAAATCCCTCCATAAATATGACCTGTAGACTGTGCTAAAGGTTTTCGGGTTTTGGGCTTGGGCAGTTGTGACAGTTGATAGATCATGGCCAAATGGGGAAATTCTCATGTAGACATCATATGGAGTCATCGTATCAAGTTACAACAAAATGCATCCATATTAAACATGACCTGCAGACTGTGCTAAAAGTTTTTGGGTTTCGTGCTTGGGCAGCCATCACAGTTGACAGATCATGCCCAAACCGGGACATTCTAATCTAGGCATTATACAGAGGCATTCTATGAAGTGGCAATGAAATCCCTTCATAAATACGACCTGTAGACTGTGCTAATGGTTTTCGGGTTTTGGGCTTGGGCAGCCATACCGGTTGACCGATCACAACCAAAAGGGGACGTTCTCATGAAGACATGACCTAAAACCTGCATATGAAATTTTGTGACGATCAGACAAGAACTACCGGGTATAGCCTGTACTTGAAGGTTGAATAAAAAACTTTAACCACAAACTTTAACCAAAACTCCAAATATCAACTAAACAGGAAAAGAGAAGAAAAAAAACAAAAAAAAAAAACACTTGAACCTTCAGTAAAAAACTTTAACCACAAACTTTAACCAAAAACTCTAAATGTTAACAGATGGACAGACGGACAGACGGACTGACGGATGGACAAAAGTCATTACTATACCCCTTACTGTAAACTGTCGGGCTAATAAACAGTCGGGCTAAAAATGAAGAAATTAGGAAAACTGAATGATGATTTATGTGAATAATAATAATGACACTTTGGCCGGCCGCTGATTTGTCGTGGTTGTCGGATGAGGCCTTGGTTACCCCTGTACTCCCAACTGCCTCCCTATTCCCACGCTTCTTCTCTCCTCCCAACACTCGGAGACGAACTGCTTGATGACATCCCTTGCCCCATTCTTCCCAACCTCTCCGATTAGCATATTAACCCTTTCCTTTGAGTCTCCCCCTAAGCACATGTTTTTCATTCTCCCATCCCACTTCCCAATTATACTCCCAGTGAATCTTATTCTTTTAGACTGGTATTTTGGGCATTCTAGAAGAAAGTGTTCCAGGGTCTCCACCACGCCCAAATTACACATCTGGCACTCCCTTTCACTGTTTTTCAGAATTTTTCCCCTCATCTCCAGGGACCGTGACCTCAGCTTGAACAACAGTGACCCCCCAAAGGTGCCATCAAGGTACTCTTCAAAGTCAGGCTTCTCTTTATCATGCAGGCCACCCAAAGACCTCTTTGATTTGATCCCCTCTCGCCAATTAAGGTTACCATCCTCCATGACCCTTTCTCTGGCGGGTTTTGACCATTACATTGGGTAAAAGGTTAACAGAAGAATAATTTTCACTTGCAAAGTGACTACTCAGATAACCCTTTCCCTAACATAACGGCCAAAACCGGCCAGCGCTATTCTCAAAAATCGGCAATTAATTTTCATTTATATATTTTCATTTTTTGTCTAAAAAATATAGGTTATGACCCCTCGTTGGAACGAGCTCGTCAAGCTCATTCCAATGAGGGGTCATAACCTATGTTTTTGAGACAAAAAATGAAAAAAATTAGTTATTCAAGAATTTTGTTTGTAAGTGTCGTCTGCTTTTCATGTTAGGTAAAAGGTTAACAAGTTTCCACTATATACAATAGCCACTATCAAGATTTCTTCTTGGTAATTTCTTTCTTGACAATGAGGTCTGATTTTCTCTTCTTTCTTTCATTTTTGTCCTGAAAATGGAAAAAAGGGCATGTAATTTATAGTACATAACAGTTTGGTGATTATAAAAGCAGGCAGAGAATATGACTGGGTCATAATCATGTCAAAATTCTCCAGCCACCTTCTGTACACAACAAAAATCTCATCTATTGAAAAAAAAACAAGAAAAACATTACATTTCAGATTTAATTTTCATTGTTTTTCTTTCTTCAGTCCTAATTTTGGAATATGTTATTGTATAAAATCTTGAATCACCAGTGTAAATGTGTTATCAAGATCTGATTGAGAGAGAGAGAGACCACTTTTGCAATCAAAGCACTGAGAAAAAATATTGCTTACTTTTGGATTTGGTACAGCCATTTTATGATTTTTTTTTAAACCACATACATTTATTACATGCCCGTTCTATGTAATCCCATCTACAGCAACACTAAATCATGTGGAAAATGAAAATCTGTTCCGCACATGTGTGGAACGAAAATTGTTGACGGACTACTTTTGAATAGAATTAAAATTTCAATGGAATTTTCTACATATCGTGCAAGGCAATTACAATTTGAATGGCTAGCTATAGCTGAAATTCTTCCCCCGAGTTTGAATGTGTTCTATGTGCCAGTAGGCACATAGAACACATTGGAACTCGGGGGACGAAACAGTAAGATGGGTACCCCTCGCAAATGTGTTCTTTTTGTTCATAGTTGTCAAATGAATTGCTGAATGTCCTAATAATAGTTTTTTTTATAGACGTGAAGTTGTGTAATAAACACAGAAAGAAACATGCGTGTGAATGGGTTAATCGATATGGCACTTGTGTCATCGCGGAAGGATAAAACTCAAGGCCTGTGGCCTCTTCTTTTATCCTTCTGCTCTGGCACTTGTGCCATATCGATAAACCCATTCACACACGTGTCATTCTGTGTATTTATTATGCAGCAGCAAAGGTAGAGCACACATGTGACATTCTGATAATGCCATATGAATTTTATCAATTGTCATAAGTATTATTGCCTTCACCAGTGACATCCTTTGTCACTCTTGTCACTCTCTAATTTAAGGCTAAACAAAAAAAGACATTTGGTTCTTGAGCAATTCAAATCCTACAGGCACTCTCCCATAAATTATAACAAGGCAAATCTACACAGGCAGAAAAAGCCCAAATTTTGACTTCCAGCACTCAACTAGTTAATGAAGAAATATGAAATACATTTTTGTTCCGTTATATTTATACACATTTTTCAAAACATAAATACCGTCCACATAATATTTGAGTTATTTTCTTCAGAGCAAACTGGATATTTCAAAACATGTAAAAACAAGGGCTACGCAAAGAGTGGGCCATTGTCCTGACCCGTAAGCATGTTCAAAGCAGCCTTAAAGGTATTGTGGGACAGATAAATTTTCTAAGTCAATAGAGAGAAAAAGGGTTATAACTCTGGGAAAAATTATTGGATGGAACCTGTTCCTTGTGCATATCCATTCCCCATGCAAATCTATCAGCATACCAAAGGAGATCCAAATCTGACCAAAGACTTTGAAATTTTAATCCAAAACATACTGAAACCAGAAAAATTGAAATTTTCTATGTTGAAAAAGGCCCATAACTCTAGAAAAATAATGAGACAGACCCTGTTATTTGTGGACAATCTTTTACAAAGCAGGTCCATGAGCATAGCAAGAATAAATCGAAGCCAACATGGAGTGAAAGCAATACAAAGTTCAATAAAAAATTTCTAAGTCGAAAGAGTGAAAAAATGCCATAACTCTGGGGGAAAAGTTAAAAAATTTATAGTAATTTATATATTTTTTATACTTACCAATGACCCAGACATAGCTGGTGCTAACTCTTAAAAATCTAGGGCCAAACACAAATTTTGCCCCCCAATCCCCAAAATTTGCATCTAAAACTGAAAAAATCATGTCCTAAATTGTCCTCCGTACTTTCCCTCCACTCCGCATGCGCAGTGTCAAGGAGGTCTCGAAATTGGCGCCAAATATCACTCTTACAAGCAGTGCCTGGTCAGCGCTATGTACTCAGTGGGGAGGTAAGAGTTCCCAACTCCTGGGAGGGCTATCCCCGTCTGGGTCATTGGTAAGTATAAAAAATATATAAATTACTATAAATTTTTTAACATTTTTATACTGTACCAATGACCCAGACATAGCTGAATAGTAAAAAGGCTGGAGGGCCTAGGACATAGAGGAAAATCCAATAAGCTCAACTATATAAAATAGAGTCATCCCCTCGAGGAGCATTAGGCTTTACATGTATCTTTCTTATTTTATGATAAATTAGAAAGACACAACACCCTCCATAATTGAGCATAATAACATTCATGTTCTCTATTAACATCCAGTATAACCCTTTATACTAATTATTTTTAAAGTAAGCCAATAAATAAAGATAGTCCAGAGAATTGAGACTCTTTATACTCTTTTAAAAGTGTTCGAGGATTGTATATTAACGCACGTTTGACCCGTGACATATACAAATGCTTCACACCGAGCTACACTTTAAAAATATGACATGAATGAATTTTTAAACATTAACTTTTCACTTTAAAACCGGTAACAACTCAGAATTACTCACTCCGGAGGAGGTATCCCCTTGCTTTTTACTATAAAACAGGTGACCTAAGGGAACACCCTCCCACCCCCCTTCCCCTTGCCCTGGGTCAAATAGCCCAGAGCGAACAGGGCAGCAGGACGGAGTCACTGCCTGAACAGAAAGCCTGCATAACTATAGTTGCAACTGTTTAGTGAATGACATTCTGAGCAACAGATAACGGACCTAAACAATGCAGGTCTCCAGAAATGGACTCAATATTTCTGAGATAAAAATTTGTGAATGTGAATGGCTGAGACCAATATGCATCCTTCATAAAATCTGTAATTGCAACACTATTTGCGTAAGCCCAAGATGTAGAAAGAGCTGTTACTTCATGAGCCGAAATCTTAAACACAGACTGCTGAGTTGAAGATAGATTATCATAAGCAGTACAGATAGTTAATTGAATCCATCTAGCAATTGAATGGACCGTAAAGTCCTTTCTATTAGGCATCAGAGACAGAAAGAAGCGTTTACGTCCCTTTCTGATAAACTGAGATCTTTGTTTATAAATACATAAAGCTCTAACCGGACAGAGTAAAGGCCTATGCCTGTCTGAAGACGGAAGGGCCTTAATAACAATAGGTTCTGGATATTTATTAGGAGCCTGATTCTTAGCCAAAAATCCAACATTAGTAGTAAAGGTAATAGTGTTCCCGACACTACGATAGTAAGAATCGTCCACCGATAGTGCATGAAGCTCACTAACTCTTCTAGCAGAAGAGAAAGCTAAGAGAAATGCTGTCTTATAAGACAAGAATTTGAAATCTACTGTCTCAAGAGGTTCAAATGGCTTTTCTTTTAGTTTAAGAAGAACCCAAGCTAAATTCTATTTAGGAATTAATCTAAGGGTTCTAGGTCTATTTATCGAGAAGTTTCTAACTAATTTAGATAAAGAGACATTAGATCCAATTGTAAACTATCATGGTGTGCATAGGTATCAGATAACATAGACCTATAACCTTTAATAGTAACAGGCTGCAGTTGATCTCGTCAAACAAGTATACTAGAAAGTTTGCAATGTCTGGTATGGAGGGATCAAAAATATCAACAGAATGATCCCTACACCCACAACGAAAGACCTTCCACTTAGCCGCATAGTTTAGCGAAGAGGAGGTCCTCCTACAGTTAGAAATCGCGTCCACTGCTCGTCCTGTACAATGCTTGCCGTGCAAGAAGGACCGCACAATGGAAATACGTGAAGGTTGAGACCTTGCGGGTTGTGATGAAGTTGACACGATTTCCCCTGCGAAAGAAGATCCTCTTGTGGAGCAAGTTTTCACGGTAAGTCCCACAGCAGACACCTGAGTAGATTTATCCACGGTGTCTGTGGAGACAGAGATGCTACCAACAGAATTTTGCATTGTGATTGTTTTATCTTTAGCAATATTTGTTGAATCAACAGCGCTACATACGTCTGCAACTGATTGTTGAGTTGTGTCGCAAATAAGTCTATAATTGGCCGCTCCCATTGGTAGCAAATCTGATTGAATACCTGTTTGTTGAGAGTCCATTCTGACGGCATCAAACGACCCTTCCGTGAAAGGGAGTCTGCTAATACATTCAGACGACCCAGAATATGACAGACCGGAAGCAGAACTTGGTGTTCTAGAACAAACAGAAGGATTCTTACCGTTAAATTGAATAACGGAACGGAATGAGTGCCTCCCTGGTTCCGGATATACGCAACTACTGTCGTATTGTCGGACAGGATTTGGACATGCTCTTCTGAATAATGTTCATCCAATGATGTAGTGCAAGCCAAATTGACATCATTTCTTGGATGTTTATGTGCTTGCCTAGAAACTGCGGATCCCAAAGACCCTGGCACTTCGAATCCGTTGGGATCAATGTTGTACCCCAACCTGTTTGACTGGCATCCGTCATAATCGTAAAACTCGGATCCGGCAACTGCAGTGGAACTCCCTGAGTCAACCACTGAATGTTTGCCCAAGTCTGAATCTCTTGTTACACTTGATTTGACAAGAGAACGTCTATATCGAGCGAATTCATAGATTGCTGAAAGCTTGCCATCGAAGAGAAGCTTCTCCGAGACCGAAGCGACTCTGAGAGAGTTCTTCACCTTACTATCCACGCGCGTGGATGTAGCTAGGGCTGCGTCACGTCTAACCAACTCCAGGTTTGCCACCGAAAGGGCAGAGTTATACATGGAATAAGCTACTGCCCTTGAAAGAAGTCACAATGAGGATTATATCCTGGAATTCTTTCCCTTGAAGACGTAATGATAACGCCTTAGTAAGGTGGTCTGCGTATGATAAAGCATCTAAGTTAAGTCTGTTAGACATTATTGTCGTTGTCGTGGTTGGAATTGACATAGACGACGGTATAGACAATTCCAAGTCTCCAGCCTCGTCGTCTAGATGCAGAGGAACTCTCGGTATGCCCTGTCCTGCCGTTTCGAATTTATTCCTTGAATTGATGAAAGGCAGATTTGGAGCATTTGCGGACAAGAAACCAGACTTGCCTGTTTTGGTAGCAAGCTTATATATAGCGTCGTTCAATAATTCGAATGTTTCTTGTGACATTATTGGACTGTGTCGGAAACTCGGGGACGATGTCCCTGAACCGATCAAAAAAAAATTCTGTGTCCAATGACGCTATCAGTCTCTTATCCGACATCGCAGCATTCTAGTCCGACGGAACAACCTCTGGAAGATAATGCCGGATGAAATCAACGGCAGCTTATGTTGTTCCAAGAGGGAAAGCTCGAAATCCTCTGAATCCCTTTCGCCATCCTGTCGGACCCTATGAAGTTCTCGGTCGTCCGTACCTGATGCTTCAGTGGAGCGTACCGACCCAGCGTCGTCGGATAATTCCTGATCCGACAGAGATTCTGTCGTTTGCTGGGATGCTGCGATAAGTTGTGCTATTTGGGATAGCACGTCCGTCACTGAGGCCTGTGGAGTAGCGGTCTTACGTTGCTTTGCCGCTGGAAGCTCCATGTACGTTGACTCCTACATACTTCTGTTATGCGAGCGTCCGGAGTCTACAGGCCTCGTGTCCCTTGGCTACCGGATGGCGTGACCTGTTCGCCATGGAATTCCTGATTGGCGAAGCTGGCTGGATATCCGTGGTCACGTAGCCAAGGTGCGGTCGTGTGCGCTGCCGTGAGGATGAGGAAGCCTTATCGACAGTCTCTCCGGACTGTCTATATAACAGAGCGTCCCGAGCGGCAGACGTATGCTCCGAATGCGAAACGTTTTGTACCACAACATCTGGTCCCAGATGTTGTTGTACGAGAGAGGGACCTCTCTCGCTCGCAGTCCGGATGGACCTGGACGAGCTAGGAACCGGACTAATAGGCTTCCTCCGATCTCACCTCTGATCCGTCGTCACTGGGTGTGCACTTTGTCTTATTATAGTGCTCGCATCACCCAAATCTCCTTTCTGGACCGCAACGGACGAACCCGGCTGCCGAACCATTCGATGAATGGATGCTACGCCGGGCGAGCTAGCGGACGTCAACGCCGTCGATCCTACTAGGGACCTCTTAGGCAATTGAGGTATTCCATGAGCACTTTTGTCGCTAGCTCTTCATTTAACTGTGACGACGGAGGCACACTTTGGAAGACATCATGGAAACTTTTGCGGACAAGAAACCAGACTTGCTTGTTTAGTAGCAAGCTTATATATATCGTCGTTCAATAATTCGAATGTTCTTGTGACATTATTGGACTGTGTCGGAAACTCAGGGACGATGTCCCTGAACCGATCAAAAAATTCTGTATCCAATGACGCTATCAGTCTCTTATCCGGCATCGCAGCATTCTGGTCCGACGGAACAACCTCTAGAAGATAATGCCGGATGAAACGCCAACGCCGTCGATCCTACTAGGGACCTCTTAGGCAACTGATGTATTTCCATGAGCACTTTTGCCGCTAGCTCTTCATATAACTGTGACGACGGAGGCACACTTTTGGAAGACATCACGGAAATATCACCCTGTTCTTGTTCCTCTGAAATAGAGATTGATAAACTAGAGTGACCCTGCGGAGAAAGAACCGGCATGGCCTTTTCCCCGCTAACAACATACCGTGACACACATTTGCAATGTTTGTCATCCAATTGACACATACTGAACAGGAGTTAGTGCGAGTACACTGACTACAATTAATACAATGATTATGAAAGTCAGAGGAAGATTCCTCTTATTACAATTGAACAATATCCTTTCATTGTGAAAAGAATACAAAAAATCCTAGTACTCGCACCAACCCCTGAAAACAAAGATGCATAATAACATGATCCATTTACCATAGAAAAAATAATTGAAATCAAAAAAAAAATTTTTTTAAATATTTTTTCAGAAAAGCCCAAGTTTCTGTAAAGTAACATTGAGCCCCAATGGATCCCAAAAAGCCTAAGTGTGGACAAAAATTTTAAAAATATTTTAAAAAATTAATGCAACACTTACGTATAATAATAATGTATCTTGTTATGATTAAGCTAATACAAAGACAAGAAATCCCCCTCCACAGAGACTGTTGTCAATGTAAACAAGAAGTGTATAAACAACAGAAACATGACTCCAGGCACTGATAACCATGGCCCGATATCAGTTACCAATAACACACTATCTGATGCAAAACAGAGACTTCCAGGGAAGAAACTGCAGAACATCAGATGGTAGATGCAGAACACTATGCCTAAACACCCATGGGTGAGGACGTAAACATGGGGAAAAGAACAGAATTCATTCTGTTATTCAGCTAAAACTCCCAAGAAATTTTAGTAATAATATTACAGAAAATATGCCAAAAGCATGGGAGAATAGCAAGGGGGGACTTAAAGGAAAGGGAGAGAGGAAACACTGAACAAGCAGTGTAACTTATAGCAAGAATGACAACAACAGGCTCATGCCTCGAAATTAGGCAACATAACAAAATTTCATAAAAAATTTTAAGTTACAGCCCTGATTATTTCCTGCCACTTATTTTTCCTCTCCTCCTTCTATTTCCTCTTTAGATCCACCATTTCTCTAATATTTATGTGTCTGGCATCATTTAAACTGAGATTTACAAGCACAAATATCAGTCAGTTGTGAACTGATGAAGGGCCAAACAAAGAATGATATTTGGCGCCAATTTCAAGACCTCCTTGACACTGCGCATGCGCAGTGGAGGAAAAGTATGGAGGACCATTTAGGACATGATTTTTTCAGTTTTAGATGCAAATTTTGGGGATTGGGGGGCAAAATTTGTGTTTGGCCCTAGATTTTTAAGAGTTAGCACCAGCTATGTCTGGGTCATTGGTACAGTATAAAAATTTATGGGATGGAACCCATTCCTTCTGCATATCCATTCCCCCATGCAGGTCTATCAGCATATCAAAGGAGATCCAAATCCGACAGATGGCTTTGAAGTTACAATGCATAAAGTTTGTGTGGACAGATGGAAGGACAAATGGATGGACAAATGGACAGACATACAGACGGAGGGCTTCACTAGATACCACCGAATCTTCCTTCGGAGGTCGGGGGCAGCATAATAATGATGGATACTGTATTTTTATCATCCTTTGTTGAAAACATGTACAAATGAAAGTGTCAATGACACTGTAGCTCAACTTGTCAAGACATGTACATGTATAGTATGTGACACAGCAATGACAAACATCTAGGTAATGACCTGATAACAAAGGTACATATAAAGTATTGTAACGGTCTGTACATACATACTGGCCGTAACCTGTAACAAATGTATAGGTAAAGCATTGTAAAGGTGGGTGACAGTCAGATGCTAAACTAGAAAAGAAATCTTTGAGTCCCTGAGTGGGTCTGACTGAACTCCAAAATATTTGTTCTCATAGCACAGTGATAACAAAGGCACCCCAAAACACACTCATTCCTGTCCCAAGGTGAAAACAAAGGTACCCAAAAAGTTTCGTGCAGAACAGTTCATAAATACAAGCTGTATAGAAGTTGTGACAAAAAACTGATTGGACAAAATTTCGGTACAAAATGCCACTGGCAGCCATCTTGAATTTTGGACCGCACTCAGAAACACTCGTTCTCGTCCCAAGGTGGCAACAAAGGTACCCAAGAAGTTTCGTGAAGATCGGTTGATAAATACAGCCTCTAGCCTGAGCCGTATTGACATGTGCACTTACAGTGTATAAGTAGCACTAAATAAATCAAAATTCATCTAATTTGCATAATTTCTGCACGAGAAAAAAACCCGTACTATATGTGATGTATTCCATGTTACTAAACATTCATACAAAAATTTATTCAAATCAGAATTTTCAAACAGAAGCTCTGGACAAAAAACTGATGGCACTAATTTTGGTACAAAATGGCTGCTGGTGGCCATCTTAAATTTCGGACCACACACAAAAACACTTGTTCTCATCCCACGGTGATAACACAAAAGTTAAAAAATTTATAGTAATTTATATATTTTTTATACTTACCAATGACCCAGACTTAGCTGGTGCTAACTCTTAAAAATAAAGGGCCAAACACAAATTTTGCCCCCCAATCCCCAAAATTTGCATCTAAAACCAAAGAAAACATGTCCTGAATGGCCCTCCACACTTCACCTCTACTGCGCATGCGCAGTGTCAAGGACGTCCCGAAATTGGCGCCATTAATCATTCTTGTAACCAGTGCCTGGTAAGCGCTATGTACTCAGCGGGGAGGTATGAGTTCCCAACTCCTGAGAGGGCCATCCCCGTCTGGGTCATTGGTAAGTATAAAAAATATATAAATTACTATAAATTTTTTAACATTTTTTTACTGTACCAATGACCCAGACTTAGCTGAATAGTAAAAAGGCTGGAGGGCTTAGGACATAGAGCAAGTTGAAATACGCTCAATTATATAAAATAGAGTCATCCCCTCTAAGGGAAAAGGAGTATTAGGCCTTACATGTATCTTTCTTATTTATGATAAATTAGAAAGACACAACACCTTCCAAAATTGAGCATCATAACATCCATGTACTCTATTAATATCCAGTATAATCCTTATACTAATAATTTTTAAAGTAAGCCAATAAATAAAGTCAAGAGAATAGAGACTCTTTATACTCCTTAAAAGTGTCTGAGGATTGTATAATAACGCCCGTTTGACACGTGATATATTCAAAAGCTATACTTTAAAAACTATGACCTGAATGAATTTTTAAAACATAAACTTCTCACTTAAAAGCCATCCCAGTAACAGCTCAGAATTACTAACTCCGGAGGAGGTATCCCCTTGTTTTCATAATAAAACAGGTGACCCAAGGGAACACCCTCCCCCCCTTTTTCTTGCCCTGGGTCAAATAGCCCAGAGCGAAGAGGGCAGCAGGACGGAGTCACTGCCGGAACAGAAAGCCTACCTAGCTATAGTAGCAACTGTTAAGTGAATGACATTCTGAGAAGTAGATAATAGACCTAACAATGGAGGCCTCCAAAAATGGACTCAATATTCTGAGATAAAAATTCATGAATGTGGATGGCTGAGCGCAATGAGCAGCCTTCAAAAATCTATAATAGCGACACTATTAGTGTAAGCCCAAGATGTATAAAGAGCTCTTACTTCATGAGCCGAAATCTCAAGCACAAACTGCTGAGTCAATGATATACCATAAGCAGTACCAATAGTTAATTGAATCCATTAGCAATAGAATGGAGCGTAATGTCCTTCTATTAGGCATCAAAGACAGAAGAAGCTTACGTCCGTACTAATAAACTGATATCTGTTTATAAATACGTAAACTCTAACCGGACAGAGTAAAGGCCTATGCCCGTACGAAGACGGAAGGACCTTAATAACAATAGGTTCCGGATATTTATTAGGAGCCTGATTCTTAACCAAAAATCCAACCTAAGTAGTAAAGGAAGTAGTGTTTCCGTCACTACAAAAGTGAGAATCGTCCACCGATAGTGCATGAAGCTCACTGACTCCTCAGTAAAAGAGAAGACTAACAGAATTACTGTCTTAAAAGGTCAGAATTTGAAAACTACTGTTTCCAGAGGCTCAAATGATTACTTAGCTAAATAAGAACCGAAGCTAAATTCCGTATAGGAATTTAATCTAATGATTCTAGGTCTATTTATCGAAAAGTTTCTAACTGACTTAGATAAAGAGACATAAGACTCAAATGTAAACTATCATAGAGTGCATAGGTATGAGGTAACATAGACCTATAACCTTAATAATAACAGGCTGCAGTAGATCTTGTCAAACAAGTATACTAGAAAGTTGCAATGTCTAGTATGGAGGGATCAAAAATATCAACATAATGATCCCTACACCAACGACGGAAGAGCCTCCACTTTAGCTGCATAGTATAGCGAAGAAGAGGTTCTCCTACAGTAAGAAATCGCGTCCAAAGCTCGTCCTGTACAATGCTTGCCATGCAAGAAGGACCACACAACGGAATACGTGAAGGTTGAGACCTTGCGGGTTGTGATGAAGTTGACACGATTTCCCCAGCGAAAGAAGATCCTCTCATGGAGGAAGTTTTCGCGGTAAGTCCCACAGTAGACACCTGAGTAAATTTACCCACGGTCTTTGTGAAGACAGAGATGCTATCAACAGAATTGTATTATGGATGTTTATCTCAGCAATACTTGCTGAATCAACAGCGCTGGAGGATACGCATATCCTATCATTCCGTCCTATTAGATCAATAGAGCGTTAACAACATAAGCTCAGGGATCCGGACATGCAAACACATACGTATGCAAATGAATAGTGAGTTGTGTCGCAAATAAATTATCATTGGGCGTTCCCATTGATAGCAAATCTGATTGAATACTTGTTTGTTGCGAGTCCATTCTGACGGCAACAAGCGACCCTTACGTGAAAGGGAGTCTGCTAATACAATCAGACGACCCGGAATATGACGGACCGAAGCAGAACTTGGTGTACTATAACAAACAGAAGGATTCTTTCCGTTAAATTGAATAACGGAATCGAATGAGTGCCTCCCTGGTTCCGGAGATACGCAACTACTGTCGTATTATTGGACAGGATTTGGACATGCGTTTCTGAATAATGTTCATCCAATGACATAGTGCAAGCCTAAAGAACATTATTCCCTGGAAGATAAGTGCTTGCCTAGAAACTGCGGAACCCAAAGACCCTGGCACTTCAAATCCGTTGGGATCAATATTGTACCCCAACCTGTTTGACTGGCATCCATCATAATCATAAAACTCGGATCCGGCAACTGCAGTGGCACTCTCTGAGTCAACCACCGAATGTTGCCCCAGTCTGAAACACTTGCTACACTTGATAAACAAGAGAACGTGTACATCGAGCAATTCATAGATTGCTGAAGAGTTGCCGTCGAAGAGAAGCTTCTCCGAGACTGAAGCGACTCTGAGAGAGTTCTTCACCTTACTATCCACGCGCGTGGATGTAGCTAGGGCTGCGTCACGTCTAACCAACTCCAGGTTGCCACTGAAGGGCGGAGTTATACGTGGAAAAACTACTGCCCTTGAAAGAAATCACATTGAGGATCATATCCTAGAATTCTTTCTCTTGAAGACGTAATGATAACGCCTCAGTAAGGTGGTTTACGTATGATAAAGCGTCTAAGTTAAGTCTATTAGACATCATTGTCGTTTCCAACATCGTGGTTGGAATTTGACATAGACGGCGAAAAAGACAATTCCCAGTCTTCAACCCCGCCGTCTAGACGCATATGAACTCTCGGTATGCCCTGTTCTGCCAAAATAAATTATTTCCTAAAATTGATAAAAAGGCAGAAGAGCATTGTGGACAAGAAACTAGACTATCATGCTTGGTAGCAAGCTTATATATATAGCGTCGTTAAATAATTCGAATGTTCTAATGACATTATTGGACTGTTTCGGTAAGTCAGGGACAATGCCCCTGAACCGATCGAAAACTCTGTGTCCAATGACGCTATTAGTCTCTTATCCAGCATCGCAGCAATGTAGTCCTACGGAACAACCTGTGGAAGATAATGCCGGAAGATATGTGTGGCAGCTTCCGTTGTTCCAAAAGGGAAAGCTCGAAATCGTCGAATCCCTTTCGCCATCCTGTCGGACCCTATAAAGTGTTCGGTCGTCCGAACCTGATGCAACCGCGGAGCGCACCGACCCAGCGCCGTCGGATAATTCCTGATCCGACCGAGAATCTGTCGATTGCTGGGATGCTGCGATAAACTGTGCTAACTTGGATAGCACGTCCGTCACTGAGGCCTGTGGAGAAGCGGTCTTACGATGCATTGCCGCTGGAAACTCCATGTTCGTTACCCCATGCATACTTCTATGATGCGAACGAACGGAGTGTATAGGCCTTGTGTCCCTTGGCTACCGGATGGCGTGACCTGTTCGCCGTGGAATCACTGAATGACAAAGCTGGCTGGATACTCGAGGTCACGTAGCCAATGTGCGGTCGTGTGCGCTGCTGTGAGGATGAGGAAGCATTATCGACAGTCTCTCGGACTGTCAATATAACGGAGCGTCCCAAGCGGCGGACATATGCTCCGAATGCGAAATATCTGTACCACAACATCCGGTCCCATATGTTGTTGTATGAGAGAGGGACTTCTTTCGCTCGCAGCCCGGACGGACCTGGACGAGCTAGGAACCGGACTAACAGGCTTCCTCCGATCTGTCCTCTAATCCGTCGTCACTGGGTGTGTACTAAAGTTTATTATAGTGCTCGCATCACCCAAATCTCCTTCGTAGACCGCAACGGATGAACCCGGCTGCCGAACCATTCGATGAATGGACGCTACACCGGGTGAGCTAGCGAATGTCAACTCCGTCGATCCCACTAGGGACCTCTTAGGTGATTGACATATTCCATGAGCACTTATTGCCGCTAGCTCTTCATTAACTATGACGACAGAGGCACACTTTTGAAAGACATCTCCGTAACTTTGCGAACAAGAAACCAGACATGCTTGTTAATAGCAAGCAAATAATAATATATATAGCGTCATTCAATAATTCGAAAGTTGTGTGACATTATTGGACTATGTCGGAACTGAGGGACGATGTCCCTGAACTGAACCAAAAATTTCTGTGTCCACCGACGCTATCAGTTTCTTATCCGGCATCGCAGCATTCTGGTCCGACGAAAGAACCTCTAAAAGATAAAGTCAGATGACATAAACAACAGCTTATGTTGTTCCGAAAGGGAAAGCTCAAAATCCTCCAAATCCCTTTCGGCATCCCGTCGGACCGGATGAAATTTTCGGACGTCTGTACCTGCTTCTGCGGAGCGTCCCGACCCAGCGTCGTCGGATAATGCATGATGCGACAGATTCTGTCGTTGCTGGGATGCTGCGATAAGCTGTGCTATTTGGGATAGCACGCCCGTCACCGAGGCCTGTGCAGTAGCGGTCTTACGATGCATTGCCGCCGGAAGCTCCAGGCACGTTGACTCCCGCACACTTTCTTATGTGAACGTCTGGAGTCTGCAGGCCTCGTGTCCCTGGCTACCGGATGGTATGACCTGGTCGCCGATGATTCTCTGATTGGGAAGCTGACTGGATATCCGAGGTCACTTAGCCAAGCGCGGTCGTGTGCGCTACCATGAGAATGAGGAAGCCTTATTGACAGTCTCTCCGGACTGACTATATATCGGAGCGTCCCGATCGGCGGACGTATGCTCCGAATGCGAAACATTTTGTACCACAACATCTGGGGCCAGATGTTGCTGTACGAGAGAGGGGCCTCTCTCGCTCGCAGTCCGGATGGACCTGGACAAGCTAGGAACCGGACTGAAAGGCTTCCTCCGTTCTCCCTCTAATCCGCCGTCACTGGGTGTGCATTTGGTTGATTTATAGTGCTCGCATCACCCCAACACTCCTTCTAGACCGCAATGGACGAACCTGGCTGCCGAACCATTTGATGAATGGACGCTACACCGGGCGAGCTAGCGGACGTCAACGGCCATCGAACCTACTAGGGTCCTCTTAGGCAATTGACGCATTTACATGAGCACTTTTCCGCTAGCTCTTCATTAATTGTGACGACGGAGGCACACTTTTGGAAGACATCATGGATACATCACCCTATTCTTGATCGTCTGAAATAGAGATTGATAAAGTAGAGTAACCCTGCGGGGAAAGGACCGGAATGGCCAATTCCCCACTAACATAACGTGACATACGCTTCCCATTTTGTCATCGAAATTAACACATACAGAACAGGAGTTAGTGCAAGTACACTGACTACATATACAATGATTATGAAAGTCAGAGGAAGATTTCCTCTTATTACAATTGAACAACATCCTTTCATTGTGAAAAGAAAACAAAGTCCTAGTACTTGCATCAACCCCTGACAATCAAAATACATAATAATATGATCCATTAATATAGAAAAAATAATTGCAATCAAAAAATTTTGAAAAAATATTTTTTCAGAACAGCCCAAGTTTCTGAAAAGTAACGTTGAGCCCCAATGGATCCCAAGCCTAAGTGTGGACAAAAATTCTAAAAATATTTTAAACAATTTATGCAACACTTACGAACAATAATAATGTATCTAGTTATGATTAAATTAACATCCAGATATTATTTTCAAGAAATCCCCCCTCACACAGAGAGCTGTAGTAAATGTAAACAATAAGTGTAAAAACACTAGAACAAGACTCCAGGCACCCTGGCCCGAAATCAGTTACCAAAAATACACTATCTGATGCAAAACAGAGACTTCCAGGGAAGAAACTGCAGAACATCAGATGGTAGATGCAGAACACTACGCCTAACCACCCATAGGTGAGGACGTAAACATGGGAAAAAGAACAGAATTCATTCTGTTATCCAGCTAAAACTCCCAAGAAATTTTAGTAATAAAATTACAGAAAATATGCCAAAAGCATGGGAGAATAGCAAGAGGGGACTTAAAGGAAAGGGAGAGAGGAAAACACTGAACAAGCAGTGTAATTTGATTAACAAGAATGACCACAACAGGCTGATGCCTCGAAAATAGGTAACTTAACATAATTTCATTAAAAAATATTAAGTTACAGCCCTGATTATTTTCTGTCACTCATTTTCCTCTCCTCCTTCTATATCCTCCTTAGAATCACCATTTCTCTAATATTTGTGTGTCTGGCATCATTTAAACTGAGATTTACAAGCACAAAGATCAGTCAGATGTTAACTGATGAAGGGCCAAACAAAGAATGATTAATGGCGCCAATTTCGGGACGTCCTTGACACTGCGCATGCGCAGTAGAGGTGAAGTGTGGAGGGCCATTCAGGACATGTTTTCTTTGGTTTTAGATGCAAATTTTGGGGATTGGGGGGCAAAATTTGTGTTTGGCCCTATATTTTTAAGAGTTAGCACCAGCTAAGTCTGGGTCATTGGTACAGTATAAAAATACACTCGATCTCATCCCACGGTGATAACAAAGGTACCCAAGAAGTTTCGTAAAGATCGGTTCATAAATACAGCCTCTAACCTGAGCTGTATAGAAGTTGTGTACAAAAAACTGATTAGACCTAATTTCGGTACAAAATGGCCACTGGCAGCCATCTTGAATTTTGGACTGCACTCAGAAACACTCATTCTTGTCCCAAGGTGATAATAGAGGTACCCAAAAAGTTTCGTGAAGATCGGTTCATAAATACAGCCTCTAGCCCGAGCCGTATTGACATGTGTACTTACAGTGTGTAAGTAGCACTGAAAAAATCAAAGTTCATCTAATTTGCATAATTTCTGCATGAGAAAAAAACCCGTATTATATGTGATGTATCCCATGGTACTAAACATTCACACAAAAAATTATTCAAATCAGCGCTTTCATATGGAAGTTCTGTGCAAAAATCTGATTGCACCTAATTTTGTACAAAATGGCTGCCATCGGCCATCTTGAATTTCAGACCGCACCCAAAAACACTCGTTCTCATCCCACGGTGATACCAAAGGTACCCAAGAAGTTTCGTAAAGATCGGTTTATAAATACGGCCTCTAGCCCGAGCCGTATTGGCATTTGCAACAGTGCTGAAAGTAAGACTAAATACATTAAAGTTAGTCTAATTTGCATAATTTACGTACGAGAAAAAAACCTGTATTATATGTGATGTATCCCATGGTACTAAACATTCATACAAAAAAATTATTCAAATCAGTGCTTTCATATTGAAGTTCTGCGCAAAAATCTGATTGCACCTAAGTTTGTACAAAATGGCCGCCAGCGGCCAACATGAATTTCGGATCGGACCCAAAAACACTCGTTCTCGTCCCACAGTCATAACAAAGGTACCCAAGAAGTTTTGTAAAGATCGGTTCATAAATACGGCCTCTAGCCCGAGCCGTATTGAATTGCTGACAGTCAGACGGCCAGACGGACGACTGGCCATGGCATAAGCTCAAATTTGGCGTCGCCAAAGTTGAGTTAATAAATATACATTAATCAAAACACGTAAAATTTTGAAGTCTCATAATTTCATACTAATTTTGGAAGACACTGCAAGCTAATACAAATGCTCAATGAGGGTGTTCAATTTCAATGAGTGATTGCGAACAAAACCCATTTTTTTCCAAAGTGAATTACATAGATTCTCCCTCTACTTCTCTCTCACATCTCTTAACCCTTTACCCAACTCAGGATATCAAAACTTATTTTAATAATTGTTTTCTTTTTATTTTTCAGCACATCTGTTGGAATGAGCTTGACCAGCTCATTCCAATGAAGGGGGAAATGATTTGGTTTTGTGGAACTGTTTTGAAATATAATTTTTTCAACTGTTTTATTTGAAAATTATGTGAGCAAGTGCAGCCCAATTGTTAGTGAAAGGGTTAAAATTCTTTTTTTTATTTTTATAGATTATTTCAAAATGAAAGCTTATCTGAAAGTGCTTATTTCTACACTTTCCCTCACCATGCTTACTTTTTTCATGTCAGTGTTCTTGTCTTTAAACCGTTTCAGATCAGCTGTGAATAAAACCTGGAAAAGGAAATAATATACTTTCAAGTGGCTGATCCCTTCAAGCAACTATTTGGAAGTAAAGATAAATTTATACTGATGGTAGAAGCTTGGTGCCTTTTTCTGCCTTCTGTGATGAAATGCTGTTTTGTGACACAGTGTAGGAAAGAGGTCTGTGAGCCCTCTCCTACAGTGTGCCTCATAACAGCAAATCGTTGGTTTCCTAAATGAAACTCTCTGAAGATTTCTATCAATTGAATTTCTTTTAAAGAACAAATTTTTGGAAAATTTTGGCAAGAACTTAAGCAGTAACCAATTACAATTCAAGTTCACTTCTCACATGTGTGTCATTTTTACTTCAATGGAGAGGTGTCATGGGTGGGGGTGGAGAAGGGTGTGTCAGGGAAGCTTCCTTCTTTATTGTGGACTTGTTGGGGGATAACCTAACCTCACACTGGGGAGCAACCCCCACTGTCAGGGAAATCCTGGCATCACCGGTGCTTCATTAGTTATGCCTCTTGAACGGAAGGGTGTCACGGGTGGGGGCGGTGAAGGGTCTGTCAGGGAAGCTTCCTCCTTTATTGTGGACTTGGGGCATAACCTAACCTCATGCAGGGAAGCATATCAACTCCAGCATCCCCCCACCCCCACTGTCAGCTACATTATGCCTCTTGAATAATAAATCGCTGTTTTTGCTTGCATGATGTGAATGTTCATTTTTAACCTTTCACCTGTTTAAAATTTTCTAGTCATGCTGTGCAGTTTCACCTATAATTATAACCACAATCATACAACTGTAAAATCTCACTATTATTTGTCACTGTACAGCTCTGTCACATCCAGGTGAACCCAGGTACAGCTGAGTGGGGATGTGTCCTTACATAGACTCTGTTATTGTTTTCCGCTGAACCGCTTACAATGTATTGAACTTGATGTCAGCTACATCCGCCACATCGTGACACATCAGTCTGGACACAGGGTCAAATTTGTATCGAAGGTAGGGAAAATGGTTCATATTCAATTAACAGGGCTATTCAATTAGAAGATATCTATTTAAGAGGGATCCCCTGTACTGGCAAAATAAACTGAACAGAACATTGTGAGTAAAAAAAATGACAATTGTTTGAAAATTTTTTGCAAGATACAAGTTGATCACTAGGTAATTATAAATACTTACAGAATGTGCCCAACCAGCATATTCTCCCCAAATATTTCGAAAACAGTCACCTGAAATAAACGACCAATAAACAAAATGATTTAACAATTCTTCCTTCAAAAAGGACATATTCCTACCAATACAAGCAAAAATGTCTCAACAAATCTGTATTTATCAGATTGGATTTTCCTTCATAGAATAATTGCCTGTTATCAAGCTTAGCACATATAGTACATGGAGAGTGGATTGTTACTAAATCACCCTTGGGGTAGTGTCTCCACTCAGACAACTGGGGAAAAGCAGTAGAACGACAAGCAAAGTTTTAGCCAAGGGACCTCCAGGTTCAACCTGGAGGTCCCTTGGCTACAACTCTGCTTGTCCTTTTCATGCATTACCACAGAAACTGACTGTTATCGTCTGGGTGGAAACTTCACTCCACAAGTGTTTAAGTGGTAATTCACTCTCCACATAAAAAAATGTAACAGAACTGAAAACATTTTGTAATTATTTCTTTTTGTTTAATAAATAGAGAGGTTTTTACTTGGTTAGTTTTATATTGGCTGAGATATCAGTCCTTGGCAACTTCATCTCAACCTTTGACCTCTAAATATATTTTCATTCATGATTCAAATGCTTATCTAAATGCCTTTATGTTCTGCAATCAAGTATTTAGCAAAGTTTTGGTTTGTAATATTGTCTTATTATGGTAACAATAAGGCATTGCATGTACAGTGGAACTCTATTAATTGAATAGCCACTTTGCCAGTGAGAATTATGGTTTATTCCCCAAACGTCGACTCGACTAAAACAACATCTCACCAAATTCATGGATTAAGAGGTGCCTTAGGGGGAATTATTCAACATACAACATAACACTGGCTAATTAAAAATATTTTACTGAAGAATAGGTTTATTCCCCGAATGTCGACTTGAATGGTAGCGATAAATTAATGAACATATGTACAGAAATATTGAAAAGCAGAATTAATACATTTATGAACATATACACAATAAAAAAAATAAAAAATAAGCACTATGAGACGAACATTATACAATTTATACATTTATGAACATATACAGTACGTGGAGAGTGTATTATCACTAAATCACACGCAGAGTGGAGATTCTACACACGCAAAAATTTAAAATTGTTTGCAAAGCATAATAAAAACAGGCAAAGTTCCAGCCAATGGACCTCCGGGTTAAACCCGGAGGTCCATTGGCTGAAATATTGCTTGTGTTTTTTGTCCATATGTACAGAATTTGAAATTGATACTTTGGGTGATAAGTCCACTCCACGGGTGATTTAGTTACAATCCACTCTCCACGTACTGTACACAATAAAAAAAAAATAAAAAATAAGCACTGAGAGATGAACATTATACAAAAAAAACAAATAAGCACTTAGATATTATAAACAATTATTAACAAGCAAAACAAAATTGATGAACATATACATATAAATAAATTTAATACTAATAATTTAACCTAAAGACAGGAGCTGAGATGCAGAATCCGCATATGACATTAAGTCAAGAGTTCCATTCAGATATCTTGCTTTCAATGTTAACAGTCGATGATCAATATTCATATATCTCTTGGCTCGTGGACGACTGGTTCCTTCTGCAGCTCTTTGAATTCTATGTATTTCATTTGCATTTTGGACGTCTTTAAACATTTGTATTGCAGCAAATACATTCCGGTGGGCATGCTGAAACATCTTTTTTAACTTGCTGTGCCATCCCTCACGATTGTTGGTCGTGCGTGGACCCTTGTTGTCAAAATGATTCCAGAGTGATCGATCTCCTTCAACCCATTGCTCTGTGACACAATCTACAAATGCTAGTGTCTGTTTTGTTATCTCGGCATAATCTTTGTCCTCTAGGGCTTGGAACCATACATCTTCAATGGCATTCAGAGGTACAAGGAGGAGAATAGCTGCTCGTCTTACCAAGGTCCTCACATCATCGTTGTCTCTGTATGGATTCTGTAGACCTGTTGCTTGTGCCTTCCTCCAAATGCATTGGGTGTAATGAAAAAAACATCCTTTGATGGTGATATTTGGAAAAATTTGCTTAATGGAATTGTGGGCTGCTGTTTCAAAGTCTGCCAATACAGAGGTGGGAGCAAACGTTAAACCAAGTTCTCTCATCTTGTTTACCAGTAATGTAAAGAATCTGGAATATATGGCTGTACTTTATCCTAGCAGAAATGTAAATACGGCCGGTGTCATTTTGTCTTCAATTTGGATATGTATACTGTAGATCTGGTTGAATATGCGAGGACATGTGTAAAAGGTGCCATCACAGACGAATGTCTCTGAAGCTGAAAGATTTTGGAGGTTCTCTGTTGTTGCAAAGGCGATTATCCTCCCGGTACGTTGGGTTTCGTCGAATAATAAAAATCTATCTCCAGTTGATGTTTCAGTTCATCGACCCTCAAGCGTGATGTCATTTTGCATCTTTGGGAGTGATGGTGTCTGTTTTTTGCCAAGATCTGTATAAAGATGATTTGGCTGAGTTAAATGTTGGCAGTTGCTCGACATCATCTCTTGTGGTATCATCCCATTCGATGTCACAAAGTTTGTTCAGTTCCTCAGCAAATATGGTTGGAATTGGTCGGACTTCCTCTTTGCATCGCATGGTGACCTGGTTCATAATTTGTTTTGCTACAACTTTTGTGTGGTCTGCTTGGTGGTTGTGGGGCTTTCTACCAAATCCAATCGGAATGTTGTTCGCCGTCGAAATCATAGCTGGGCATCCTGGTACTGTGCATTTCCAGATTAGTCGACCTGTCCCTCTTTTGTTCACTTTGTAGATATACCCGCCTACTGCAAAGTTTTGACCTCCCTTTCTGTTGGTAATAAACTTTACATCTATCTGTGCATTTGCCATAGCTGAATTTATTTATTTATTTATTGATGTTTAAGGTCACATATTTATGCACAATGGCTAATCATGACCGTAACAGTTTTACGGGTGGAGGAAGCCGGAGTACCCGGAGAGAACCACCGAGCAACGACGAGCAGCTGCCAGCTCCCCAACATCGTAACTCCGCTCTGCAGCACAGGCAGGGTTAGATTGGTTGAAGACATGCGTACCATCGACGTGCAGTACGCCTTAGTACACGGCGTCATCGTGCCCTCACATGGGCAATGGGGGTGAAGTGTCTTGCCCAAGGACACAACGCGGTTGCCACAGGTGGGATTCAAACCGAGGACCTCTCGGCTTGCAGCCTGCACCTCTACCTACTGAGCCACCGCGCCCCCCCCCCCCCCCCCCCCCCCCCATAGCTGAATAACGGTAATTGTAACTAAGTGGAATGAAACATCTCAATTCTCCATTCATTATATAGGATTTCGCTGAAGTTTGGACAACTGAATTTTTCACAGTCGGCATATGTCAAACTTAGCATATAAAAAATAATAATTAAATAAAAACAAAACAGATGAGCAAATATCAAATATCGGAATATTAAATATATGTTTGATATTTGCTCATAAACCAAATGAATAAAAACAAAACTAACAAATAACAAAAAACAAAACAAAACAAAAATAAAAACAGAACTAAAAAATGCAAAACATGAACTTTGTTCACTGTGATATCTTGATTACTTGTTGTTTTAGTACAGTAGTCATTCTGAAATAATTGGTCCCCAAACGTCGACTCACCAAATTAATTAACTGATAAGTTTCACCCTAAAGGCACCTCTTAAACCATGAATTTGGTGAGATGTTGTTTTAGCCGAGTTGACATTCGGGGAACACACCAGAATTATTCAATTAACAGGAGAGTTCAATTAACAAGGATTTGGTCACTTGTTTGTATTGTGTGTATTCTAGAAATAAACTGAGCATTTATTTTATTATATCTGTCAAACAAAATATACATGTAAATGATTAGCTGCATTTATTGAAAATAATGACAAATACATGTAGGTCTAAAAACAAGGGGATTTCAGTGATTTTCAGGGTAATTTCTCGACTTATCACAAGATTTTTTATTCAGTTAACAGGAGTGATCTCTATAACCTCCATATATATGTAATTAACAGGTCAAATTTGTACTGAAGTTATGTTAAATGGTTTTGCATTTGGAAGTTATATTCAATTAATCCTTCACCTAACATGAAAAGCAGACGTCACTTGCAAACAAAATTACTGAATAACTAATTTTTATCATTTTTTGCATCAAAAACATAGCTTATGACACCTCAATGAGGGGGTAATAAGCTATGTTTTTGAGGCGAAAAAATGACAAATGGATGGCATTTTTTGTGAATAGAACTGGCCGGATTTGACCATGAAGTTGGATAAAGGGTTAACAGAATTTATATTTAATTTATATCCCATTAAGTGGGCTTCACTGTATTAAAAGGTGTTACTTGTTCCGCCAGCATTCCACTTTACTATATCCTGTACTATACATCAAATAAATACATACTTACCTATTTCCTTATAAAGTGAATCTGTAAGTGATTTAGATTGCTTCAGCTTTGGCATATAATCTTTTGCTGCTATCTGCCATACATGTGTGTCAACAGGTACAGCACCTGTTTTGTCTAAAGACATCAGACAAACACAATCAGCAACCTATAAGAAAGAGTTAAAACTAGAGATGGTCTGTCACCTGGTATACCCCCACCATGGCATACCGCCTAGTGTGGGTGACTGAAAAGGGGCATTCAATTTTTCTAAGTAAAAAAAAACCCAATATGGCCTCCAGTCGGCCATCTTCAAACCGAGTGGGAAAAAATTACATCACGCACTTCCTCTCATCATGTTGATCATTTTTGCGAAGATTCATGAAAATGCAGTTAAAACTGTGGAAGTAGTTCGCTCCTCAAGTTTACATAAAAACAAGCCAAGACCAATACCGGGTCTGGACCTGCGTCGCTGCATGCAATTGAATTGGCAAACAGGAAGTGGCTGCACGGCAGATCTGAAAATTGCATACATGATACAACTGATCATTATCAGGCTCCAGATGAAATATAAAATCAATCCCTTGCATAGAAGCCGAGAAAAGTTTGACGAAAAATTTCAATGTTCAGTGAGTACAGTAAAATTTCAAAGTATCGGCAAACAGGAAGTGGCTGCACGGCAGATCTGAAAATTGCTTACACGATACAACACAATCATTCTGAAGCAGCAGACCAAATATAAAATCATTCCCTTTCATAGAAGCCAAGAAAACCTTGACGGAAAAAGTGTTTCGGATGAACTGACGGACTGACAGACTGACGGATGGACGGAGTTGAGCGGTTACTAGACCTGCTCTGCCGCTGGCGACGCAGGTAAAAAACAATATGGCAGCCAGTCGGCCATCTTGAAACCGAGCGGGAAAAAAATTATGTCATGCACTTCCCCTCATCATGTTGATCATTTTTGTGAAGTTTCATGAAAATGTGGCTAAAACTGTGGAAGTAGTTCGTTCCACAAGTTTACATAAAAAAAATCCAATATGGCAGCCAGTCGGCCATCTTGAAACCAAGCGAGAAAAAAATTGTGTGACACACTTCCCCTCATCATGTTGATCATTGTTGTGAAGTTTCACGAAAATGCAGCTAAAACTGTGAAAGTAGTTCGCTCCACAAGTTTACATGTGCAATGGACCTATGATGACGACCGACTGACCGACAAGTTGATTCCTATATACCCCACCCCCACCCCCTTAAATTTCGTTTTGTGGGGGTATAATTATTTTTACAGACACAGTACTGTGATCACAAAAAATATACAGAGATTAGCAGCAGGGCTCAAAATAACCAGTATCGCATCACATTTCGCGATGCAAAACTCGCTTTTAGCGCTGAAAATTATTATCTCTCATCGCGATATGCAAACTCTGGAATTTACGGTGGAATTTGGTAATGCTGTCACATTTCAAAGGGCAAAACCCACACTTCTTCCTATCACATGCATTATTGAGTCACAAATCTTTTATTGGACAACTTTGATTTTGATTAAATTAACATGTTTTAAAAAGAAAAAAAAAGAAAACCATGCTGTGTTGTTTTCATTTTTGTTCGGACCTGTACTGGTCTTAACATGCTATGGAAATTTGTCAAAACAGAGCAATGCACATCAAGGGAGGTAATGAACTTACACACAATGAGGTCATGTCACAGCAATATGAAGTGGAGTTTCAAACGTCCAGTTTCTTTTAGCAGTGAAAACATGAAAGAACAAGAGGGATGTTACATCCCAATGCTCACCTACATTCGCGCTTGATAATGTCGTTCCAATGTAACATGCCTAATATTTAGTTAATTATAAATCATTAACTGGGCATCAAATGATTAATGTGGTTTATATGATGGCTTTCGAAAGTCTATATTTCTGCATTTATTATATATCAATTCAATATAGAATCATTGGATATAAAAGCATTTTTTTCTTTTAGAAATGTTTATGATTAAGAATATGAATCGTGAGGCCAGATATTAAATCATAAATAAATATTAGGAAAGGCTTTCATAAATCACTGAAATTGTAATTGAAGAACATTCATTGGTTAAAGAGGAGTTGCGGAAAAACATGCGTTCAAGAAAGTGATTATAAGTCCCAACAAAAATACATCACGTAAACATCTAAAATAAGCCTTAATGTTACTAGTAACAAGTATGAGAAAGTATTAAATAAAAAAAAAAAAATTTTTTAAAGAAAGTGAATGTAAGTCCCAAAAATCCCTCTCAAATTCATAAAATATGCATGTAAAAAGGGCACAAGGTTACCGCAATGTAGTCCAGTAACCCAGGCATACAATATCAATTGCCTGGAAAGAAACATAGAAACAGAACTCACCTTAACACCTCACCTTAACACAAACTTTTAGAACTTAAAATTGAGTAAGTCAGAGAAAAACGTGAACATTGTGACTGAAAAAAAGAAAAGAAATCAGTTAAATTTCTGCATACAGTAGGGTTAATACCTACAGTTGTTATTGAAATATGAAAATAAACAGTAATGAGAAGTTAAAGCACCACAATCTGCACAAAAGCTGACTTTAACGCAAATTCTTACAACACCTAAACGCAAATTCTTACAACTTTTGGCAGAAAATTTTAGGTGAAATTTGGAAAAAAAGTCGTAGTATCAGGTTTAAATACTGTTCTGATCGTCCCTACAACCTACATATGCAATATCAAAGGCCTGAGCCCACTGATCTTTGAGAACTCAGCTTAACACCTCACCTTAACACAAACTTTTAGAACTTAAAATTTACTAAGTCCGAGAAAAACATGAAAATTTTGACTGAAAAAAAAGAAAATTTCCGTTAAATTTCTGCATACAGTAGGGTTAATACCTACAGTTGTTATTGAAATATGAAAATCAACAGTAATGAGAAGTTAAAGCACCAAAATCTGCACAAAAGCTGACTTTAACACAAATTCTTACAACACCTAAACGCTAATTCTTACAACAAGTTTTGGCAGAAAATCAGCCTCAAATTCCTCAAATATGCATGTAATGAGGGTTAAATATTACTGCAATGGAGTTCAGTAACCCAAGTGTAGAATATTAATCGCTTGGAAAGACACATAGAAACACAACTCACCTAAACACAAAGTTTACAAAGTTTACAAAGTTTTACAGCTTAAAATTTACTAAGTCCGAGAAAAACATGAAAATTTTGAGTGAAAAAAAAAGAAAAACTTCGTTAAATTTCTGCATACAGTAGGGTTAATACCTACAGTTGTTATTGAAATATGAAAATCAACAGTAATGAGAAGTTAAAGCACCACAATCTGCACAAAAGCTGACTTTAACGCAAATTCTTACAACACCTAAACGCTAATTCTTACAACAAGTTTTGGCAGAAAATCAGCCTCAAATTCCTCAAATATGCATGTAATGAGGGTTAAATATTACTGCAATGGAGTTCAGTAACCCAAGTGTAGAATATTAATCGCTTGGAAAGACACATAGAAACACAACTCACCTAAACACAAAGTTTACAAAGTTTTACAACTTAAAATTTACTAAGTCCGAGAAAAACATGAAAATTTTGAGTGAAAAAAAAAGAAAATCTTCATTAAATTTCTGCATACAGTAGGGTTAATACCTACAGTTGTTATTGAAATATGAAAATCAACAGTAATGAGAAGTTAAAGCACCACAATCTGCACAAAAGCTGACTTTAACACAAATTCTTACAACACCTAAACGCAAATTCTTACAACTTTTGGCAGAAAATTTTAGGTGAAATTTGGAAAAAAGTCGTAGTATCAGGGTTAAATACTGTTCTAATAGCCCCCTACAACCTACATATGCAATATCAAAGGGCTGAGCCCACTGATGTTTGAGAAATTAACCTTAACATTAAATCTTACAATATTGGACACGCCGGACGCCGACACCGAAGCTAACGCCCGAGGTTATGACAATAGCTCACCACATCTTACAGATTAGGGCTGTCACGATTAATCGATTAATCGACTGTTGATCGGTCACGGTGAAATCGATTAGTATTTTTCGTTGTCGAATAATCGGTAAATTGTATCCCGTTTTAGACGTTTAATAATTAAAAGAAAATTTGATGAAAAATTATTGTTTCTAAAGGTAAAGAGTTAAGAAAATCGATGTTAAACCTCAAGACGCTGCTGGAAGCAATAGTCTTCCAGGTACATTCATCAAAGCTTTGATGTTCTGAACTTTTGAACCGTCAGTGTAATAATCAAGACCAGTCGGCAGTTGCGAACTTCGCAACTGCCGACCGGTCTTGATTATTACACTGACAGTTCAAAAGTTCAGAACATGAAAGCTTTGAATGCACCTAAAAAGGATCATCTTCGTTGTTTCCTTGAGGTAGGTCAACTGACTTGAACTTCATTTTTATAGACTTCAAAGAGAGGGAGAGGGGGGGGGGTGTCATTTAGGTACGATTAATCTTCGATTATTTGCGACGATTAATCGATTCCTGAATTAAAAAATCGTGACAGCCCTATTACAGATGTAGGTGAGCTAATAAATAAATGAAGATAATGCCCCGCATTTTTTTCTAAAAGAGCCACACGAGCTGAACTGAACAGTTATCAGGGAAAGAATGGAAGAATAATTCATATTTATTTAATGCTCAGGCATCAATTCACGCTGAAAAATTAAGTCATATTCCCCTGTCAGTCGGCAAAACGAAATATCAAAATGATATTTAGAAATCGATATTTCATCGTAGGTTCGGATGACGAATCACATGTACTTTAAACGAGTCAGCACATCAGTAATGAATTCCAGAGTCCCAAATACAAACAAATTCGAATAATTGATAGTGACAGTGACTAAATCAATTCATTAATTCAGCGGTTTCAAAGTTTGACTTTCTCATTCACCTTCCAGCGAAAAGCCGAAATCACTTTCAAATTTCTTCAGTTCAACTTCACACGTCTTCAGTGCATTGAGTTCAAAAAAAATAAAATGACGTGTCTTGTTATTGAAAATAAGAAAGTGGTGTTTTTTGTTATTGTTCTATTTCTTCGAAACACATTGTGATTATTTCAATTCGCCAGCCTTGGTAAATCGTAAAGTTAGGGGAGAAATAAGACGGGACTACTTTTTGTGCGGATATTCACACATTCCAATGGTTGGAGTTTGGTTGTTGTAATTTTTGTATGGACGCCGGTTCGGCACATAAATTTTGCGCCTTAATGGCAAATAAAGGCCACAAATTGGAGAGTTTGTAGTCGTAGAGCATTAAATAAAAAGAAAATTCACGAAAATTTGATGAATACCGAAAATATCTCGTTCGTGGCTACAAGAAATATGAGGATCTTCACTCGCGACTGCGTCGCTCGTGAAGATCCTCATATTTCTTTGTAGCCACTCACGAGATATTTTCGGTATTCATCAAATTTTCGTGAATATCCTCTATTTAATCTTGGTCAGACACATGCTAAAATGAAAGTGTCAATGACACTGTAGCTTAACTTGTGTGTTGTGTTTGATGAAAAGGATAATGTTCAATGTTTTATGAAAGGATTATAGAAATAAGACAAGAATTGTGATAATTGGGAATATGTTCATTTCTGTTCCCTGTATGCTATGTTTTTAACAAAAATATTATGAGGTGTACACTGTACTAAAGAGTTGAGGGGTGGGTTAATATGACCTCACAGTTAACATATGTCAACGAAAGTTACCAAGTTACAGCAAAATTATTCCAAAGCGACTCTTTAAGCGAGTCATCCTATCAAGTTACATTGAAATCCCTTCATAAATATGGCCTGTAGACTGTGCTAAAGGTTTTCGGGCTTCAGGCCTGTGTAGCCATGATGGTAGAGCGATTGCAACTGAAAGGGGATGTCCTCATCTCAACATTATACTGAGTCATTCTACTAAGTTACAAGGAAATCCCTTCACAAATACGACCTGTAGTCTGTACCAAAGTTTTTCGGGTTTGGGGCTTTGGAAGCCATCATGGTTGAACGATCGCGACCAAAAGGGGGCATTGTCATCTGGGCATAATTTGGAGTGATCCTACAACGTTACAATGAAATCCCTTAATATATATGACCTGCAGACTGAGCTCAAGGTTTTCGGACTTTGGGCCCCTGAAGCCGTCACAGATGACCAATCACGATCAAAAGGGGATGTCATCATCTAGGCATTATATGGAGTCAACCTAATAAGTTGCAATGAAATCCTTCCATCAATACGACCTATGGACTGTGCTAAAAGTTTTGGGGTTTTGGGCTCGGGCAGCCATCAAGGCTAAATGATCGCGACCAAAAGGGGACGTTATCATCTAGACATTATTTGGAGTCATCCTACCGAGCTACAAAGAAATCCCTTCATAAATATTACCTGTAGACTGTGCTAAAGGTTTTCGGGCTTCAGGCCCCTGTAGCCGTCACAGTTGCCTAATGGTGTCCAAAAGGGGCTGTTCTCATCTAGACATTATATGAAGTCAACCTACCAAGTTACAATGAAATCCCTTCATAAATATGACCTGAAGACTGTGCTAAAGGTTTTCGGGCTTCGGGCTTCTGTAGCCGTCACAGTTGCCCAATCATGTCCAAAAGGGGACTTTCTCATCTAGACATTCTATGAAGTCAACCCACCAAGTTACAATGAAATTCCTCAATAAATATGACCTGCAGACTGTGCTAAAGGTTTTCGGGTTTTGGGCTTGGGCAGTCTTCACGGTTGGCAGATCATACCCAAATGGGGAAATTCTCATCTAGACATCATAAGGAGTCATCCTACCAAGTTACAATGAAATCCCTCCATATTAAACATGACCTGCAGACTATGCTAAAAGTTTTTGGGTTTGGGGCTTTGGGCTCGGGCAGCCATCATGGTTGAATGATCGCAACCAAAAGGGGACATTCTCATCTGGACATTATCTGGAGTGATCCTACGAAGTTACAATGAAATCCCTTCATAAATATCACCTGTAGACTGTGCTCAAGACTTTTGGGCTTCGGGCACCTGAAGCCATCACAGTTAACCAACCACGACCAAAAGAGGATGTCATCATCTAGGCATTATATGGAGTCGACCTAACAAGTTACAATGAAATCCTTCCATAAATACGACCTATAGGCTATGCTAAAGGTTTTTGGGCTTGGGCAGCCATCAAGGCTGAATGATCGCAACCAAAAAGGGACGTTCTCATCTAGACATTATTTGGAGTCATCCTACCAAGCTACACTGAAATCCCTTCCTAATTATGACCTGTAGACTGTTCTAAAGGTTTTCGGGCTTTGGGCCCCTGCAGCTGTCACAGTTGCCCAATCGTGTCCAAAATGGGACGTTTTCATCTAGACATAATATGAAGGCAAACCTACCAAGTTACAATGAAATCCCTTCATAAATATGACCTGTAGACTGTGTTAAAGGTATTCAGGCTTTGGGCTCAGGCAGCCATAATGGCTGAATGATCGCAACCAAAAGGGGACATTCTCATCTGGGCATCATCTGGAGTGATCCTACGAAGTTACAATGAAATCCCTTCATAAATATGACCTGTAGACTGTGCTCAAGATTTTCGGGCACCTGCAGCCATCACAGTTGACCAATCACGACCAAAAGGGGATGTCATCATCTAGGCATTATATGGAGTCAACCTAACAAGTTGCACTGAAATCCTTCCATAAATATGACCTATAGACTATGCTAAAGGTCTTTGGGCTCAGGCAGCCATAAAGGCTGAATGATCGCGACCAAAAGGGGATGTTGTCATCTAGACATTATTTGAAGTCATCCTACCAATGAAATCCCTTCATAATTATGACCTGTAGATTGTTCTAAAGGTTTTCGGGCTTTGGGCCCCAGTAGCCGTCACAGTTGCCCAATCGTGTCCAAAAGGGGACGTTCTCATCTAGACATTATATGAAGTCAACCTACCAAGTTACAATGAAATCCCTTCATAAATATGACCTGTAGACTGTGCTAAAGGTTTTCGGGCTCGGGCAGCCATCATGGCTGAATGATCGCAACCAAATGGGGCAATCTCATCTGGGCATCATCTGGAGTGATCCTACGAAGTTACAATGAAATCCCTTCATAAATATGACCTGCAGACTGAGCTCATGGTTTTCAGGCTTCGGGCACCTGTAGCCATCACAGTTGACCAATCACGACCAAAAGGGAATGACATCATCTAGGCATTATATGGAGTCAACCTAACAGGTTACAATGAAATCCTTCCATAAATATGACCTTTTGCCTATGCTAAAGGTTTTTGGGCCCGGGCACCCATCAAGGCTGAATGATCGCCATCAAAATGGGACGTTCTCATCTAGACATGATTTGGAGTCATCCTACAAAGTTACAATGAAATCCCTTCATAAATATGACCTGTAGACTGTGCTAAAGGTTTTCGGGCTCGGGCAGCCATCATGGCTGAATGATCGCAACCAAATGGGGCAATCTCATCTGGGCATCATCTGGAGTGATCCTACGAAGTTACAATGAAATCCCTTCATAAATATGACCTGCAGACTGAGCTCATGGTTTTCAGGCTTCGGGCACCTGTAGCCATCACAGTTGACCAATCACGACCAAAAGGGAATGACATCATCTAGGCATTATATGGAGTCAACCTAACAGGTTACAATGAAATCCTTCCATAAATATGACCTTTTGCCTATGCTAAAGGTTTTTGGGCCCGGGCACCCATCAAGGCTGAATGATCGCCATCAAAATGGGACGTTCTCATCTAGACATGATTTGGAGTCATCCTACAAAGTTACAATGAAATCCCTTCATAAATATGACCTGTAGACTGTGCTAAAGGTTTTCGGGCTTCGGGCCTCTGTAGCCGTCACAGTTGCCCAATCATGTCCAAAAGGGGACTTTCTCATCTAGACATTCTATGAAGTCAACCCACCAAGTTACAATGAAATTCCTCAATAAATATGACCTGCAGACTGTGCTAAAGGTTTTCGGGTTTTGGGCTTGGGCAGTCTTCACGGTCGGCAGATCATACCCAAATGGGGAAATTCTCATCTAGACATCATAAGGAGTCATCCTACCAAGTTACAATGAAATCCCTCCATATTAAACATGACCTGCAGACTGTGCTAAAAGTTTTTGGGTTTGGGGCTTGGGCAGCCATTACGGTTGACAGATCATGCCCAAAAGGGGATGTTCTCATCTAGGCATTATACAGAGGCATCCCACCAAGTTACAATGAAATCCCTTCATAAATACGACCTGTAGACTGTGCTAATGGTTTTCGGGTTTTGGGCTCGGTCAGCTATACCAGTTGACCAATCTCAACCAAAAGGGGACGTTCTCATCTAGACATGACCCCAAACCTGCATATGAAATTTGTGACGATCAGACAAGAACTGCGGGGTGTAGCCCGTGCTAAAAGAAAATGTGAACAGACCCACAGACTAACAGACTTCCGCACGCGTGATGGCAATAGCTTATCTTGACTTTGTCAAGTTAAGCTAATTACCGAGAGCCACTCTAGCTATTTTTTATACTTTGGAAGTGGATGATATTTTGTTCTGTGTAAGTTAATCCTTTACCTCACATAAATATTAGACAATACCAAAAACAAAATTCTTGCATAATTTAAATTTTCATTTTTGCCTCCAAAACACAGCTTATTACCCCTAATTGGAATGAGCTCAATGAGATCGTTCTAATGAGGAGTCATAAGCTACATGTATGTTTTTGAAGCAAATACTGAAAATTAATCAAACTTGAATGGCTATTTCTGAGAATAGTGCTGGCCAGATATGGCTGTTAGGCTACTTTTAGGTAAAGGGTTAACAATCCTTATTTTCAATATTATTTATGTACAATTTCCACCAGAACTGTATGTATTGTGAGACAACGAAGATGATGGATTCCAAGCTATATTCCAGTGAAAAGATTCAAATGGAAACAAACCGTGCAGCCAATTCAAATGAGACTAAATAGCAACTAAAAATTTGAAATCAAATCAAATCTTGGAGCTTCGCAGGGCCACAGGAGAAGGTTAAAGTTTGTTTAAAAAACTTTCAAGATCTTTTCCAGATTGACACAAATTTCCATACTTTTTTAAGAATTTCAAAATGGCGTTAGAACCATGAATTTAATTTTTTGAGCACTGGAGATTTATTAACGGTAAATAAACAGCTGCGCCATGAGCGCATGATACACCCGTTATTAATTACAGGAAGGAAGCACACAATATGAGTATACATGTGTACTTGTCAGTTTTTTTTATATTCTTGTACAATAATCATAATCTTCAACATTCCGTGTTCAATTTTGATGAATAAAGTCCCGTAACTCTGGAATGACAAATCAGACAGTGACACAAATCGAAAGGGAGATTCCTTCTATCAACATATACTTGCAGCTAGAAAATCGTGAAAATTGCTCTAAGCATTTTCGAGTTATTGTTCGACATGTGGAAAATTGCCTATATTTTGACGAATCAAGTCCCATAACACTGGAATGACAAATTGGACAGCGACACAAATCAAAAGGGAGAGTCCTTCCATCAACGTATACTCTCCACCAAAAAATCACAATAATTGCCCAAAGCATTTTCGAGTTATTGTACGACGTGTGGATGGATGGACGGACAGGACGGATGGATGGATGGACAGCAGTATACCATAATACGACCGCTTTTTTAAAACGGGCGTATAAAAATGACAAATATGTTTACCATTCTTACATGTACAATGTAATGTAAAGGCTGAGATTGAGAAACTCACAACTGCATGTATAGTAATTTAGCAAAAGAAAAATCAGTCATCCAATTTCTTTTGAGACAAACAAAAGGCTAATTTGTTCAGGCCTGTCTTACAGTTGAAACAGGAAGTCCTGTGACTGCATTTTGAACTATTTTGAAGTAATAGCGTGCTGAGTAAGTGCACTTTTGCCCCTGTCAAATCACACCTTTAGCAAAACTCAGTTTCCATAGAAAAACATGACCAACACTATAAAATTCTATACTAGTAAACAGAGATCATTAACATAATTCCTAACGTCTACTGGGATACAAGTAAATGTAATGACGCAAATAGATATTAAAATTCGACTCTATATTCAGAAGGAAGAAAGTGGATTACTACTTAATCTTATATTCTCCACTTGATTGAAAAGTATTTATAATTATTCCTAACAGCACAAGAAACACTTGCAATCTTTCATCACATGGACCACCGGGTGGGCCATGTGAAGGAAGTTTTCAAGTGCTTCTTGTCAAGCCAGAAAATAAGCAGACTGACATCTGAAAAATGAGGTCCCTAGAGGGTGAATTTAGTGATGCTACCCTGCACAGCAGGGTGGCATCACTAAATGTACCCTCTGTGAACCTCAATCTGAATCAGGGTCTCATAACTAAACAGAAAGGTACACAGAGGATAAATTGGCCCACTATATGGGATAGCATCATCAAATTTACCCTCTGGGGACCTCATTCTGCAAATGTCAGACTGCTTATTTTCAGGCCTGCTTCTTGTGTTGTTTCCTCAGAAATTGAAAATAATTACTGAGTGAAAAATCTATCCCACAGTGATTTAGTGGTAGTCCACCCTCCACATACTGTAGCCTCAATATTTTCTTTCTGTTTGAGCGGTTCAGCTTGTTATTTTACTACCGAACTTGCTAATAGCAAAATACATTTTGAATTGCAAACGCTCTCATGTATTTCAGACTACCTCAATCTTCTGCAGTAAAGAGTGTGTTAACTAACAAGCATTTTCTGTGCAAATTTGTGACAGGACTTCTAGTTTCAACTGTATTATGAAAAGGATAGTATATGTACAGTACGTGGAGAGTGTATTATTACTAAATCACCCGCAGAGTGGAGATTCCACCCAAGCAATAATTGCACACTTGTTGCAAAGCATAACCCGGACAAGCAAAGTTTCACCCAAGGGACCTCCGGGTTAAACCCGGAGGTCCATTGGCTGAAACATTGATTGTGTTTTTTGTCAGTATGTACAAAATTAGAAAGTTATAGCTTTGGTGATAACTTCAATCTGCAGGTGATTTAGTTACAATCCACTCTCTGTGTACTGTATATTATGACTGAGTTGACGTACATGTACACATTGGCACCAATATCTAACCGACGACTAAATTTTAGGTACCCACATCTAACATTCACCTTTGCACCAACACCACACAATTTCATCAGCTCTCTCTTGGCTTCCTGATAAGGAACTAGTCTGAGATTATTCAGCCATTCATCACCATGATTTTTGTGTATGTGGGCAGCTGTTTTACTGATAAATTTGGCACGATACCCAAATCCCAAAGACCTAAGTGTCTCTTCAACATTATCTTTTGATAAGCTCTCAATTGTTGGAAAACTGTAGTAACTTTCACCTTCCACTTCAGCTATTAAGGTACCAAATCTTTTACACATTTTCTCTACCATGGAACTTATTCGAGATATATTGTTGTTTGAGGAACAAATAAAAGAGAATAGATTTTCTACAGGATCCTGCCTAAGTATTCGAATGCCCTCAAAAGTTGAAGCAGTCTTTTCAAAATTACCATCAGCTTTCGCCCATTGTCTGTACAGTTTTGACAAATTCACATCCAACTGAAAATAATCATTCACAATTCTGTCTAAACAGGCAAGGTCTTTACTACAAAGAATGTTTTGTTGGGAACAATCACAGACTTCTGATGATGATTTGCATGTTGCACAGATCTCAATACTTTCCTTTTTAATAGGTACATTTATATCAACTATATCTGTCTTAACATCTTCCAAAGATTTTTGTGATGAAGAGTTGTTCTCAAAAACTTCATACATCAGTTGACTTTCAGTTTGTTTAAATTTCCAGACTTTACTTTGCATCACACCAGTCCATATTCCAGTACATGTTTCTTTCCATCTGAAATAAATTGTGCCAACAATTGTAAACAAGTGACATAAACAAATTTATTACAGGCAAACAAGAACAGAAAAGAGCCACTACTTATTTCAGGAGAAAAATATTCCCAAGTAAAAAAAATACATGTAAGAGGTACAGTTGATTCCACGAGATTGGATGCAAAACCATTTACCATACATGTACCTTCATTGTAAAATTTACTTGTTATTTGTATATCCCTTTACCTAACATGAAAAGCAGATGACACTTGTAAACAAAATTCTTGAATAACTAATTTTTTTCATTTTTTGTCTCAAAAACATAGGTTATGACCCCTCGTTGGAACGAGCTCAATGAGCTTGTCCAAAGAGGGGTCATAACCTATGTTCTTGAGACAAAAAATAATAAAAATTAATTGGCGTTTTTTGTGAATAACGCTGGCCGGTTTTGGCCGTTACATTGGGTAAAGGGATACAGGTTACAGAGTAAACTCCTGTTAACTGGTAGAGTGCTAAATTATTTTTGACCATCAAATTTGTTCACATGTCTTTGACTTGTTACAATTTATGAGCAGGGATGTAGAGGGGGGTGTCCCCTCCCCTTCCCCCCAATATTTGTCAAAAAATCTAGATAGTTGGGAATTTTTCAGGCAAAAATTTCAACAGTTGGAAATTCGAAGCATTGTTGTACAGGAGGCTTTTCAGAATGTGGCATTACATTTCCGTGAAAATTCCAACCGCCGATTCTCAAAGACAGAATTCTGATTGAACAATGCAAATTTTTTTTACTAATCAGTAAACAGTTTCTTGAATTATATCAGAAATTGCAGAAATGTTAAAAAATTTATAGTAATTTATGTATTTTTTATACTTACCAATGACTCAGACTTAGCTGGTGCTAACTCTTAAATTCTAGGGCCAAACACAAATTTTACCCCCCAATCCCCAAAATTTGCAACTAAAACCAAAAATTACATGTCCTATATGGTCCTCCATACCTTTCCTCCACTGCGCATGCGCAGTGTCAAGGAGGTCTCGAAATTGGCGCCAAAAGTCATTCTTACAAGCAGTGCCTGGAAAAGCGTTATGTACTCAGCGGGGAGGTATGAGTTCCCAACTCATGGGAGGGCCATCCCCGTCTGGGTCATTGGTAAGTATAAAAAATATATAAATTACTATAAATTTTTTAACATTTTTATACTGTACCAATGACCCAGACTTAGCTGAATAGTAAAAAGGTTGGAGGGCCTAGGACATAAAGCAATCCAATAACTCAACTATATATATACAGAATTATCCCCTCAAGGAGAAAGGAGAAATAGGCTTTACATGTATCTTTCTATTCTGCATCAAAACGAGAAAGACACAACACCATTCTGTACTTGAGCATAATAACATCACCGATGTCTATTGACCTCCAGTATAATCCATTATGGTAATTATTTTTAAAGGAAAGCCACTAAATAAAGTAGTCCAGATAAATGAGACTCTTATATTCATTAAAAGTGACCAATAATTGTATATTAACGTCTGCATGATATGTGACATATACAAATACTACACACCGAGGTACACTTAAAAATATTACATGGATGAGTAAAAAGATTATCTTTACACTTTAAAAATCATCCCTGTTCCGACTAGAATTACTGACTCTAGGGGAGGTATTCCCTTGCTTTTCACTATAAAGCAGGTGACCTAAGGGAACACCCCCCCCCCCCCCCTTCCCCTTGCCCTGGGTCAAATACCCCAGAGCGAAGAGGGTGGCAGCACAGAGTCACTGCCGGAACCAAAAGCCTACACAACTATAGTTGCAACCGTTTAGTGGACGACATTCTGAGCAACAGATAACGAACCTAAACAATGCCAGTCTTTAGAAATGGACTCAATGTTTCTGAGGTATAAATTCGTGCAAGTGAAACACTAAAACCAATATGCAGCCGTCATTAGAACTGTAATAGCAACACTATTAGCATAAGCCTCTGAAGTAGAAAGAACTCTTACTTCAAGAGCTAAACTCTTAATCGCAGACTGCTGTGTTGAAGATATTATCATAAGCAGTACTGAAAGCTAATAGAATCCATTTAGCTATAGAATGGACCGAAATGTGGAGGAAGCTTCCACAGCATAAGCCACAACAGACACTTGAATAGATTAATGCACAGGCTTTGTGGAGACAGAGGTGCTACCAACAGAATTGCATTGAGATTATTTAACTTAAGCAATATCTGCTAAATCAACGGCGCTGGAGGATACCCATATCCTATTATCCCGTCTCACGAGATGGATAGAGCGTCAACTGCAAACGCTCGAGGATCCGAACATGTTGACACATACACTTGCAACTGATTGTTGAGATGCGTTGCAAAAAAGTCCATCATTGGCCGCTCTCATAGGTAGCAAATCTGATATAAATACTCGTTGTTAAAAGTCCATTTGACTGCAACAAGCGGCCCTTTCATGAGAGGGAGTCCGCTAATACGTTCAGACGACGCGGAATACGACAGACCGATAGGAGAACTTGATGTTCTAGTACCAACAGAAGGATTCATTCCATTACAGTGAATAACAGAATGGAATGAGTACCTCTCCAGTTCCGAAAATACGCTTATACTGTTGAATTGTCGGACAGAATTGCCTGTGGGCATTCTGGATAACATTCATGCAATGACATAACGCAAGCCAAAATAACATCAATTCCTGATGTTTATGTGCTTGATTAGGAACTACGGATCCCAAGGACCCTGGCACTTAAAAACCGTTGGGCTCAATGTTGGGTCCCAACCTATTTAACTGGCATCCGTCAAAACTGTAAAACTCGGATCCGGCAATTGCAGTGGAAGTTATTTCCCTGAATAAACCACTGAAAATCTGCCCAAGTCTGAATCTGTTTCACTTGACTTACAAGAGGATGTACGTAACGAGCGAAAGAATCTTCACCCTCCAACCCTGTTCTTTTTGAGTCAAAAAGATTTGGAGAGGACAAGTGCTTAGCCGCCCCATTAGAATAAAATCCGCACCAGCTCCACACAACCCTATCAGTCTGATGAATTCTCTCGCTGTAACTTTGTCTGAGTGAAGACAATAGCGAGCGTAACAACTGATTAATTTCGCTCTGGTTAACGGCAGATGAACGAGATTATTGAGCGTCTCGAAGGTCATTCCCAAGTGGGTGAATGACTTGGACGGCACCAGATCCGACTTCTCCTCGTTTATTATAAAACTGAGACGTCGGAGTAATAGAAGCAGATTCTGCACATCGTTCTGAAGCATTAACTCGTTGCCGTACCCTTGAAGAATGTCGTCCAGGTTGGCCGACGTTACCGCAGACAAATGAGCTCGGAAATGTATCATTACCAAGTTCATTATTTGAGTGAAAGCCCAGGGCGCTAGGTTCAAACCGAAGCACATCGCTCGGAACTGATATACAACTCCTAGAACTGCGAAGTGTAGATACTTTCTGAATGTCAGATGTACCATGACGTGAAAGTACACATCTTTGAGATCTATGCTTGTAGCACAGTCATTCACCCGAATACTCGCTCTGACTGATCGAATTGTTTCCATATAGAACTTCGGAGCGACGATCAGCTTGTTAATCCAGCTCAAATCTATGACTGGACGGAACGAGCCGTCTGGTTTCGGAACCAGAAACAGATGGCTGTAGAAACCCGGTGAATCCTGGTCTTCTACGACCTCTACCGCGTTCTTCTTCAGAAGAGACTGTACTTCAGATAAAAGAGCGTCTCTTTACTGCGGATTTGACGGAAGCTGAGTCCATTTTGGACTTCGAGTTAATGGAGGCTTTCGTTTGAAGGACATTCTTAGTCCTTCCGAAATTACCCCTCGAACCCAGGGGTTGTCCGTAATTGACGCCCAATCGTTTATAAAACTTGATAATCTTCCGCCTACCGGAACACGATAGAGGTTCAAACCATCACCTCCTGGACCTGCGAGGGTTGTGGAAGGAGAAACTAAGTCCTCCACGACCCGCACCTCGCCCCGTCGACCTAGGGACGTCTGACCGGTTATCTCGGCCAGAATAACGTCCCCCACGTGAGTCGCTGCCTTAACGGTCTCTAGAATAAGACCTAGAGGACGCATGGGAACCTCTACAGGAACTTCTCTTGGGCGTGCTTGTCCCAGAAGTGCCTGTCTTACTCTTTTCTGCTGTATCCGACTTTTTAGAAGCGGATTTGAATAGCAGAGAATCCGAAGCTTTCTTAGTTATCTTATCATAGATTGCTGAAAGCTTGCCGTCGAAGAGAAGCTCTCCGGAGACCGAAGCGACTCTGAGAGAGTTTTTCACCTTACCATCCACGTGCGTGTATGTAGCTAGGGCTGCGTCACATCTAACCAACTCCAGGTTTGCCACTGAAAGGGCGGAGTTATACGTGGAATAAACTATTGCCCTTGAAAGAACTCTTAATGAGGATTGTATATCGTGGAATTCTTTCCCGCCTTAGTAAGGTGATCTGCGTATGATAAAGCGTCTAAGTTAACTCTGTTAGACATTATTGTCATTTCCAACGTCGTGGTTGGAATTGACAAAGACGACGGTATAGACAATTCTAAGTCTTCAGCCTGGTCGTCTAGACGCAGAGGAACTCTCGGTATGCCATGTCCTGCCGTTTCGAATTTATTCCTTGAATTGATGAAAGGCAGATTTAGAGCATTTGCGGACAAGAAACCAGCCTTGCTCGTTTTGGTAGAAAGCTTATATAGAGAGTCATTCAAAAATTCAAATGTTCTTGTGACATTATTGGACTGTGTCGGAAACTCAGAGACGATGTCCCTAAACCGATCAAAACATTTCTGTGTCCAATGACGCTATCAGTCTCTTATCCGGCATCGCAGCATTCTGGTCCGACGGAACAACCTCTGGAAGATAATGCCGGATAAAATCTTCGGCAGCTTTATGTTGTTCCGAAAGGGAAAACTCCAGTTCCTCTGAATCCCTTTTGCCATCCTGTCGGACCCTATGAAGTTCTCGGTCGTCCGTACCTGATGCTTCAGCGGAGCGTACCGACCCAGCGTCGTCGGATAATTCCTGATCAGACAGAGATTCTGTCATCTGCTGGGATGCTGCGATAAGTTGTGCTATTTGGGATAGCACGTCCGTCACTGAGGCCTGTGGAGTAGCGGTCTTACATTGCTTTGCCGTTGGAAGCTCCATGCACGTTGACTCCTGCATACTTCTTATATGCGAACGTCCGGAGTCTACAGGCCTCGTGTCCCTGGCTACCGGATGGCGTGACCTGGTCGCCGTGGAATCCCTGATCGGTGAAGCTGGCTGGATATCCATGGTCACGTAGCCAAGGTGCGGTCGTGTGCGCTGCCGAGAGGATGAGGAAGCCATATCGACAGTCTCTCCTGACTGTCTATATAACGGAGCGTCCCGAGCGGCGGACGTATGCTCCGAATGCGAAACGTTTTGTACCACAACATCTGGTCCCAGATGTTGTTGTACGAGAGAGGGACCTCTCTCGCTCGCAGCCCGGATGGACCTGGACGAGCTAGGAACCGGACTAATAGGCTTCCTCCGTTCTCTCCTCTGATCCGTCGTCACTGGGTGTGCACTTTGTCTTATTATAGTGCTCGCATCACCCAAATCTCCTTCCTGGACCGCAACGGATGAACCCGGCTGCCGAGCCATTCGATGAATGGTCGCTACATCGGGCGAGCTAGCGGACGCCAATGCCATCGATCCTACTAGGGACCTCTTAGGCAATTGACGTAATATCATGAGCACTTATCCGCTAGCTCTTCATTGACTGTGACGACGGAAGCACACTTTTGAAGACATCACAGAAAATCACCGCATTCTTATTCCTGAATGAGGCCTGTGGAGCCGTAACTTACATAATATCCACTGTCAGCTCCAGGGACATTCATTCCTGCATTTATATAATATGCGAACGTCCCATCAGGAAAGACCTCATATACTTGGCTAACAGATGAAGTAACCTGGTCGACAATATTCCCTGGTCGGCAAAGCAGGAGCTCTAGGAACGTTCATTCCTGCATTTATATAATATGCGAACGTCCTCTGAAACTCTGTGGTCACAAGCCAAGGTGCGGTGGTGTGTGTTGACATGAGGATGAGGAAGCCCATAACACAGCCAGTTCGGACTGTGTATGTGACGGAACATCCCGAACAGGAGGATTGGACATATGTTCCGACTAACAAACAAACATACAACAACATTGCGGCTCAAATGTAGTTGTAAGAGAGAGGGGGCCTCTCTCACTCACGGTCCGGATAGACCTGGACGAGCTAGCTACTAGACTGACAGGCTTCCTCCGTACTATCCTCGGATCCGTCGTTGCTGGGTGTGCACATTCCAAGTTTATAGTGCTCGCATCACCCACACTGCTTCCCAGAACCGTAACGGAGAAACCCGGCTGCCGAGCCATTCGATGAATGGTCGCTACACCGGGCGGACTAGCGGACGATCAATGCCTTCGATCCTACTAGGGACCTCTTCGGCAATTGTCGTATTACCCTGAGCACTTAGCCGCTAGCCCTAACACTGCAACGACGGAGACACACTTGTTGAAGACATCACAAAAACATCACTCTGAATTCTGAAAATTAAAATGATAATATAGAGTGACCCTACGGAGAGAGGACCAGTATGGACCCCTCCCTGCAAACACAATATCGCGACACACGTCTCCAACGTTGTCATTTCAATCAACACACACAGAGCAGGAATTAGTGCGAATACATTGAACCTGAGAATTAGAGGAAGATATCCTCGCATTATAAATAAAAAATATTTTTTCATCAATAAAAAATACACAGTCATATTAGTCGCACTATCCCTTGAAATAAAGATACATAATATAACATAATCCATTATAATCTTTGAAAGAAAATAATTTTCAAAAAATTTTTTGAAAAAATTTTTTCAGAAGAGCCCAAGTTCCCAATGGGAACACCGAGCCCAAATGGATCCCAAAAAAGCCTAAGTGTGGACAAAATTTTTTAAAACATTTCAAAAAATTAATGCAACACTTACATACAATATTAATGTATCTTGCTATGTCTAAACTAATGTAAAGACAAGAAATCACTATCAGCAGTAACCGTTGTCAATGTAAACAAGAAGTTGTACAAAAACTGGAAACATGACTCCAGGCACTGATAAACATGGCCCGAAATCAGTTACCAATTTAAACAAATGATGCAAAACAGAGATTTCCATAGAAGAAACTGCAGAACATCAGATGGTAGATGCAGATCACAACGCCTAAACACCTAAGGGTGAGGACGTCAACATGGGGAAAAAAACAGAAATTCATTCTGTTACGAAGCCAAAACTCCCAAGAAATTTTAGTAATAATTATTACAGAAAATATGCCAAAAGCATGGGAGAATAGCAAGGGGGGAAAAAAGGAAAGGGAGAGAGTCAACACTGATCAAGCAGTGGAACTTTCATAGCAAGAATGATAACAACAGGCTCATGCCTCGAAATTAGGGAACATAACATAATTTCGTAAAAAAAATTTAAGTTACAGCCCTGATTATTTCCTGCCACTGAATTTTCCCCTCATCCTTCTATTTCCTCGTTAGATCCACCATTTCTCTCATATTTAAGTGTCTGGCATCATTTAAACTGAGATTTACAGTCAGATGTGAACTGATGAAGGACCAAACAAAGAATGACTTTTGGCGCCAATTTCGAGACCTCCTTGACACTGCGCATGCGCAGTGGAGGAAAGGTATGGAGGACCATATAAGACATGTAATTTTCGGTTTTAGATGCAAATTTTGGGATTGGGGGGTAAAATTTGTGTTTGGCCCTAGAATTTAAGAGTTAGCACCAGCTGAGTCTGGGTCATTGGTACAGTATAAAAATATAAACAAGTTGGTCAATTTGGTGCTCACAATCATCAAAAGCAGTTAATTTAGGAGGCCAATATACAGGACACCTTATGAGACTTATATGCAATGCACTCACAGGCTGCAGTTAGGACTCAAAATGTGCTCCATGTGACTGTGAGGTTGTGTCCTGGAATTGTTTAAGTTACTACTAAAATTGTGCGCAGTTTTCTTTGGCTCTGTACTCTCATGAAAGACAGATATAACCAGACTGAAAATTTTGATTTGTATTTGGTATTGTTGAATTAATATCTCGCACATATTGTTACATATAGGTTGAGTTAGTCAGCTAACTCATTACTCATACTTTGTAAGCATAATGAATGGTTGTTAGTCATTGAGCTCATTTCAAGTGTACTCACTGCTCAGCATGACCTCATATTTGAGATGATAAAATTATAAATTATTGGTTGAATACTGATTTTTTTAGCATTCTCTATACATGTACATTGATGTAATTGACACAATGCCCAATGAAGGTAAATGTGGCCAACTTACAGACTGCAGTACCACAAGAAATTGTCATTTTGTGCTGTCTTAAAACCTCAAATTATGTAGATATTTTGCTGCAGTCATTTAAACTTCTTAGAAATATTCTCAGAATGCCCTGAAACCTAGTGGTACAGTCACTTTGAAAATGTGCGTGCGTGTGTGTGTGTGTGTGTGTGTGTGTGTGTGTGTGTGTGTGTGTGTGTGTGTGTGTGTGTGTGGTGTGTGTGTGTGTGTGTGTGTGTGGGTTTGTCTTACCAACTTGACGAGGTAACTAGACAAAAGAGTTTGCGTGTTTCGCCTTACCGAGGTACAAAAGACAAAAGAAACCCTTTACCTCGGTTGTTTTCCCAGAACTGTACCGGCAAAACGAGGTAGAAACTGTTAGTCCACACAAAGGACAAACAATGGGGTACCTCGGTATGTAGGGTAGACAAAACTGTGTGTGTGTGTGTGTGTGTTTGAGGTTAAAAAATCGCACTGGCACAGACATTTCATACTGAAACGTTTTTTTCTTTTAATATGCCGCCGAAAAATTGTTTTCATTTACTGAACCCAGATAGGCTTCAAACATGACAAAAAATTACACAAAATTGATTTAAACTAAGTGATGAGCTTAGGAACTGGTTAAACTGACTGGCAAAAATTGATGTTATTCATTGATGGGCTCTAATTTAGTCCTTACAAGGATGTTACGCAAGCTTTTGTTTTTCTTATAGGCGATGACAGGTCGAAGATTCAAAGGTTCGTTTAATTTAGCATTGGTAAAATTGAATTCATCTTTTAACATTTTTGCTATTTCGATATTCATTCTGTTGTACGTTAAAGTGAAAGGAATGATGGACCTCCTTTCGCATTCGCCCTCTGATATGTTCATACCAAATGGCCAGAGGGTTTGAAGCGTATTGATCCAAAAAGCTTCACGTTTTTTTCTAAATTCATCTGTTTCTTCTAATGTGTCTTTAATTGGTGGTTGTTCAATTGGGTGGATTTCGAAATCGTCCAAAGAATGGCCAGGAAGGTTAAAATGTTGTGCTACTGGGGCATCAGCATTATGTTTTATATCCTGTTTGTGTCTAGTAGCACGTTCTCGGAAAGGATTTTGACTTTGACCAACATACTGTTTCCGACATCGCTTACAAGTGATAAGGTAAATAATGTTTGGTGAATCACAATGGAGGGGGTTACGGATCTGATAATGATTTTTCGTTTGTTCGGAGGAAAATTCCTCTTTCTGATCAGGCATAAATGTATGCAGTCTACAACGAGGCTTTTTGCAATTAAATACCGCGCCACTACTATTTTGCAATGGTCTGTTGTGTTCAATCTTCAGTGGTTCAAAATCGGTAGTTTCAGCTGGACTTTCGAGCTTTTTCAGGGTTTGGGATTTCAGGCTACGCAAAAGGCGCAGCGAGTACCCTCTCGATCTGAGGGCGCCAAATAGAGTAGAACAAGCCTCATTGAAATTTACCTTATCACTTGTATTGCGGTGGAAACGAATGAGCTGTGATTTGATGATACCTTTAAATGTATGTTGAGGATGAAATGATTTTGTGTGCAACAATTGATGTGAATCAGTTGGTTTGAAATATACTTTATAATCTAAATGACCGGACGCCTGAAATTGCTTGCCTTTATACACGGTCACATCCAGAAAATCAACAGAATTTTCACTGATAGTAGCTTTCAATTTAATATTTGGATCGTGATTGTTCAAAATTTCTAAAAATTCATCAAAATCTTCTTTTGAATGTTCCCAAATAATAAAAATGTCATCTAAATATCTGAGATATACGAGAGGATGCTTTGCACATTTGCTTAAGGCATTTTCCTCCCATTCCGCTACATAAATGCTTGCAAAATTAGGACTGAATCTTTTACCCATAGGACAACCCATTATTTGTAGAAAATATTCTCCATTGAATTGAAAGTCATTACCTTTTAAGCTCAGCTCTAAAAGATCCAAAATTTGTTCATCCGGGCGTTTCGCATCCGGATATTTTTCAAATGCATTTTTAACTGATTTAACACCTTTATCAATATCAATGTTCGTATACATACTGTCGATATCCAAAGTAGCCAGAATTGCGTTTTTTGATATTTTCAATTTCGAAATTTGTGACAGGAAATCCTGTGTGTTTTTTAGATAGCTCGGATGTCTATTTGCTATAGGTTTCAGATGATAATCAATTAATTCCGAGATCGCATAAGATTCCGAATTACAATCTGATACAATTGGCCTCCCGGGTGGAGTTAAGTCATCCGTCCATGAAGAACGGTCCTTGTGGATCTTTGGTAGGATATAAAATTGTCTTGTTTGAGCACTGAGCTTAGCTGTTAAATATTTCAATTGTTTTTTGGTAATGTGACCTTCGTCGAGGAGAAATTTTAAGATCTTATTGAATTTTTCGATATTACTAGGCCAAATAAGTGAATCTATTTTCTTATAATGTTTAGTATTGCTGAGTTGTCTCATGGCTTCCTTTATATAATTATCCCGAGATAGAACAACTACCGACCCACCTTTGTCGGCTGGTTTAATCACTAATTTCTTATTTTTTCGAAGTTTCGTGAGGGCTCTCCGTTCACCAGCTGTTAAATTGTCTTTATCGGAGAGTATGTTCATGCTGAACACCTTTTGGATGATTCGTTTGCTAGCCTCAATAATTTCGGGATCTACTTCACTATCTGGAGGTGACCAACCAGATGATTCTGTAAAAGGAAGTTTCCGACCGCTGGAGTTTCTGAAGCGGTCGGCTAATTTCATTTGCCTTAGAAAATTACAGTTGTATGATGGTAAATTTGTTTGGTTATCAGTTTTAGGCTTTGGTGCTGGTACAAAAGTTAAACCGCGATCTAAAAGAGATTTCTCTTGGGTTGTTAGGTCATTGGTGCCAGACAGGTTAACCACATTAGTTCCTAATCCCACATCTGTTAGGCGGCTGTTACCTTTGCCTTTACTTAGTTTAAATTTAGGTGGTTCAACCAGTGATCGTACATAATATTGGCGGTTCTCGTGGTCCAATGGATTAAATCCTGAGCAACATCAAACTTCGCGTCATCAATTTTTGGTATAACGTTAACGTCCTTCACTTTCAGAATGGTTTCGTTGATGATGCTCAGGGTTCTCCTCTCAGCCTGAGGGAGTTTTTGCGAAAAGTTTAGTTCAGCGAAATAAATTTTTGCTGATCTAAACTTGACCCTGATATCGCTAAGCATATTCCGCAACTGCTTAACTACGAGATCAGAATTATCGTTTCGAGAATTCACGCCAATATTTAATAATATTTTTTGGGGACTGGACTGGCCCCTGTGCCCTTTAAACATAGAGCGCAGATGATTGAATTTGGCGCCGGGGTAACACTCCACCTGGATGTCCGGATGGGGATTTCGATCAATGCGTCCTAAATTTGAACTTCCAATCATAAGGATGTTTTTACAAACATCGGGAAGGCGCCAATTCCTTTTGTCAAAATTAACTCCGCTTTTATGCCGAAACTGGGAGAATTTAGAATCAAATGAGCGGCCCGAGTTGCGGCTTGGTGATTTGACTTTCTCTGAGTACGATATACCTGGTTGAACCACACTAGAGGCAGGGGAAGGGGGAGAAGAAACAGAAGCAGGAGAGGAAACAGAAGCAGGAGAGGAAACAGAAGGAGGAGGAGGAGTTCTAGTGAGAGCACTAGGAGAACCAGAGAAGAAAGGCTGAGACGGAGTAGGAGGTAGAGGAACAAGGCGAGGCGAGACAGCGTTACTCAATTTGCGAGCATCTTCAGTCACAATATGGACCGGAGATGTTTGCAAATTGAGGCGCTTACTCTGAGAGAAAGAGGAAGTAGAAGGAAAAGAAGAGGGAGAAGTGCTTTGCCTTGATCTTTTCTTATTTTGCTTTTCGCGTTGGGGTAGAGGGACAACACGGGCCGGAGTTTGCTTGCTCCCTCCCGTATTGATCCTTACTCCAGACGCTGGGCGAAGTTCCGAAATGTAAGACTCATAGGCCGAAATCGTCTTATCTGTCAACTTATTTTTAAAGTTTTTTTGAGCCCAGATCAAGGCACGCGCCGAAGCGCTGTTGAAGTCTATTTTTTCGAGTCCAGGAGGTGGTCGCATAGCCAAAGTTATCTTAGACTTCAACTGGTTTAAATTTATCTTGTAATGCTCAACTAAAGCATTTAACGTTTGGTTGGCCCATCCCACACTAATCTGTCGAAAAACAGAAAAAATGTGTGGGGTGGGAAGAGCCGGCTTTAGAAAGCCACCTAACTCATCTACTTTCTTCTCCAACTGTTTCGGGAAATCCCGGTTGGCCAAATGCTGCTCTAGGAGCCCAATGTGGTGCATACACTGAATCACCTGGAAAAGGGCCTTGACCAATCTAGAATAGGCCTGGAACGATTGTTCCTGGCCTCTTCCAGACTGGGCAACTCTCTTTCCCTGATGCTTCTGTCTTTATTGAGCCATTTGAAGAATAGGTAGATGAATTTCAAATGAAATTAAAATGAAGAAATGAAATAAATTAAAATGAAATCTAGATATTACCTATTAGAGAAGATACCTGGATTGGTTGTAGTCTTCAGCCAAGGTAGAAAATAATCCGTCTGTCTCGACGCGTTTCGCTTGGTTTGGCTTTTTCAAAGAGACTTTGAGGAAAATGAATCCAACTTTGGGAGGGCATGCATGGTATATATCCATATGTGGGCTGGGGGTGTTTTTCACAGCTCAGTACATAATTAAACTCGGTAACAAGCTGACAAATGTCACTCATCTAATTAATTCTTTTCAATCTGAGATGTCCCAAGTTTGTTTTTCACAACTCAGTTTGCGTCGTCCAAACAAATTAAATGAAGCCCTATTGATTGACTTCCATTGAATTTTAGTCAGTCAGTGAGTGGTTTACTTTACTGACCCCATGAAGCCCTATTGGTTGGCTTTGATTTAAGTAAAACCACTCGGGAGCGGTTTGCTTTACTGGCTTCAGAAGTATGTGAAAATAATATGAAAAAATGGTTTGATAAAATATATTGAGACTAAAGAAATAAATGAAAAAATAACGCCAAAGATCATGATGCCTCACAAATGTTATCAGTTGGAATGAATATCCCCCGACGGAGGTTTATGACAGAAAATATTTTACACCACGTAGAAATTGTGTGTTTTACCTTCTGAACCTCTACATTGTGTGAAAGGTATGAAAAATTAAAAATAAAAATAATAATTTAAATAAATGAATCATCCAAATAAAATAAATAAATAAATAAATAAATAAATAAATAAATAAAAAATTAAAATTAATCAATAATAATCAATAAATAAATATATAAATAATAATTTTATTTAGGAAATACATACACATGATTGAAATTAGAACCTATTTTGTTTTTGGGCATATATGAACTCTGGCACTCGCCTGTGTGTGTTTGAGGTTAAAAAATCGCACTGGCACAGACATTTCATACTGAAACGTTTTTTTCTTTTAATATGCCGCCGAAAAATTGTTTTCATTTACTGAACCCAGATAGGCTTCAAACATGACAAAAAATTACACAAAATTGATTTAAACTAAGTGATGAGCTTAGGAACTGGTTAAACTGACTGGCAAAAATTGATGTTATTCATTGATGGGCTCTAATTTAGTCCTTACAAGGATGTTATGCAAGCTTTTGTTTTTCTTATAGGCGATGACAGGTCGAAGATTCAAAGGTTCGTTTAATTTAGCATTGGTAAAATTGAATTCATCTTTTAACATTTTTGCTATTTCGATATTCATTCTGTTGTACGTTAAAGTGAAAGGAATGATGGACCTCCTTTCGCATTCGCCCTCTGATATGTTCATACCAAATGGCCAGAGGGTTTGAAGCGTATTGATCCAAAAAGCTTCACGTTTTTTTCTAAATTCATCTGTTTCTTCTAATGTGTCTTTAATTGGTGGTTGTTCAATTGGGTGGATTTCGAAATCGTCCAAAGAATGGCCAGGAAGGTTAAAATGTTATGCTACTGGGGCATCAGCATTATGTTTTATATCCTGTTTGTGTCTAGTAGCACGTTCTCGAAAAGGATTTTGACTTTGACCAACATACTGTTTCCGACATCGCTTACAAGTGATAAGGTAAATAATGTTTGGTGAATCACAATGGAGGGGGTTACGGATCTGATAATGATTTTTCGTTTGTTCGGAGGAAAATTCCTCTTTCTGATCAGGCATAAATGTATGCAGTCTACAACGAGGCTTTTTGCAATTAAATACCGCGCCACTACTATTTTGCAATGGTCTGTTGTGTTCAATCTTCAGTGGTTCAAAATCGGTAGTTTCAGCTGGACTTTCGAGCTTTTTCAGGGTTTGGGATTTCAGGCTACGCAAAAGGCGCAGCGAGTACCCTTTCGATCTGAGGGCGCCAAATAGAGTAGAACAAGCCTCATTGAAATTTACCTTATCACTTGAATTGCGGTGGAAACGAAGGAGCTGTGATTTGATGATACCTTTAAATGTATGTTGAGGATGAAATGATTTTGTGTGCAACAATTGATGTGAATCAGTTGGTTTGAAATATACTTTATAATCTAAATGACCGGACGCCTGAAATTGCTTGCCTTTATACACGGTCACATCCAGAAAATCAACAGAATTTTCACTGATAGTAGCTTTCAATTTAATATTTGGATCGTGATTGTTCAAAATTTCTAAAAATTCATCAAAATCTTCTTTTGAATGTTCCCAAATAATAAAAATGTCATCTAAATATCTGAGATATACGAGAGGATGCTTTGCACATTTGCTTAAGGCATTTTCCTCCCATTCCGCTACATAAATGCTTGCAAAATTAGGACTGAATCTTTTACCCATAGGACAACCCATTATTTGTAGAAAATATTCTCCATTGAATTGAAAGTCATTACCTTTTAAGCTCAGCTCTAAAAGATCCAAAATTTGTTCATCCGGGCGTTTCGCATCCGGATATTTTTCAAATGCATTTTTAACTGATTTAACACCTTTATCAATATCAATGTTCGTATACATACTGTCGATATCCAAAGTAGCCAGAATTGCATTTTTCGATATTTTCAATTTCGAAATTTTTGACACATGATATGGTTTTGTTGAAATTTTTTGAAATATCATATTTTTTCAACTGCTGAATTTGCATATTATGCGGACGGATGCGGGCGATTCGTTAGGTAAAAGGTTAACACCTTTACTTTACCTGCGCCAGGCTGCAGCCTCATTTTCTACTTGCGGTCTCGTTTTAGTAGGGAACGGGCCAAGTTGCCACCGGGCCAACTGGCCACCAGGCCCCCGGCCCAACTCGCCACCAGAAGGTACTAGTATGTGACATGCAGTGATCAAGGTGATAATTACTTTCACCACACCAACGCAGGGAATATCCCTAATCTCTGATTCAGTGTGGGTTTCATTAATTGATTGAGCCAGGATTAGGGCCGGGATACACATGTATTATTGACAGAGAAAGCCGCACCAAAACGGAGAATATTTCTAATCTCTGATTTGCTGTGGGTTTCTTTGTTTCGACTGGAATTGAAATAGAAGCGCATGTGGGCGAGATATAACTCTGTGATGGGACATGGGGCGATGGCAAATTGGGATTAAAAAAAAGAGAATACCGAAACAAATCTATCAATGTTTATTGGTATAGTTACATGTAACAGCATAGCACAGAACATACATATAAAAAGCACATCTTAACACATACAATATGCACTGATTAACCCTTTACCTAACGTAGAAAGCAGACGACACTTGCAAAAAAAAATTCTTGAATAACTAATTTTTTTCATTTTTTGTCTCAAAAACATAGGTTATGACCCCTCGTTGGAACGAGCTCGACGAGCTCGTTCCAACGAGGGGTCATACCCTATGTTTTTGAGACAAAAAATGAAAATATTTTGAAAATTAATTGGCGATTTTTGAGAATAGCACTGGCCGGTTTTGGCCGTTACGTTGGGTAAAGGGTTAACAAAATAAATGTATAATAAAACAGGCATCTTAACAATATAGTCAAAAATGAATAAATTTTGAATGAATATCCATGATTGTATGGTTTTATTGGAAATTGGAAATTTAATATTTTTTCTCAAAAGCTGTGTTGGGTAAAGGGTTAAACAGCAAACTAGTAACACACATATATAGCACACATACAGCAGCGACTATTAATGGAAATAATGTCACTATTTAATAACATATATCTAGCACATGTTATGCCCCCTTATATTTCCATCCCAAACATAATACCACCAGATAAAGTAACACACCGATACCTAATTCTGCGATGGAACCTCACGTGGTGTTGTTTGTACAGTATACAGTACAAACAAACACACTTCAAAGACATTCACTCTAAAATTCTGGTAACATCAAATGGGAAAAAATCATTTTTGTCTGTGATCAGGTAGTGATGAGACGTAGGCCTATAGAGTTTTTGTGTAAAGCTATTCGAATGAATACCAGTGAAGTCAACCCACGTTTAAGTCGACCCAAAAAAGTGATCTCGACCCAAAAAAGTTAACTCGACCCAAAGTGATTTAGACCCGAAAAAAGTTATCTCGACCCACTTTTAAAATTCAATGAAAGTTATCCCCATCCCTATTTAAACGTGTTTTGGCGATTGTTGGAAAATTTTTTGGGACTCAAAATAAGTGGAGTTTATAATTTCAAGACTGTGTCACATTGCAGGGGACATTTTGGTTGTGTTTTACAAGCTAAATTATGGAAAAGAGCTTGGGAGATTCTGCTGTTTGCAGGCGTCAATGATACATGAAATTTGGATTTTGATTTAAATACAGAACATTTCCTCGATAATTTTTTTAGAGGTGACATAAAAGTTGATGATAGACGTCATATTTTGTTTGCCACAGACAGACAACTCTCACTGCTATGTAATGCAAAAAGGTGGTACATAGATGTAACCTTCAAAGTGATGAGGAAACCGTTTACCCAATTATTCACTATTCACTCGTTTGTAAAACAAGGTGACAATGTAAAACAGGTGCCACTGATGTTTGCACTTATGTCTGTATTGTCAGGCAAAAGGAAAAGGGACTATAAGACAGTTTTAGAAAATATTGTTGACTCATGTTTGGAGGCTCCAGCAGTTCAAGAGACTGTTACTGACTTTGAGGCCGCGATTTGGCAAGCAATTAATGATGTATTTCCGATACTTTGCATAAAGGGTTGTGCATTCCATTTTTCACAGGCCCTCTGGCGTAAAATTCAGGAACTGGGTTTATCAAATCAGTATAAAAGTGACAGTGCTACAAACAAATATTTGAAAAAATTCATGGTTTTACCATTCTTGCCCCATGAAAAAATCGAATCATCATTTGAAAGTTTATGTGAAGATGCTACTTGCCAACAACTGACTGATTTCACGAACTATGTGCGTACAACATGGATAAATAATGATATTTGGACTGTGGTGAATATTTTACACAGAGAGAGTCAACTTGTGAATATTGCTGTCAAACTAGTGTCAGAAAACAAATTAAAACATGTTCAGAAAAAAAAGTATAGAAACATGCAAAAACTTGTTTATGAACTGTGGGAACAGAATATTGCTAATGAAATTTCAACTAGGCAGCTCCTCAGAAAATGTTCAAGGCTTAATGACAGAGTAAACGAAACAAGAGGCCCCAAGGGGCCTGAGGGCGCTCACCTGACATGGTAGCCTAAATATCAACCCAGAGAATTGATTTCAACAAGTTGCATCTGCTCCTCCTAAGAAAAGCTTATACCAAATATCCAAAGATTCTGACCAGTGGATCTAAAAAAAAAGAAGATTTTTAAAGAATATTCCTCATATTGGACTAAGTTATAATTCAGACTCCCACAGGGACTTGGCTTTAACAAACTTGAACCTCACCCCCCTAAGAATGCTGCACACCAAATATCAAAACATTCCGACTGCTGGATCTGAAGAAGAAGATTTTTAAAGAAAATTCCTCATTTTGAACTAAGTTATAATTCAAGCTCCTACAGTGAGTCCAAATATGGACCTAGAGACTTGGCTTGAACAAACTTGAATCTCACCCCCCTAAGCATGGTGCATACCCAATGTCAAAAGATTCTGCCTGCTGGATCTTGAGAAGAAGATTTTCAAAGAAATTTGCCTGAAATGCACTAAGTTCGAATTCAAGCTTCCATAGTGAGCCCAAATATGAACGTAGGGAGCCGATTTGAACAAACTTGAATCAGATCCCCTCCACAATGTTGCACACCAAATATCAAAAGATTCTGCCTGCTGAATCTGGAGAAGAAGATTTTTGAAGAAATTTGCCTGAAATGCACTAAGTCCAAATTCGAGTTTCTATAGTGAGCCCAAATATGAATCCAGGGGGCCATTTTGAACAAACTTGAATCAGATCCACACCTCAATGTTGCATACCAAATATCAAAAGATTTTGCCTGCTGGATCTGGAGAAGAAGATTTTTTAAGAAATTTGCCTGAAATGCACTATGTTCGAATTCGGGCTTCTACAGTGAGCCAAATATGAATCCAGGGGGCCGATTTGAACAAATTTGAATCAGATCCACCCCACAATGTTGCAAACCAAATATCAAAAGATTCTGCCTGCTGGATCTGGAGAAGAAGATTTTTGAAGAAATTTGCCTGAAATGCACTAAGTTCGAATTCGAGCTTCTATACTGAGCCCAAATATAAACCCAGGGGGCCGATTTGAACAAACTTGAATCAGATCCACCCCACAATGTTGCATACCAAATATCAAAAGATTTTGCCTGCTGGATCTGGAGAAGAAGATTTTTGAAGAAATTTGCCTGAAATGCACTAAGTTCGAATTCGAGCTTCTATACTGAGCCCAAATATAAACCCAGGGGGCTGATTTGAACAAACTTGAATCAGATCCACCCCACAATATTGCATGCCGAATATCAAAAGATTCTGCCTGCTGGATCTGGAGAAGAAGATTTTTTAAGAAATTTGCCTGAAATGCACTAAGTTCAAATTCGGGCTTCTATAGTGAGCCCAAATATGAATCCAAGGGGCCAATTTGAACAACCTTGAATCAGATCCAGCCCACAATGTTGCATACCAAATATCAAAAGATTCTGCCTGATCGATCTGGAGAAGAAGATTTTTTAGGAAATTTGCCTGAAATGCACTAAGTTCGAAATCGGGCTCCTATACTAAGCCCAAATATCAACCCAGGGGGCCGATTTGAACAAACTTGAATCAGATCCACCCTACAATGTTGCATACCAAATATCAAAAGATTCTGCCTGCTGGATCTGGAGAAGAAGATTTTTTAATCTTTTTCCCATTGCCTACAGTGTTAAAAAGTGCTGACTCAGCTCTTTTTCAAAGTCCTGAAAAAAGTACCTTGTGATCAAACCGATAGGGATTTTTTTTAACCATTCTATTCTACTGGATAAAAGTAAGCTTTATACAAAATAAGAATTCTCTGTGCCGTGTAGTTTTGGAGATATGGCAGTTTTAAGGTTTTTCCTATTTTTAGCTCTCGAGGTTCCCAAGGGGCATTGAGAAAAAATTTTTTTGTATCAATCAACTACTTATGACCCATTATCATCTCATGTCAAATTTGGTTCAAATCGACCTGACGGTTCTGAAAATAGAAATTTTAGGCGTGGCCAAAATTTTTGCCCCTCCCGTAACGAAGGCAAATAATGCCAGACAAACTTCTCTTGAACAAATTTGAGTCTACACCTCAAAAGGAAGCTGCATACCAAATATCAAGTCTCTGCTATTGCTGGTTCTTGAGAAGAAGATTTTTTAAGAATTGGCGCATTTTTGCCCCATCCCTCTGCTCAATAGGAGGTGAAACCAAATTTGACAAAAAATCAAAATGCCCTTATATAACCCCTACTCACATGAAATTTCATTAATATGTGGCCAGTGGTTTGGGAGAAAAGAGCCCAAACACCACCTTCACGACGGACGCCGGACGACGGACGAAAAGTGATCAGAATAGCTCACCCTGACTTTCAGTCAGGTGAGCTAATAATTAACTGGTAGAGTGCTGGGTGTTTCCTACAGCAAATCAATGCTAAATAAAAAATTGCTCTATTACATTTGGTTAGATAGTGTTCACAGGCACCATCCAATCAAATGTCAGAGAGCAGTATATTTGCACAGAAAATCTGTTTCATGTGAGGGGCAATAAAGGCTTTCTTTGGCAGAATGTAGCTGGGGATGATAACTGCTCGTCATTTCTGTAAAGCCAAAAATAAAGCTCCCAACACTCTACCAATTAATGCATTCTATTCCTGATACCTGTGCTGTGTTTCTGATGTATTGTATTACTGATGTGCTATGTTTTTATGTTCAATTGTTGCTTTACCATGTTTGTGCTTTTTCATATCGTCATGCGAAAATCATAAAGTATTATTTCCTACCGACGTGTGTTATATTACTGATGTGCTATGTTTTTTGTTATGTTGTTGCTTTATCAGGTTTGTGCTTCACCATATCGTCATGTGAGAATCATAAGGTTCTATCTCCTACCGGGAGATGATTCTCACGCGACGATATACAACAAAATGTGTATTATGACAGCGTTTTTATTACGTCCTGTAATGCGTGTTATTTTTTATTTTATTATATGAGGTCACGGAATTATCTTATACCTTTCTTTATGATGGATGAATAAATCAAATTGAATTTGGTTTTTTGTAATATTTTTTAGGGCTGTGGCGATTATTCGACTAGTCGACTAACTGTCGACTATTGAAGTAGTCGACGTTTTTATTTTTAGTCGATCGTCATTCATTTTGAAAGTGGTACACGTCTACTACATGTCGGGGCTAAATTACATTGCTTTGTGAGGTGAATGATCAATGGAGGTGAATAACTTTGAAATATCTAACCATAGTTAACATTCACATCCGGAAGACTGCGTGCGACTGTCACTGACTCACTGTGCAACAAAGAACACTCACAGTCACTCGAGAAGAATAGATTCCTTTAAATTTTTCCAGCCTTGGACACTCGAACGCACCCAAAGCGCGAAAGTGAGAAAATTATGACAACAGTCACAATGTCAGATCACTTCTCAAAGTTCAGAACTTCGGACTAAGATCCAATTTTAACAACTGACGAGGGAATGCATAGATCTCAATGTTCGAAATTTCGAGAAACTTATTACAGAATGGAAACATATGCAGGAACGTTCTTTGGTAAATTCATTTCAGTAATATAATTTTTGGGGTTGGTACGTCCTACAGGACGTACCAAACCCCAAAATTATATTATGGACTAGTTTGGACTAGCTTCAATCTGGACCGATTTGTTGTTCCCACAACCCCACTTCGTCTGAACACTCTGGTGGCGTTATTTTCAGAGCTTTACGTACAGAAGAACAATTTGCTAAAAAATCATGGGAACCGACTATTAATCGACTAACTGTCGATTACTGGTCACGATTAGTCGATTAAAAAAAATGATAGTCGCGACAGCCCTAATATTTTTTATTTCCCCCTTTTTCAAAACGGTTTTAAGATGGTTTCCAGTCAAGTTTAAAAGTGGGTCTAGATCACTTTTTTCGGATCATGATCACTTCGGGACGAGATTACCAAAAGTGTGTTGACTTCACTTTTTGGGGTCGACTTCACTCAGTCGACTTCAACGTGGGTCGACTTCACCGGCTACCATTCGAAATCGTATTTGAGGATCTTGAACAGATTTTTCATTCTGTAAATATTTTTTTCGGATTATTTATAAAAAAAACACACCCAAAAAACGTGAGTACTAAACCTATAATAGTGGTCACCAAAGTGGACCCGTACTCGTTTTGGTAACTTTTACTTTTAGTACGACCCGGCCAGAGCGGGAGTGAGACGAATGACATCTTGCTGGTTGTTCAAACCTGTAATTATTCAATATTGTTTAATTTAGCTTCAGCATGTACAGCCAATTTAATAATATGACAAGGTTTCAGCTTGTACTGAGTACGCCGCAAGAAACCTACCGAAACGACTGCCCACAAGCAAGTGTTGTGTCAAGTTTCAATTCTGAGACGGCGCACGGAACGATTCTCCACTTGGAGTGCGCCATTTTGACTGCCGTACAGATCACGTGCACATCATGTGATTCCTAATAAAAAAGTTTTCAGATTGCGGTGCGACGAAAAGCAGAATCCACACAACTCTGCGGGGAGGTGGGGGGGGGGGGGGGGGTCTTCAAAAAATTCCGATACACAAGGCCGGGGTGGGTGGGTGGTCCAGCCGCTCCAAAACTCACTTTTTTCCAAGTGGTCTAATTTTTTTCCTCACTTACTTTTAACCGGTCCTACTATTTAACGAACACAAACGAACATAAACGAACATAAACGAACAGAAGAGAAAATAATAGGAAATACAAGTTAAAAATGGTTGAGGGTGCATATGCAGGTATATGTGGGTATATATTATTCGTTTGTAAAATTTTATTCACTTCTGATGAGTATTTTGATGATTAATAAGGTTTATAAAATGTGCGACGGCGCGAAATTCTTGTGTTCGTTAAGTAGTAGCCTGCTTGAAGCTGTCGACAAGATGCGACAAAGGTGTGAAATCAATTAGCTGTCTATCTGAGGAAGAATGTCGCTGAGGAAAACAGCGAAATTTAGGTTTAAGAGGATGGCAAGCGCCTATTTTAATCGTGTGTAAAATTGTATCCACGTCTGATGAGTATTTTAGTGATAAATAAAGATTATAGCCATTATTTGGATTGACAAACATGCATCAAACTCTCGCTTTGGATTCCGAGGACGCATCACGGCGAGTCGGAGACAAACCGCCATCTACCCTTAGAAAGTGGAGCAAGACTCGGATACATGTAGCATATTGTACACCAACATAATGGTAATAATCTAAAGATCTTACAATATCTTGGGGATAAGTCATTAAAGCCCAGTTTAAGCTTTCCTGAAAACTTTCCCCGAACAAGCTCACCCTCCACCAACGCGGGCTCCCACTAACCTGAGAGGACAACCAGGCGCGTAGCCAGGAAAAAGTTTCCTGGGGGGGGGGGGGGGGGATAACTGGCGGGGGGGGGGGGGGGGGTATAGCCATCAGATGCGCGAAAGGCGGGGGTGGGTGGGGGGCCTGGGGGGCCTTCCCCAGGATTTTTTTTTTGGGGGGGGGGCGTATGGGGAATATTTCCCAGGAAAATTTTAAAATCTAAGTCTAACTACTGGCGGGAAACATTTGGAAGGGGGTACAGCTACATTTTGGGGAGGGGGCACCTACCCCCTGTGGCAACGACAAATCCCGGGACACCTCCACCCACAGACTCTCACCAACGAGCCCCATCCACCCCCAGTTCTTTCCAGGAAACGCGTTCCGTGATACAGTAGGCCTAACCGCTTCGCGATGAATGTTAGCCCAATAATATTAGCCTTCGCCTGTGCTCCGAATTTATTATTATTATTTTTTTTAATATGTCGCACCGGTGCAACATATTAAAAAATAAAAAAATAATAAATTCGGAGCACGGGCGAAGGCTAATAGTATTGGACTAGATAAATGTTAAACTCCCCTCATCCTTTGCCCGGGCTTGGGACCGGCAGACTTAACAGAGTCAAGTCAGGCGGATTTAGAGTTGTTGTTTTTTCCAAAATGTCTTTGTCGGTGCGCACGTGAATTGAAAAGAAAATCAGAATATATCTACCAAAGAAGTAAATATAATAATTGTTTGGAAACATACCCCCCCCCCCCCCCCCCTCCCCACCGGCAGACTTAACAGAGTCAAGTTAGTCGGATTCAGAGTTGTTGTTTTTTCCAAAATGTCTTTGTCGGTGCGCACGTGAATTGAAAAGAAAATCAGAATATATCTACCAAAGAAGTAAATATAATAATTGTTTGGAAAACATAAAAACTCAAAATCCGCCTGATTTGACTTTGTTAAGTCCACCGGTGCTAAGCCCGGGCAAAGGATGAGGGGAGTTTAAAATTTATTTCTAATTTTTTTTTTTTTAATTTAAAGCCTGTTCGGGAAAGTGTCCAGGAAAGCTTAAACTGGACTTCAATGCATGACTTATCCCCGAGATATTTTAAGATCTTCAGATTATTATCATTATGTGGGTGTACAATAAGCTGCATGTATCCGAGTCTTTCTCCGCTTTCTAAGGGTAGATCACGGTTTGTCCCCGACTCGCCGTGATGCATCCTCGGAATCCAAAGCGAGAGTTTGATGCATGTTTGTCAATCCAAATAATGGCTATAATCTTTATTTATCACTAAAATACTCATCAGACGTGGATACAATTTTACACACGATTAAAATAGGCACTTGCCATCCTCTTAAACCTAAATTTCGCTGTTTTCCTCAGCGACATTCTTCCTCAGATAGACAGCTAATTGATTTCACACCTTTGTCGCATCTTGTCGACAGCTTCAAGCAGGCTACTACTTAACGAACACAAGAATTTCTCGCCGTCGTAGATTTTATAAACCTTATTAATCATCAAAATACTCATCAGAAGTGAATAAAATTTTACAAACGAATAATATATACCCACATATACCTGCATATGCACCCTCAATCATTTTTAACTTGTATTTCCTATTATTTTCTCTTCTGTTCGATTATGTTCGTTTATGTTCGTTTGTGTTCGTTAAATAGTAGGACCCCTTTTAACAGATAATTGAGTTGGAATTTGTTGAGACGCATTTTGGGATGATTTTACAATATATTTGGGGTAGTTATTATGAATTGGGAGGTCACCTATGGCTCTCAGACACCAGATTAACCCATTAACTAATGTGGATAGAAGACGACACTTGGAAAAAAATTGTTGACTGACTAAAATTTTTCATTTTCTATCTCAAAAAAAAGCTTATGAACCATCATTGGAACAAGCTCCGATGAACTCATTCTAATGATGGGGTCATAAGCTATGTTTTTGAAACCAAAAAGTGAAAAGATAATAAAATTTGAATGGCAGTTTTAGTGAATAATGCTGGCCAGTGTTTGCCGTTACATTCACTGTTACATTGGGAAACTGTGTCACATTGTGCCTTTTCACATAAGCACATATCGGTACATAAAGCATGTGCTTATGTGCTAGGGCACATTGTGTCACATTGTGCCTTTTCACATAAGCACATATGACAAAAAGGTATCCTCCAGAAGGTATCCTAGATAGGTATCCTCAAATAATACAATACCAGGCAATAGGTATCCTCAATTACCCGTATGTGTCTATGTGCTAGGGCACATTGTGTCACATTGTGCCTTTTCACAAAAACACATAAAGCATGTGCCTATGTGCTATGGCACATTGTGCCTTTTCACATAAGCACATGTGACAAAAAAGGGGTGCCGAAGGTCATACGTTTTTCAAAAAATGGGTGCCGAAATTGGAGTGCCCGGGGATATTGCCATTGGATATAAAGCTGATTAGAATCGGATACAACTTCTTTGTAATAAGGGGAGATAACTCTGTACGATTAAGTACAGGTTATGGGAAATCAAGCAATCTGATTGGTTAGTTATAATTTATATAAATGATCTAGATAAATGAAACAATAAGAGTACTCGGAATAGGGTCAGAACTAACAAGAATAGACCAGAATAGCTAAATATAGTAATAATAAGCAAAGTTGTTCCAACTAAGAGGCTCTTCTACGTTACTGGAGTATACTCTAGAACAAAGGAACATGGCCAGATAGACGAAAACTATTGCATATTTGGACAGAAGCAGAGAATTCTGAAAGAATTCGAAATAGTAAAACTTGTCGGGTTGTTTGTGGTAATTCTACGAATCGGGGAATTACTCCGATTCAATCGAACACATCCTCCGAAAATACCCATCCGCCCCCCCCCCCCCCCCGGTCTTCTTGTAAGCTTTTGGGTAACATAGCAATCACCTGCTACCATAGAAACCAAGATGGCGTCCTCCAGTGTACAAAATGGACGACGGAAACACGTGTCACCCTAACAACACGCTCTGCGCATGCGCGCGCACTAACACCACGTATCACTATGGGGATGACGTCACAAGATGGCCGCACACGCGGGTTACCATGACAACACAACATTGCGCCACTAGGTCACGTGACATGACGTCACTTCCGGGGTCCTGCCCGGGGTCCTGCCAATGGCCCCTGAAACATACGAGACATACTACTCATGAGCATAAAAACCTGATTTCATGTATCCATTTATTTTCACAACGTCCTGCTACATCGAGCGGGCTGACGTCACAAGATGGCCACTCACGCGGGTTACCATGAGCGGGTTACTATGACAACACAACATGGCGCCACTAGGTCACGTGACATGACGTCACTACCGGGGTCCTGCCAATGACCCCCTGAAACATACGAGACATACTACTCTCATGAATTCCGATGAATTCATGACCATTGAGCACTAAATATGATATTGTACCATCTACTTACCCTTTATGTTGTTTGGAAAGCTGAAACCAGATGTAATTAAAGTAAAATTTGCACCGACACTGATAGAGCTGCATCAATAAGCTTATGTCTTTGTTTTGTTAGTTACCTCCCTTTGGACAGCTTGAAAAATTGGACTGACTCTTAGAATGAAATAGGAAGGTGAAATGCAAGTGAAAGCATTTAAAATTTGGACAATTTAGACCGGATTAGTGGTTAGTTGGGGGTGGGTGTACCATTCGAAATCGGGGAAAAAAATCCTTCAAAAAGGGGGGTGGTGGGTGGTGTTCGGGAGGAAAAAAAAATCAGCCCTGTGTACAGGAATTTTTTGAAGACCCCCCCCCCCCCCCGAACTCTGTGGGAATTTAGCCCCCCTCCCCCCCCCCCCCCCCCCCACACACAATACCCAAATCATCTCGTACACTCCATCTACGACGTGATCCGTGTCATCGCTTTTTATACTACACAGGCACATCTGATTTGGGGTGGAGAAGGTGGCTGAAACCGGAAAGCAGTCTACTCTAGATAGTTGCCTACCGATTCCTACTCGGCCTAAAACTTAGTCGACCCAAAGTGGAGTCAATTCGACCAAAGGGGTAAGTCCCCTCAGCCCAAGGGTAAGTTAGCTCGGCTCGAGGGTAAATCATCAAAAGGTAAGATCACTCGTCCCCAAGGGTAAGTTCACTGGTTGCAAGGGTAAGTCAACTCGGACCAAAAGAAATTATTTCTCATAACACCAAGTGCTGTAATAAAAATAACGTGGGTTGTCAAGGTGGAACCATTATCTTCTACCAAAACAGTCAAGCCATTCATTAACATACATGTAATTGAAATATGTTTTACGTCCTCTCAGGAAGGGGGCGGGGGGTGCAAAAAAGTTTTCCCCGGAACGTAGGCTCCCATGATGGGGTGGGTGGGTGGTCGGAAATGAATTTTTCCCATAGTCTAAAATTTCTCCCCTTTCATTCTTTTAATGATTTCATAGGCTAGACTTTTTAGGACATATATAGATGCTGATTTTGTCATTTTTATTGATTTGCAGCAATCATTCAATGAGTAATTGCTCTCTTTTTTCAACCAGTTTTTGCGGACGTGTTTAGCTTTTTTACTCAACAACATTAACCACAACAGCATTTGATATAGGCCTATATCTCCCAATGGAACAGCTGGATGCAAACAGAAGAGACTTATTATCTAGTGAAGGCAGGGAAGGAAAGTGTAGGGAAGATTGGGGTGCCAACACAGGAACTTGGGTACAGATTGAACGAAGAACTGAAAAGGGACATAAAGTGTAGAAAAGCTAAATGTGCTGCATACAGAAGTAGAAAACTCAAGGAGGCGGAAAGCAACGAGGCCATGGTGAACAAAGGAAGAATACCAACAAGCACGAAATAAAGTAAATAAGATTAAAGACGATAATCGGAGAGTGCGAAATAGCAGTCTTATTAGAACGATAAAAATGACAGGGGGGGGGGGGGTCGAGTTCGAACGTATTTTGGAAATGGGTGAATAAGCATAACAAAGAAAGTAACCCACAGACCACAGAATATTAAAGTAGATGGCAGAGATACAGCCGATCAAGATCAAATCGCATCAAAACTAGTCAAGCACTGGGAAAAGGTAAACGAAAGCGATGGGGAACCCACCGGAGTGTCCGAACCAGGTCGTGGAAAATCTATCGTACTTTGTGTGCAACGAAATTAAAACCGAGGAAGTGCGAAAGGTGATCTCAAAAATAAGGAATGGAAAAGCGGGAGGGTTGGACGAAATTCCTAACGAGTTTATCAAAAAAGGGGGAGAGGCACTCTGTGAAAGCCTAACTGCCCTATTCAATTTAGCCATAGAAAAACAGGAGGTCCCCAAAGAGTGGAGAGAAAGCAAAGTGACATGTATTCACAAAAAGGAGGAAAAAGACGTTTTAGATAATTATCGAGGGATCTCTGTCAGTAGTAACATTGGAGAAGTTTTCTGTAAAGTCCTGTATGGGAGATTAGAGGAGGTGATTGGGGAGAAGGATTTTTGGGGAGATATTCAGAATGGCCTCAGGAAAGGAAGGAGAGTCACTGACCATTTTTTCACGCCATCCCAAATGATAGAATCCGCGAAAGCAAAAAGAGAAAGATGTTTATGTCCTTTTGGGATGTTAAAAAGGCATACGATAGAGTATGGAAGGAGGGTATGTGGCGAAAGCTTGAGGCTCTGGGCTTGGGATGGGGGGGGGGGGAGTTTGTTGGAATTCTGAAAGAATTATATAAAGATGTACAGAGAGAACTTAGCCTGGGTAACATAACAACAAAACGTGTGGCTATGGATATAGGCTTAAAACTGGGGTGTATCGTTTCTCCAATTCGTTTTGCATTGTACATCAAAGGTTTAGGAGATGAATTACTGCGTCGCGACGAGGGGCTAGCGGTTGGAGACTTGAAGATCCCAGGGCTACTTTGTGCAGACGATATGGAGCTAGTGTCAAAAAGCGAAGAGGAGTTATCTAAAATGCTGGTAATTGTTGGAAAATATGGGAGCAAATGGAGACTCGAACTAAATGAAAGCAAGGGCAAATATATACCCGTGGGCCGCAAAGTGGACCCTACTCGATGTTGGAGAGAAGGGGAGTTCAGGTGACTACGAGTATCTGGTGGTAAATATAAACATCACAGGAAGAGGCATCTACCGAAACCACACAAATAAATTGATTCTGAAGCGAAGGCGAACCCTTACCCAAATGAAACTTATAAGGAGAAACAGTTTCAATAAGGTTTTCGTGGGGAAAACCATTTTGGGAAATGGTGGGTCAGCCAAGTATAACATATGGTACGAAAGCGGTACCCTAAAACAGACGACTGAAAAGAGCCTGGAAACCCTGCAGAACGATACAGGCCTATGGATGGTTTAGTCTCGTTATGCCGATGTGCTTAAATAAACATACCGAGATCGAGATTAGTGAGAGGTGCTAATTACTTTTACTGGTCACTTTTACCCAGAATTTTAGTCGGTTTTTTTTCTTAGTGAATACGGGATGTGAATACATGTCAGGGTGAACAGGGGTCATGGAGGAGGTTTAAAAAAGAACATCTCCATATTGTTGAATACGGGACGTTAATACCCGTCAGGGTGAACAGGGATCATGGAAAAGGTTTAAAAAGGAACATCTCCATAGTCCCTCTCATACATAGTTCTCGCAGTCATGGCAAGTCAACAAGTTTCAGTTATGTTCATTCCTAATAACAGAGGAGGTAGAAATCTAGTTTACAATGACTTTAAGTTCCGAATAAAGTCACAGAAGCCACCAAATATCCACTGGGTGTGTAGTGAACGCGGTTGCGGAGCCACAATAAACACAAGAGATGACATTATTAGTTCGCCTATGGGCACACATAATCATCTTCCGGACTTACCAAAAATCTGTGCAGATGCCGTGTTAGCAGATCTGAAGAAAACAGTTCGTCGTGATTCTAAATCTGTATCATCTATCTACCAGGACTTAGTTGGAACTTTAAGAGGAGATGAAACTGACCCAGTGATCATTGCTAAAATTCCAACTTTCTACAATGTACGATCAGCTCTTTACCGATCCCGAGCAAAAACAAGGCCAGCTCTTCCAAAATCTCATTCTGATATACTTCTACCAGAAATGTTCCAGAAAACAACAGCAGGGGACAACTTTCTTCTTGCTTCTGATGGCGAAGAAAAGAAAATAATGATCTTTGCAACCACAGCAAATCTTCAACTACTCAGTGAAGCGGCAGCATTATATTGTGATGGAACATTTGAGAAGTCGTCTAAACTCTTCTTCCAGTTATATTCAGTGCATGCTTTTGTTGACAATAAAATGTTCCCACTTGTGTATGGATTTCTACCACACAAGCAGCAGTCAACTTACGTTAGATTCTTTGAGCTTATCTCAAATAAATGTCAAGATGCAGGTGTGACCCTCCAGCCTACTCAGATTTTTAGGGATTTTGAAATTGCTGCTCAGAAAGCTGAATTCAACAGGAACAGGCTTACACACAAGCAACAATACTTCAACTCCGTGCCGGTGGTAAAGTTTGCCCACGACGAAAAAAGTACCGACAAATTGAACATTTCATCCGGAATTACCAAAGAGAATACAGAGAAAGTAGAATGAACATTTTACAATTTTTAGATGCCGTGGCCAAGGCCAGTCCTTTTTGAGAGTATTTAATTAATGCCCATGTTTCATGCAATGTTTAATGTTCGTTACTTGTAATTTTTTTGTAATTTTTTCTCATCTAAAATCCTGGGTAAAAGTGACCAGTAAAAGTAATTAGCACCTTTCACTAATCCCGATCTCGGTATGTTTATTTAAGCACATCGGCATAACGAGACGACACCCTATGGATAACGGGCTCAAGTAATGCCGCAGCACTAGATGCAATCAGGGGTGAGCTTGGGTGGATGAAGATCAAGGACAGGATAGACTTATTGAAACTCGGTTATCTTAATTATTTGGTAAATCTCCTCGACAGCCGATGGTGTAAAGTAATGTTCCAGAGAATTTTCAACTCAAATATCAAGATAGGGTGGATGGTCCAAGTGAGGGGGCTAATAAAGAACTAATCATTGAAGATCTCGGACCTAGACGTAAGGGCAAACCAGGGTAAAAAAATCGTCAGATAAAGGGTCATGGAGGATGGTAACCTTAATTGGCGAGAGGGGGTTAAATCAAAGAGGTCTTTGGGTGGCCTGCGTGATAAAGAGAAGCCTGGTTTTGAAGAATACCTTGATGGCACCTTTGGGGGCTCACTGTTGTTTAAGCTGAGGTCGCGGTCCCTGGAACTGAGGGGAAAAATTGGGAAAAGGAGTGCCAGATGTGTAATTTGGGCGTGGTGGAGAACCTGGAACATTTTCTTCTAGAATTCCCAAAATACCAGTGTAAAAGAATAAGATTCACAGGGAGTATAATGGGGAAATGGGATGAGAGAATGAAGGACATGTTGTTAGTGAGAGAATCAAAGGCGAGTTTAGCATGCTAATCGGAGAGATTGAGAAGAATGGGGCAAGGGATGTCATCAAGCAGTTCGTCACCGAGTGTTGGGAGGAGAGAATAAGCGTGGGAATAGGGAGGCAGTTGGGAGTACAAGGGTAACCAAGGCCTTCTCACACAAGAACCGCGACAAATTAGCGGCCAGCTAAAGTGTTGTTATTATTATTATTATCTAGACATACAAGGCTATGTATATATATATATTCGTGCACTCTGGGGCTGATTATTCTCAACTGACACTCCTGATTTGAGACATGACCATGCACTTACTTGAACTAAAGATAGGTCAGTGAAAAGGCTGTCAGAATTAATGTCATTGGTAGTAAACTGATAATATATTTGTTCTTCAAATTGTTTACAACAAAAACAAAAAATAATATTAAAATATATAGGCTTCTCAGAAACATAAAATTAAAATAGTCCAAATCTTCCTGAAATGCAGAACAGAACACCTGAATAACGATTCGGATGAGATAGATGTATATAACTTGCTAATCTAAACTCTTTGAGACGAACAAAGACTTGTTCTCATCCAGTTGTCATCAGAGTCATTGATTGCACCAACGACAACTGAATAAAAACAAGTCGTTGAACATCCGAAGGAGTTCGGATTAATGACCTGCCAACATATACAGTATAACTTTGGAACACTTTCTGTACTCGTTATAGTCAGTCACGACCTCCAGCAACACCCCTGTTTTCTTGAGGAGCGCGTACAACTCATACCTGGACTGGTATAGTAATGTACCGGGTCGAGTGCGTATTGCTGCAGACAGGTCTTCCGGGAGGACCCAAAGACACCGGCCAGTAAGAGCGGGTCAATGCGGAGGTATATATCGTGATAGTCTCCACGATGACAGCACCCGAAGGTTGTCCAAACCTGTTTTGCGTGGTAGTAGTCCTCCTCGCCGATATGCTCGCCGTTGGACTTGCTGTAGATGACCTCCCACAGTGGGAGCAGTTCTGTGAATCCTTCCTAAGAGTCCCTGTGCTCATAGGCGTACACCCCTTTTACAGCAGTAATTGCCACTTCTGCTCGCCCAGTTCATACCTGACTGTGATTGGAAAGTCCTCAGGTCTGTTGGTTGATACAAGCTTGTCCTTGGAGGCCAGCACTAACTGGGCACTGCCAATAAAATAGCAACAGGCCCAGAGAGAAGCTGTTGTTACTTCTTTGTGTTGTTGAGAATGCAGAAGATCCTGCCCCCACCCCCCTCCTCCACATTGCTGGTGGCTTGCGTGGTTAGATAATTGTCGTACCTTCGCCGGTGGTGGAAAGCCACGGAGACAGTTGTCATCTTCGGATTCAGCCGCACTCTGCCCCTGCGTACTTGCCAATGGCGTGGCAATGGTCACGGACAGAGTCTCCGTCGAGAGGCGTTTCACACACTTGGCAGTTGGTGCTCGCGCTGTTGGTACACCAGCCGTCGGGGGGTCAACATTATGGCCTTCGGATTAGCCAGCACCGCTTTGATCCTGAGCTCTTCCTCTTGCAGGGCATCCAAGAACTTCTCCGCTGCGTTTGGCCGGTCGTGGACCACCGGGGATCTGTGTGACATTGCGCCTAACCACAATGTACCCGCAGCTCCAGGCCTCATGCTGTTGAATCTTCCGGGTGTTACTTTTGTTGGACTCCAGGTCTTGCCCTGCAATTTTAGTTGTGAGGACCTCGATATCGGCATAGAGATGTAGGGGTCGGAGGCTGTTCACGAAGTGCAGCTTGTTTTGCCTCCTCCTTTGGGCACCTCAATTCGGATGGCGGTCTGGCGTATCCTCGGCATTCGGGCTTGCGGGACTTGGGAGATTCTCTCGATAATAACCATGCAGGCACATCTCGCAAAAATGTTTGCATTCACGGTGCTTACACTGGTCGTACAGTTGTCGATTGGGGCCCTTGAGCCACATGTAGTGAAACTTGCCAGTCTTCTCTATCAGCATCATATTTATCCGGGGTTGTACTCTTGCAACCTGGCTGCGAGCTTGCTGAGCCGGTGGACGATGACCCCTTTGTCCCAACCAAAGACATTCAAGGCCAAATTGTTCAGCAGCCTTCTCAATCTGGGAGGTGGGTTTGGGGCTCGATTCCTGTGAAGTCCAGAACGTCGTATGTGGGGTATTTTGTGGGTCTTTGTGCGTTTCTAACTGCTGGGAACAGAGCATCTCGACGTGACCACCTGAGACAGTGGTCATCCTTGTTCTGCACACTGATCACTGCCTGTTTATCTTTGAGAGCTGTAGGTGGGGAAATATAGAAGGAACCCCTCAAAAGCTGATAGCGGACAATGGCCAGCAATAGAGTTTCCACTCGTCTGACCATCCACACTGAGCCTCTTTTTGTCAACTTGACTCGTGTCTCCTGTTTGTGTGTATGTGAAGAAAGGCCTCGTCGCTCTCGTGGGCTTTGCTAATTGATTCTTGATTGAGGCGTAGCACAGGATCGATGAACTGCCATCGGGTTATTTCTCCGAAGTTGGACCTGAAGAGCAAGCTAGAACTCCACACCACTGAGGTCTAGTATTTCTTCAGTGAGATTTCAGTGGACCTGGGGCGCACTCCTTCCAAAAATGCTTGGGGTTCAGCGCTGAGCCTGTGACTTTCTGGGACACCCCTCTGCCACCCTCTCAGATGGATATCAAACTGATATGGGAAAACTCCAGAAGGTCCAAAATCACGCGCTTAGAGTTGCCTTCCCCGCCCCATGGGACACACCCATCAAAACACTCCACGACAGGGCCGATATCCCCACCATTAAAGGCCGCCTAGCCACCCTGGCCGCGAAAAATCATAACCGGTTAGCCGACAGTGAACTAATCTCCGAACTTGGAGCCATTTGTGAAAGCCGACAAAAGCCCCAAAAATGCAATCAAAATTAAGACCGCTCGAAAAAAAAACTAGGGAACGAGAAGGTGAACGAACAGGCAGAGTAACAGCTTAACTGTGGCCTTCTACCAGAAAGGGCTGCCTTCACCGACTCAACTAAAATTACATCAGGATTAAATATTGTTAAAAAACTAAATAATAAATAGGGAACGAGAAGGTGAATAAATAGGCAGATTAACAGCTTAACTGTGGCCTTCTACCAGAAAGGGCTGCCTTCACCGACTCAACTAAAATTACATCACGATTAGATACTGTAGATCTCATTTCCGGCCTGGAGGGGGTGGGGGGGGGGGGGGGGGCTCGGCCCACACAAGACCCTCGCGATACCAGGCGCGAGCGTTTTGTGTGGGCTGGGCCTCCCCGGCTGGGGGTGGGATTTGCAGTGTTTAATCGTGATGTAGCGAAACTCGACCCACCCCGCCCTGCTCCCACTTTGTGTCGAGTCTCTCGGCCCCGAACTCACTTACATGAAGTGAGTTCCGGCCGAGAGCCACGCCACAAAGCCAAACAAGGTCTAGCCATAGCACAGATTTGTTGTCGAGGGGTTAGTTACAAGTTCGCAATTTCAAACCGAAAATTAGTTAGCGTAATCAATCACCTAGAACCTCTACAAAATTATTCCAGACTACCCTGGCACCCGTGCTGTGCCGCTGTTCTCGGGCCGGACTCACTTACAATAAGTGAGCCCTTACCGAGAACCTCGCCACAACAGTCAACCAAGGAACAAACATCTTCCTATGATTCCAATCCACCCTTAAACCGTGTTTTGTGTTAAGATATATGTTAGGACTAGGACTCTGAAACAGAATAGGAATTAAAAATACAAAAAAAAAACCAATTCCACTAAATTATTAGCAAATTTATTCACAAATCCCCAAATCGTCTCTACCCTCCCACAATTCAGCAGTACATTCAGATTTACATTCAAGTTGTACAGACCAACTCATTTCATTCACCCTTCAAGGTGAGATCATAATTCCTCATAAAATAGTTACGTCCCCTACTAAAGAGGGGGAAAAACCCTACAATCTGGCACTTATGCCGCCTTAAAATATGCACACCAGACTACATGACTACTACCCTTAACTAAAGAAGGGGAGTCCAAGATACGGCAATACCAAATATTTACTTTCACATGTCACCCAGCAGAAGGGTTACTTCATTATTTGTGACCCACCTACCCTCCTAAATATTGCTAAATATTCACTGAGGGTAGCGTTATCTCAGTATTCACGTCTGTACATTCAAGCTAATGCCATAAAAGGAGAGGGGGGGGGGGGGGGGTACAATCCATCGGGCCACCGAAACTCGCCCCAAGCCGAAAGATCACGATTAGGCCATAGCATCCCATCGCAACAGCAATAAGATGCCCTGGGTCAATCGTGAATAATCCTAGAACCAATTTAATATAGCCTTTTATAACATATTTCGGCTTACGGCGAGTATCGGTAAATTACATAAAATATGACCGGCCCCGGCAGGGTACAACTACGGAGAAATAAATATTCGACTCACCTATAGGAAGCTCCACACGGTTCTGATCCACTAGACTCCGATTCAGAATAATATAATATTGCAGACGCAATTATTTCGTGCGAAGTCAACACCGCCGAGCACGAGAAACTACATGTCTCTCACAATAGTGGTCAATGAAGTAAGAACCACTGATCCATAACGCTATCAGTTAATGATCAATGTAACAATTTAAGGCCACCTCAGAGTATTTTAGCACTTTCAATACTGAAGCGGGCAAACACACACTCGATATGTACACACAGACCCATACCTACATATATATATATAATATACATACATAGATATAGGCCACTGTGCACACACCGTGTGTGTGTCCCTTATTGTACAATTCCACTTTTTCTTACACCACCCCCACCCCGAGACTCAACGTCCCTGTTGAAAAAGATAGGAGAGGAAAAAGGAAAAGGGGAAAGATATATACACCCCTCCGCAAACAAAGGTAGTAGATTTTGTCATACTGGCCATTTAAAAAAAAATAGCCAGATAATTGCTAGTTGAATTGAAATAGTTGTTGGCTGAATAAAAGTAGTCGCTGGTTCCTCATAAAACACATAAATTTTTCTTCATAATTTCTATGTATTTTCGTTTTAAAAAAATTAATAAATCACTATTTAAATAATTCACCTTAAATCCATCCAACTGGGGTTCCGTTTAGGAAATCAGTCATAGCTTTAGGCCGAAATGAGTCCCCGACCAGCACTGACCCACGTACAGGGTCTGCACTGCCTGAAGCCGACGAGGTCATGCAACAGGAGATGTAAGCGTCAGATTGAGCTCATTCAAGCATAAAACGATGACAATATTTATAATGGTCCCATCTAGAACCCAGTTTAGTTCAAGGTTATCTTTCCAAAACAAAGGAATATTAAATCTTTTCTATTACAACTGAAAGTTCTCAAGGAACTCATCTCACTTTCTGGATGTAATGACCTTTATCAGGCACATACAATTCTTTTTATGTCATTTATTCTAAAGCATTCAGCTTTCACACAATTTCCCCGGGAAATTGGTAAGATTATTTGTAGAACCTTTATTCAACGGAGCACTGCTCCTCCAAGACCAAAGCAAGGTATTTTAGGTATTGACATTGACCCAGGTTATTCAAATGCACACCATCTCGTGCAAAATGTAAACGTGACACCTTAAATAAGGCTTTATAAAATACATTAGACCTTCTAAGTGTTTCGTAAAACTGGGTGACAGCCACCCTACGGAGTTCGTACACAATACCAGACACTCTGGTCTTCACACGAGGAAACAGTCCTAGAATGATAATTTTTTTAACGCCTTGGCGTAACAAATTCTCTAAAAGTCTTTCGACAGAAAGTTTAAAATGTGAAAAACAAAAAGTATCACAGTCAATGTCATTTTCGCCAACCTGCACAAGTACGGTCTCTGCACTCTCCACACAAATCCATTCAAGTTGTTGGATAGTTGCACCAGGAACACCATATGCTTCCAGCGAACTCAGACGTCCAGGTATTTCCCCTGACCATGCTGCAAGTCTTCTTATAAAGGAATGGCCCATTATTAAAGCCATAATGCTACAAGAAGAAAATTTACAAACAGAACAGTATCTTTGTTCATACAATAATTCTACATAGATAAGATGAGGACCCAGCAACTAAAAAGGACAACCATTTCAATATTTCCCGAAAGATAATTTCTCCAACCAAGCTGACCCGTCAATTGATTTATTTTCTACCACAGACACATCTCTCGCGAAAAAAAAAAAAAAAATCCAATTATACTTGGCACCGGTGCCTTAACTTCCATAACTCTTATATTCCGAATCATACCCTAACATATAACTCTCACCGCCCTCCATACACACGCGCACGAAAACCCCCCAATTATTAACATCCCAACCCTCCTGCGTACCAAAATAAAAAAACAAACCGGTCAGCAGGTTTAAGAAAAATCTTAACAGGTATAGAAATTTGACGACCACACTTGTATTTGCCATTTCCAACAGCCAATAAAAAAAAACCCAATTTCTCGGAACCAATACAATACGGCAACTCCCCACACCAGGGAAATGACGCAATTTAAAATAATGCAACAAAGCTCGTATTATGGACAAGCCAATAATGCTCATCTATCCATTATCTACATGAAAATTTGGTTCCACACTAAATACACTTCAAAGGCAGCACCACCTCGGAGGCCAATACATAAGCGCTAAATATAATATCAAATTTTTACATTTTATTGCGCTCAACAAAATATATATATATTCAGGCCCCCGAGAACTGCCACTTAACTCAAATACCAAGTGTGGTGTCAGGCAGAGAGAAAGAAAAAAAATACTTAATAAAAAACAAAGTCTTGAGAACCTAGTCGACGTGGTCGCCGGAGGGTACGACCACGCCTACTAGTCGGAGCTTCCCCGTCGAACGTCTCTCTCCCCTCAGGATCTCCCACCGAGGGCCGGTCAACATTACTCTCGATAGGACTATCAGGTGTGGGAGCAATGGGGGCACCCAAATTTAAATTACGTGAAAAACACTTCTTCAACCGGTTGAAATGTACAACCTGGGGTTTACCTCCTCCGACGCGAACCACAAGGTAATTTGCGTCCGAGAGTTTGCTTTTTATGATGTAGGGACCAACCCAAAATTTTGCAAATTTTGAGGTCTGACCTTTATTTACTCTAGGTAAATAAAGCCAGACCCTATCCCCAACGGTAAAAGGTTTGCCGAAAACTCGCTTGTCATATATTTTCTTTCTTCTCTTAATCTCGGATTCACATTTCAACGAGACCAATTGAAATATTTGGGCTAGACGACTTTCCAAATCGCTAACATATTGAGAGGGAGCCCAATCCCTATCAGGAATCTTACCAGCAATTAACTCTGTAGGTAAAGTAATTTCTCTACCAAACATGACACTAAAGGGAGTAAACCCAGTCGTCTCATGTTTGGCACTTCTATAGGCCATCATGGCGAATGGAAGATAGTATTCCCAGTCGCCATGATTATCCTCTACAAAGCAAGCTAACATAGCCGCCAAAGTTCTATTAAACCTCTCAACTTGGCCATCACTTTGGGGCATATAGGGAGAGGTACGAGTCTTTTTAATTTCAAAATAGCGGCAAACTTCCTGAAACAAATCAGATTCAAAATTTGACCCCTGGTCTGAATGAATAAATTTCGGCATTCCGTACCGACTAATCCACTCTCGAATTACCACATCGGCTACTGTACTTGCCCTTTGATTGGGGATAGCAAAAGCCTCCGTCCATTTGGAGAAATAATCTGATATAACTAAAATGTAAATATTACCCTGAACGGATTCAGGTAATGGCCCCAAAATATCCAAAGCAATTCGTTCCATAGGCTCCGAAACTTTATCTGTTACCATAGGAGCTCGACTGGTCTTGCCCGGTGGCTTACGACACTGACAATTCGGACAAGACTGAACCCAGAGTTCTACATCCCGACGCAAACCTATCCAAAAGAAATGCTCTCGAATTTTAGAATATGTCTTATGAACGCCCAAATGTGCACCCACTAAAGAGTCATGATGCTCCTTACATACCTGACTTCTTAAGTCTTTTGGGACCACCCACAAAAATTTGCTGGGGGACCCTATTTGTGTCCACTCTCGAAGAAGAATGTCATTTTCCACTAAAAATTGTTCCCACTGACTCACATACCTCTGAAGCTCCGGGGATTCTCCTTTTAATTTCTCAAGTCCAGGTTTCTCGCCCGTTTTCTTCATTTCGAGAAATTTTTTAATAAGGGGATCAGCCCCCTGACTTTCCTTAGTCAATTGAATTGCAGACTCAAACTCAACAGTGTTAATATCATGTTTGTTACAGGAAGGAATCCTACTCAGCGCATCTGAGTTCTTATGTTGTTCACCGCGACGATGAACCATCATAAAATCGAACCCACTGAGATATTCCAGCCAACGCGCTACCTGCCCAACCGGTTCCTTAAAATTAAACAACCACTGCAGGGACCCATGGTCGGTTCGCAGTGTAAAATGCTTGCCAATGAGGAAATGTCTAAAGTGTTTAACACTTTTAATTACTGCCAGTAACTCCTTCCTAGTAACACTATAATTTCTCTCTTGTTGGGAATGAGTTTTACTGAAATAAGCTATTACTTGCTCCTTGCCTTCTGTAATCTGTGACAAAACCGAACCAGAGGCAAAATCACTCGCATCCGTGTCAAGAATAAATTCGTGCTCAAAATTTGGGTAAGCCAAAATTGGACTTTGACACAATTTGTCTTTTAATATCTCAAAAGCCTCCTGTTGGGCCTCGCCCCAAACAAATTTTTCATTCTTACGAGTCAATTTGGTCAAAGGACTAGCCAAAGTAGAAAAGTGTGAGACATATTTTCGATAATACGCAGATAACCCGATAAAACTTCGAAGATCTTTCAAGCAAGTCGGAACAGGCCAATCTTTTACGCGCGCAATTTTCTCCTGGTCAGCTGACACACCCGACGCGGAAACAATGTGACCTAAATATGAAACCTGACGTCTAAACAACGCACACTTAGAAGGTTTCAATTTTAATCCTGCAGACCTTATTCTAGTAAAAACCTCTTGTAATCGTTCAATATGCTCCTGGAAAGACCGCGCATATATGATGACGTCATCAAGATATATGAGACAAGTCTTCCAGTGTAGCCCTTTGAGAACTAGCTCCATGAGCCTCTCGAAGGACCCAGGAGCGCCACAGAGCCCAAAAGGGAGGACCGTGAATTGATAGAGCCCAACGCCAGTAGTAAAAGCCGTTTTCTCCCGGGCATCAGGAGTTAGCTCCATTTGCCAGTATCCAGAAGCCAAATCTAGAGTGGAAAACCACTGTGCCCCCGCCATACCCTCTAAACTCTCATCTATACGGGGCAAAGGATAGGCATCTTTTTTTGTAATGGCATTTAATTTACGGTAGTCCACGCAGAAACGAAAACTATTGTCTTTCTTTTTAACTAAAACTATAGGAGCCGCCCAAGGACTAGAGGAAGGTTGAATTACCCCTTGCTTAAGCATAACATCTATCTGCTGCTCAACCTCGCGCCTTTTGTGAAAAGGGAGCCGATATGCCCGCTGTGTAATAGGAAGATGGTCACCCGTACAAATATCATGCCGAATGAGATCAGTGCGGCCCAAATCACCTTCGAACTGTATAAATACGTCGCGGTTCTTCTCTAAAAAATCATTGACCTGTTCCGCTTGATTTCCAGTCAAAACCGCTCTGTCATAGGTTTGTAACAAAGAGAACTTCCCATCATCCGAAGGGGAAGCCTCCTTAATTTGTTCACCTAAAATGTCAACATTCTCAAGAACAGCCACAGACTCACCACCTTTTAACTTTTGAGGGGTCTGAGAAACATTTATCAGCCTAACAGGAACTTCCGGCTGACTAACATCAACAACACTTCGTCCCAACATTAATCTGTGATGACCTTTCATGAACCCTGGGTCGGGTTCACACAGGCTCTGTCCAACCGGTGGACCGTCAACTCGGCCCTGCACTATAACTTCAGAAAAGGGAGGTACTGTCAATCCCTCAATCAATAATACGTGAATTTTATCATTTTCTTTCAAAAACTCAAGGGAAAATTTAACCCCTTGGATCATAACAGTTTTGTCCGGCAAAGAAATCACTGAATTAGTTTTATTCATAAAGTCAATTCCCAGAATTGCATCAAAGGACAGATTAACCACGTAAAATGTTTGAACATATTGATACTTACCAACAGTTACAGGCAAATCCACCAACCCCTTTAAATCAAGGGGCTGCCCATTCGCCCCCAAAACACTACGAGGAGCCTCTCTAACTCGAGACTGCTCAATACCTAAAGTTTCATGCAACACTCTGGTACTGATTAAGCTTACCGCTGAACCAGTATCCAGTAGGAACTTAACATTTTCATTCAAGACCTTAAGAGTCAGATAACTATGACCGATACTCTCTGATGGGAGGGTCCTTTCTATCACAGACTGAGGTTCGACCCCTACCTCAGTCTTTACCCGTTTAAATCCTGATTGTTATCTAAATTGGACCTATGGGACCAGTCAACTTTACCTCTACCTCTATTCCTACCTCTACCATTTCCATAACCACCTCGGCCCAAACGACCTCTATAAAAACTATCCCTATCCTGACCACGATCCTGCCTGAAAAGTTCTTCTCGCAATTTATTTTGCTCAACCTGCATTTCTTTCAATTGTTCCTGCAAACTTTCGACCGCCTGGGTTAATGCACCAATTTCACTAGAAATTTCCGATTCCCCAACTACACCAACTGAAGAAGGTACCTCTACCTTCTTGTACGACTCCTCATCTAAAGCAGCACGCACTGCCGCATCAAGGGTTTCAGGCTTAGCCCTCAACACTTGCATCCTAACTTCATTGTCCGTCAACGCGGAAATAAAACTATCCTTACTCAAGTCATCCCTAACATCGAGGGGAACCCCTGGATACGCCTTTCTCACCAAGCGTCTAATACTTCCCGCTAACTCAGGCAAAGTCTCTCGCTGTGACCTACGTCTAGACCTTAATTGGGCCCTATATATTGCAGTCCCCTTAAATGGATCAAAACGATCGCGCAAACTCTGCATAACTCTATGAGAATTGGATTTGATTTCCGGGTCCAAATCTTCATAAAACTGCAAGGCAGCGCCCCTTAAAGATACCACTAAAAATTGACGAGCCCGGTCTTCAGACCACTGGTTAATCCCAACACATTTCTCAAAATGGGATAACCAATCAGCTACACTGGTGGGGACACACTAAAAAGTGTAGTCCGTGTCCGTGTCGGAGAAAAAGTGTAGTCGGGAATTAAATTATCATTTTCTCCTTTATTTGTCGGTTGTTTTCTATGAAATTTGGAAAGTATACTCAGGGGACGATACGAAATATATATGCCAAAAGAGAAGTTTGTACGATGTTATTTTACGATGTTAGAAGACATTTTCTCTTTCAAACACACTAAAAAGTGTAGCTGACTCGGATCCGTGTTAGCTAATTAATTGGTTTACGCTGTGTTGGCTGTTGACACAGCAAGACGGACTGATTATCCTGGTTCTTTTTATGATTATGAGGAGATTAGTGGGGTGTGGATGAAAGAATCAACGAATAATTTAATTTTCAGTATTTTATTGGATAAATACAGGACATGAAGGATATAGCTTAGCACAAAGATATAGAGATACAGCTCAAAAATGAACAAATAACAAACATATTTATAACAAGCAAAAGTAAATTTAGTTGGTATGTCGTTCCGAGTGTTTTGTGGTTGGATTCCCTGCGACAGTGGATAAAGGTGTCGATCGTGTTTTAAAACCAGACGAAATCAGAACAAGATTTTTTTTCACCCAATTATTTATAATTCCAAAATTTGATATCATTTCTTGGGAAGGTCTCAAGCACGGAGACCAACCTTACAAATCATGTCAAGTGTCGCGATTACCAACAAGCACGTGGAGTACGGTGGTAACGTTCGCTTGCATGGTTGCTGCTTAGTTTTGGCATCACCGTGCGGTCTCTCAAGATGAAGTGTTTCATTGCCTATATAGTGAACTAGGGCAAGTTCTGTTGATGTTGAAAAATATACTATTCTTTGATGATTTTAGGGGTTATATGGGGGATATACTTCAGTGTAGGCATAGGCGTACGGGCCAAGGGGGGCTGGGCGGGCTGAACTCCCCTTGAGTCGGTCGAGGCATATATTTTGGGCATTCCATGAGAAAATGTTCCAGGGTCTCCACTACTCCACAATTTTACAAATTCCAACACCTGACATAATATCTTTGGAAACTTTCCACGAGAGCTTCCAAAGAAATAATGTCAAGTGTTGAAATTATCAACATTTGGAAAATATAAGAGAATTCAGTTTTTCAACGTCTGTCCTACATGTACAACTCCAGCTGGTATTGTAAAATTCTTATTATTTTAATTTAGTTTATTGTTTTTGTCTCCGCCCACTTCATTCTTCACTCAATGTGCAGCGTCCTAAACTTTATTTCAATGTTTGTTTCTCCGCCGCCATTTTGGTGGAAAGTATTTTAATTATTGATTTAACAAAAAAACCCTTTAAGGGATAATTAATTTTTTTTCGCCGGAGGTGGGGGGTGGGGGCGGGGGTGGTATTTGAAATTCCAGAAGGATAACCAGATATTACATATACCCCCCCCCCCCCCCCCGCATCCTATCTCCCTGAAGGCTTGATGGATGACTCCCGGATATTCAAAACTATACTGGCGGAGATTTCTCCACTCTTTTTTTGTAACCGCTATGGTCAATATACCGGGGCCGCTACCAAACCGGCGTTGCTGTTTGGTTTTCTTTTCTTCTCTGTCAGTCACAGTTTCATTCATTCATTCATCGCAACCGATTTGTGAAACAGAGTGAGACTGAGAGGGCGCATGAGAGAGAGAGAGAGAGAGAGGGGGGGGATGGAGAGAGAGAGAGAGAGAGAGCGTGAACGTGTAACGACCCACCACGGACATTTAACATAATCTTATGTAAATGGAAAAAAAAGTAGTGAAAGAAAATCTATCAATCCAATCAACACCCCACTAATCTCCTCATAATCATGTGTCAACACAGCGTAAGCCAATTAATTTGTTAACACGGCGCCGAGTCAGCTACACTTTTTAGTGTGTTTGAAAGAGAAAATGTCTTCTAACATCGTAAAATAACATCGTACAAGCTTCTCTTTTGGCATATATATTTGGTATCGTCCCCTGAGTATACTTTCCAAATTTCATAGAAAACAACCAACAAATACAGGAGAAAATGATAATTTAATTCCCAACTACACTTTTTCTCCGACACGGACACGGACACGGACTACACTTTTTAGTGTGTCCCCACTGGTGGTTCCATTAAACGTATCGGGCGTAACAATCGGTTTACGTGGATAAGCTTGCTCACCATGCCTATCGTCAGACTGTATAACTCTTGCCCCATGCTGATGTCTAGGCAAACTCGATACTTTCGGATTCTCCCCAGGAATTTTCTTAGGTTGAACCACCCTGGGCAATCCCATCATATCAACCGCACGCCCTGCAGAAGTTCGACGCACAGAGGCCCCTGTCGAAACCGTCCCAGGTGTATCAAAGATTGCAGCGTAATCCTCCGTTTGGTCACCTAACTCAACAATAGAATTCTGCAATTCGTCACTCAACTGTTGACATTTCAACATAACTTCATCAACCTTATTAAACTTCCCATCAGGGGTAGGATCAGGAGTAGGAGGAATATTACGTAATTTCTTCGATCTAGCACCTTTGGAGGTCATATCAGCGGTCAAGGCCTCCGAGGCATACATATAATCACCTAGCTCTTTACTAATTCCACTAGCCATTTTATATATATGTAAGGACCACACCCCCAACAATTACATTAATTCACAACAAGGAGTCCAATTTTAGTCCTACAACATTCCTAACAAATTATGGTCACTAGGATATAAATATCTCGGATTCAATCACACAACCCTTCAATCCAAAACGTTGGTTCAAATTTACTCTGCCAAACCAAATTTAATCGGTTAAAATTATATTCTGTTGAAAATAAAAATTTATCTTGTCGAATACAAAAATTATCCTGTCGAATACAAAAATTATCCTGTCGAATACAAAAATTATCCTGTCGAATACAAAAATTATCCTGTCGGCGACGCCAAAAATCTGTAGCGAAACTCGACCCACCCCGCCCTGCTCTCACTTTGTGTCGAGTCTCTCGGCCCCGAACTCACTTACATGAAGTGAGTTCCGGCCGAGAGCCACGCCACAAAGCCAAACAAGGTCTAGCCATAGCACAGATTTGTTGAGGGGTTAGTTACAAGTTCGCAATTTCAAACCGAAAATTAGTTAGCGTAATCAATCACCTAGAACCTCTACAAAATTATTCCAGACTACCCTGGCACCCGTGCTGTGCCGCTGTTCTCGGGCCGGACTCACTTACAATAAGTGAGCACTTACCGAGAACCTCGCCACAACAGTCAACCAAGGAACAAACATCTTCCTATGATTCCAATCCACCCTTAAACCGTGTTTTGTGTTAAGATATATGTTAGGACTAGGACTCTGAAACAGAATAGGAATTAAAAATACAAAAAAAAAAAACAATTCCACTAAATTATTAGCAAATTTATTCACAAATCCCCAAATCGTCTCTACCCTCCCACAATTCAGCAGTACATTCAGATTTACATTCAAGTTGTACAGACCAACTCATTTCATTCACCCTTCAAGGTGAGATCATAATTCCTCATAAAATAGTTACGTCCCCTACTAAAGAGGGGGAAAAACCCTACAATCTGGCACTTATGCCGCCTTAAAATATGCACACCAGACTACATGACTACTACCCTTAACTAAAGAAGGGGAGTCCAAGATACGGCAATACCAAATATTTACTTTCACATGTCACCCAGCAGAAGGGTTACTTCATTATTTGTGACCCACCTACCCTCCTAAATATTGCTAAATATTCACTGAGGGTAGCGTTATCTCAGTATTCACGTCTGTACATTCAAGCTAATGCCATAAAAGGAGAGGGGGGGGGGGGGGTACAATCCATCGGGCCACCGAAACTCGCCCCAAGCCGAAAGATCACGATTAGGCCATAGCATCCCATCGCAACAGCAATAAGATGCCCTGGGTCAATCGTGAATAATCCTAGAACCAATTTAATATAGCCTTTTATAACATATTTCGGCTTACGGCGAGGATCGGTAAATTACATAAAATATGACCGGCCCCGGCAGGGTACAACTACGGAGAAATAAATATTCGACTCACCTATAGGAAGCTCCACACGGTTCTGATCCACTAGACTCCGATTCAGAATAATATAATATTGCAGACGCAATTATTTCGTGCGAAGTCAACACCGCCGAGCACGAGAAACTACATGTCTCTCACAATAGTGGTCAATGAAGTAAGAACCACTGATCCATAACGCTATCAGTTAATGATCAATGTAACAATTTAAGGCCACCTCAGAGTATTTTAGCACTTTCAATACTGAAGCGGGCAAACACACACTCGATATGTACACACAGACCCATACCTACATATATATATAATATACATACATAGATATAGGCCACTGTGCACACACCGTGTGTGTGTCCCTTATTGTACAATTCCACTTTTTCTTACAGTGATCCAAAATAAACTCAAACTAATCTAAATATGGTCGAAACCAGCGAAGGGCATAACAGAAACACCCTCGAGTGTGGTTTAGTGTCAAAATCTGTTACTCTCCCGCTACAAACTCACTATCACCCTAAGAAGGTGATCTAGCAGGCAGATAAACAGCTTAACTGTGGCCTTCTACCAGAAAGGGCTGCCTTCTCCGACTCAGCTAAAGATTAGATCACAAATTAAAACATAATGTGCTACTTTTATCTTTTTATTTTTACATATTCTAATGAAAACTAATTCTGCCTTCTTCTTTTAAGCAGGTACACAGAAGATGTTTTTTGACCAACACCCCAATAACCGCTATGGACAGTCTAACCGTTGTAGAAACGGTAACCCCCATGGTTCCTGAACATCCTCCAATCCATCCCTAAAATTGGTCGACCACTTTAAGGGAGGCGAGCGTTGGTCCTGCGTCCCGCCTCTGCTTCTTTTTGTAAGCGCATTGCGCATCTTTTTGTCCCAACCCATTAGGATTACAATGCAAGCCTGCCCCCGAACCAGGGAAGTTCGGGTTTTCTTTCTGGTGGTCCCCGAAAGGGGTCGTTGTTGTTGGGTAATACTTTTTGCCGGTAAAAAGGACGGTATCCGGTAAAAAGGACGGGAAGTGTAAAAAAACTACGTTTTAAAGTACTAAATGTACCTTTGAATGTGTGAAAAGTGATTATTTAAGGAAGCTAACGCAATAATAAATATATAGAAGGAAGATTAAGTGTTGTTTGTTTTATTGTAGACTATTTACAAGACAAAATAGGTCATTTTTTCATCGACACTGATCGACACGCCATTTTGTGCAAGGCAAACAACGATTTCGCTGAGGTGCACGACGGGGTGAATATTATCATACTTGCTCGATGGAGGTGTAGCTAGTTTTAGGTGTTTCTGTTCACCACGAGGGGATTTAGCAGAAAGAGTTTTTGGAGAGAAACCATTTATAATTTGAAAATAGTCTACAATAAAACAAACAATACTTAATCTTCGTTTTATATTGCAAACGCTTCATTAAATTGTCACTTCACACTTTCAAAGGTACATTTAGTAAAACAGTTTTTATACGCTTACCGTCCTTTTTACCGGCAAAAAGTTGTGTTCAAGCTTTTTTTTAAACGGGAGTTCATATTTTGTTTTCAGTTAGCGTTTCGCCAAACACATGCCGAGGTGATAATAAATATTAAAACCATACATACATCAGTGGATACTAGTTCTAGATTCCTGTAAGTCCCACCTCAGTGATACGGTACTGATACCCACATGAGCCTGTTAAGACTAGGGCCCCTTGTGCTCACTCCACCAATCCCTATGTGTGAGCTCACAGTGGTGGGCCGGGTGGGGGGGGGGGGGGGCTGCGGGGCCCCAAATATGCAAACCGTAACTTACTGTTTTTAACCCCCACGCTTCCTCAGGAGGCACCATAATCGATCTGAGAGCTTCAGAATTTGAAGAACAAAAATATCCGGGAAAGGGCCCACGACCGTGGGAAGGAATACGCCCAATTCCATAGTTCAAGCCATTGAAATATGCCAGCGTTGTCGATTTTGAAAACCCCCCACCCCACCACCCTCCCATTTCGAAATTATGGGAAATTGATTATATATCTAGCAGGATTCTGAAATGGTGTGGAAGGAGTCAATCATGATATTTGGAACTAGGGCTAGACCTCCCCAGAGACAAATTGGTGGAGTGAGAACAAGGCACTCCAGTCTTAATAGGCGCATGTGAGTATCATTGGGGTAGGACATACAGGAATCTAGAACTAGTATCCACTGGTGTGTGGTTGGTTTTAATATTTATTATCACCTCGGCATGTGTTTGGAGAAACGCTAACTGTAAATAAGTTATGAACCCCCGTTTAAAAAATAGCTTGAACACAACTTTTTGCCGGTAAAAAGGACGGTAAGTGTATAAAACTATGTTTTAAAGTACTAAATGTACAGCTGAATGTGTGAAACGTGACAATTTAATGAAGCGTTCGCAATAATAAATATATATAACGAACATTAAGTATTGTTTGTTTTATTGTTTACGATAATTTGTCTCTGGGGAGGTCTAGACCTAGTTCCAAATATCATGATTGCCCCCCTCCCACACCATTACAGAATCCTGGCTATGCCCCGCTAGATATATAATCCATTTCCCATAATTTCGAATGTATGATGTATGTATGGTTTTAATATTTATTATCACCTCGGCATGTGTTTGGCGAAACGCTAACTGAAAATAAAATATGAACCCCCGATTACAAAAAAAAAGCTTGAACACAATTTTTTGCCGGTAGAAAGGACGGTAAGCGTATAAAAACTGTTTTACTAAATGTACCTCTGAAAGTGTGAAGTGACAATTTAATGAAGCGTGTGCAATATAAAATGAAGATTATATAAAAGTAGTGTTTGTTTTATTGTAGACTATTTTCTTTCTGTTAAATCCCCTCGTGGTGAACAGAAACATCTAAAATTAGCTACACCTCCATCGAGCAAGTATAATAATATTCACCCCGTCGTGCACCTCAGCGAAATCGTTGTTTGCCTTGCACAAAATGGTGTGTCGATCAGTGTCGATGGAAAAATGATCTATTTTGTCTTGTAAATAGTCTACAATAAAACAAACAACACTTAATCTTCCTTCTAAATATTTATTATTGCGTTAGCTTCCTTAAAAAAATCACTTTTCACACATTCAGAGGTACATTTAGTACTTAAAAACGTAGTTTTTTTATACACTTACCGTCCTTTTTACCGGATACCGTCCTTTTTACCGGCAAAAAGTATTACCCTTGTTGTTTCTTTCAAAGACATCCTATCAAACAGAGACAGCCTAAGGCAGATTATACTTGCCAGTGATGGCCACCACTCAAAATTATCTCCGAAGTGGCAGACTATACTTACCCGAAAATCTAGATCGACTGCACCCTCGGGGAGAGGTAGTACCTTTGTGAGAGGACCCAACCTCCCACACTGGTCCTCACCCAAGGGTTCAACCGACATCAGTCAACGAGACCGCCACGCCGCAACAGGAGACACCTGCCGAGTACCGGAACCTTTTCCTCCTTCAACACGCCTATACATGTGACAGCCAATCATATACAGTTACCGAGGGTCGAAAGGGGTTTATTCCCCATACAATCCCTGCGCGCCTTCGGGGCGCGAAATCATTCCTTTGTCTTGTGATATCTTAGACGTCAATCCTGACGAAAATGCCCCGACGGGAAATTATTGGGTGTCTAACATCCGGGCACCTCCATAGTTACACACCTGCCCCCCCCCCCCCCCCCAACAAGAAAAAAAATCAATAGTGAAAGCCAGAGGTCGAAAAGCATCGACCACCAACCCGAATAACACGAGACCAAAAACTGATTGAGTGAAGAGCTTTGGTCCGAAAAGCTTAAAGGCTGAGAAGCAAGCTTGCGTGCCATTGCGAGTGATAAAATTTTTGATTATTTTGCTCATGGACATTATGTCCATGGTCATATTGTCTGTAGGAGTTTTCTCGGTAGACATCATACCCATGGGTATATTTCCCCGGATTGTATGAGAAAATACGGCAAGACTTGGTAGGATAGGAGTCGGGGGGTGATGGTACGAAACAAAACACAGGCGATTGGGACGGCACACAATGGCTTATTATCGACCGATAGGTTACGAAGGTTGTGTATGTTACGGGTTACTACGAAACATTCCGAATGGTTGTTTTGGCAACGTTTGGAAAATGGCTGACTGTCTTCCGGGATTCCCAAGACATTTTGCGTTGTCAGTATCGAACGAAGACACTTTGTGCAACGATGAAGCGTTAAAACACGGTAAAATGACACAAATATTGTACGGAATATCATCTGTCTTAGCAAAACATTTTTGAATCATTCATTTTCTCACCACAGCCACAGAGGGTTGTTTCTGAATCGAAAAACTTTGAGTTTGAGGAAATCAGTATTTTTTCATCAGTTCATCACATCACTCGGTGTCGGGTCGTTTCGCCCCAAATCCCGTTCGCCCCCTGGGTCGTTTCGCCCCCATACCAGTTCGCCCCGGGTCGTTTCGCCCCAATTTTGAGAGTGGGTCGTTTCGCCCCACTTTTTCCCCCGGGGTATAGGGTGGGTTTGATATTTATTTAATATTTATTTATTTATTGGTGTTTAAGGTCACATACTTATGCACAATGGCTAATCGTGACCGTGACAGTTTTATGGGTGGAGGAAGCCGGAGTACCCGGAGAGAACCACCGAGCAACGACGAGCAGCTGTCAGCTCTCCAACATCGTAACTCTGAACTCTGCACCACAGCACAGGCAGGGTTAGATTGGTTGAAGACATGTGCACCATCGACGTGCAGTACGCCTCAGTACACAGCGTCATCGTGCCCCCATGTAGGCAATCGGGGTGAAGTGTCTTGCCCAAGGACACAACGCGGTTGCTGCAGGTGGGATTCGAACCGAGGACCTCTCGGCTTGCAGCCTGCACCTCTACCAACTGAGCCACCGCGCCCCGGTGGGTTTGATAAAGAAAAAAAAAACAGAACTAGCAGTTGAAACGATGATTCAGTTTATTTTTATATAAAATTTTATACAACGCATCCAGTTTACAGTTGACTGATAGAAAATGCATTTGCTGTAATACGATGATCTTAAAATATAATCTGTCGAATCCACCAGATTTGCAACGTCGTTGTTTGTCTGCTAATCTTCAGGCCAGTATAATCTGTCACATTGTTATAATTTGTCTGCTATTCTTCGGGCAAGTATAATCTGCCACTTTGTTATTTCTCTGCAATTTTCAGGCAAGTATAATCTGCCGCTTTGTTATTTCTCTGCTATTCTTCAGGAAAGTATAATCTGCCACTTTGTTATTTCTCTGCAATTTTCAGGCAAGTATAATCTGCCACTTTGTTATTTCTCTGCTATTCTTCAGGCAAGTATAATCTGCCACTTTGTTATTTCTCTGCTATTCTTCAGCCACTGTGCTGTTACTCTGCTAATCCCCAGGCAAGTATAATCTGTAAATTTTATTAAAATAAAAGCAAAAATGCCCTACCTTCACACCATAGGAGAAAATGTATTGAAATCGAAAATGTTTTTCGCCGAGGGATGTTTGATGAGGAATGGGGAAACGTACTAACGTAGGTTAAGATTTTAATACATTTTATGTTGATCAAGTTCTGAATAATGAAAATACACATGAGTTCAGGAAAATGCATCACAATTAATAACATATATACATACATATTTACGCTTGTGAATAAAAATAGCAATCAGCCACACAATCAATCTCAAATAAACACCAACTACTATGTGATTACTGTAAAAACAAACATCTTGACTGTTAACAAAAAAACAATTCATCAAAGATGTTTTTGAAGAACTGCTATATTCAGTTTTAGTAATTCGTGTCAACTCGGTCCCAGTAGATTTGTTTTTTATTCAATCATTGTATCGTCTGCCTTCAAGATGTTAGCATGTTGTGTTTATGTGCTCCCTGTTATTCCATGGGTTTTCTATGAAAGGATTTACGTTTTTGATTCTTGGATTTTTTAAAAGGATGATTAAGGCGAGTTGACCTGGAACCTAATCGGCCACCTCATTTGTTTGTTATTAAGGTGGATTTACAACAAGGTGAGACTACCTTTTGGGCTAAAAAATTACCATTGAAAATAATTTTTTTTTTTTTTTATCCAGGGTCGTTTCGCCCCAATTCTGGGGGTGAAACGACTCGGGGCGAAACGACCCGGGGTGAACGGGAAAAGGGGCGAAACGACCCGTGACCCATCACTCATCAGACCAGCTAGTCTGGAATTGGAATTTCTGCCTAAACACCGGAACCAGGCCTTGCATCTTCAAAACCTGTACGGTGCCGGCAAAGAGGCTAAACAAATTTGTGGGGCTGATTCATGTGCAAAGGCTTGCCCTTTTAACCCTTTACCCAACGTAACGGCCAAAACCGGCCAGCGCTATTCTCAAAAATCGCCTGTTAATTTTAATTATTTTTTGTCTCAAAAACATAGGTTATGACCCCTCATTGGAACGAGCTCATCGTGCTCGTTTCAATGAGGGGTCATAACCTATGTTTTTGAGACAAAAAATGAAAAAAAATAGTTATTCAAGAATTTTTTTTGCAAGTGTCGTCTGCTTTTCATGTTAGGTAAAGGGTTAACTCAAAATTTAAGGGCCTATATAAGTAATGGAATTTTGTTTATTTTGAAATTCTCACCTCTCATATTCCTTAAATTCCGATTAAATATACACAAATTATACATCAAAATGAAGGTTGGGATGTATAGAACACGAAACACATATGTAATCAACTCATAGAGTCGACTGTAGGCACCACTGGTTCCTGGAAGTCTGCTACCGTATTCGCACCAGAACTAATAAAAAAATAATATTTCATCAGCAGGGCTCGAAATAAACGGTTGTCCGTTTGTCCCGGACAACCAATTTTCGTTTGGGACAACCAGCCAGTCCATCAGCGCTTGTCCCTGGGACAACAAGATTTTATGTCAGGGAGTGCAAAAATTGCGTGTTTCAACAAGTTTTTGCTTCAAAAGACAGGTCCCAATATCATTAAATTGACACAATTATTTACAAGAAAGCCTTCAAAATGCATAACTGAAACAATCACCTCTCAGCAGTTTATTTTTATCATCACGTAAAATCCACTTTTTTTCATGCACCAAATAATTCACATAATCTCATTGGCTCTTCATAATTACGAGATATCTGGGCCGGATGACAAGATTATAGCGCAAGCGCATAGTCTCTACTTTTAAAGTAAACATGTTTCCAATGAAAACAATGTGTGCATTTGCGGAATAAAATTGTTTTTGTTTTTTTTTTGAAAGGGTGGCTTTAAATTGAATTACTAACGTGCGAATTTAAATAGAAGGTGATGCGAGGAATCTGCTGTGCGGTAAGTTCAAAAATGTAGGTAGTCTTATATGAATAGTTTGTTTTCGATACGGAGGTAAAAATATGACCTAATTAAAATGACTGGTCCACATTCAGTGTTTGTTGACAGCGCACAAAAAAATTGTGGGTACCAGGGGTTTGGGGGTGTTAGCAGTCAGTTGAGCTGGGTTACTACTAGAAGTTACAACTGGTCTTCGATGTCCAAGCCTACAATGTCGCTATTAAATTTTGGATTCAGCCGTAGTGACAAGCGTCGAGAAGCTAATGTCAGTAATGATCAATCGGGTGAAAAATAAAAAAAACGAAATAGTGACGATTCATCAGCTAATACTGAGACTGAGAGTGCAAATAACAACCAGGGCACCGCTAGTCAGCCAAAAAAAACGTTTACGAAGTTATAAAAAATCGTGGGAAGAGGGGAGAGCATAACTTTGGACAACCTGATTTGGTTTGGGACAACCAACATATGCTTTCCGGTTGTCCCATGGGACAAGTGCAAAAAAATCTAAATTTCAAGCCCTGCATCAGAACAACTTGTGGCCAAATGTGCTTCATATATCCAAGAACAAAGCTAGGCATTCAAAACACTTTCGAATACAGCGATAGGTCTGCATTTTGGAAAAGGACAACACTGTCTGCATTTTTCATTGAAGATGGTTTCCATGCTCGACAGACATGCGCAAATCACTCGTTACCACGAATTTTCATCGAAAAACAGAATCGTAATTCTAAGAAATTTCAACAGGTATCATTATACCTTGCATTGAATATGGCAACTGTGCAATCTCTATCTAATAACATATGAAGGCGATCTTTTTCATTATTTGATTTTAGACGGCGTTGTTTTTACATTTTTACATTTTTCTGTCCGATGACGTCGACCGGAAATCGAAAGTATACTCATACGTAAACAAAAGCAAAGGCTTTGGAATTTTCCCCAATGTGCTCTGTTGCCTTGTTTTGAAGAATTTTTATCCCCTAGCTTTGTTCTTGGACATGTAAAGCACATTTGGCCACAAGTTGCTTTTGTGAAATATTATTAAATTATCAGTTCTGGTGCGAATACGGCAGCAGACTTCCAGGAACCAGTGGTGCCTACTGTCGACTCTATGAGTTGATTACACATGTGTTTCGTGTTCTATACATCCCAACCTTCATTTTGATGTACATTTTGTGTATATTTAATTTGAATTGAAGGAATATCAGGGGTGAGAATTTTCAAAATAAACAAAATTTCATTACTTATAGTTATATAGGCCCTTAAGTTGCTAAGGAAGTAAGGTCTATCATCACTCTATTGTAGGTTGTAAGACTATATTATTTTGACTATGATAATGAGTAAGAGAAATTTGGTACAGATGTGAATTGAGGACTCACACACTGAATTAAACCTTTATAGACTTGGACTCAAGTTTAATATGAATTATGTTAGGGTAAAGCTGAAGAATAGGGGACTTTTCCATTTACGTAAAAACAACGCACTTTTTTCACCTTTTTTCTACATTTTCCTATTACTGGTCATGTTTTCGATAAAATGACATAAAGATATTCACTTTTACTGGCAATTATAACCGCCAACGCACGTTTTTTACCGGTGTGATTTGTGACATTCGCATTCATCTTTCCTCCATGTTTTTTGTGTTTTTCGGTGTCTGCTCTGTGTATTGGTTGTTTTTGGTACACTTGTTTGTTCTGTTCTTGACATGGTCTAGGGTCAGTGTAGTGAGGGTTAGGGTTAGCTTACCGGTAAGCTAACCCTAACCCTCGCTGCACTGACCATAGACCTACAATCGCCAGCCAAAGAGAAAACGAAAGTTATGTAAACGCGCACTTCAAAATGGCGAGAATGCAGAAGAATCTCTGGCACCGTGACATTAAAAGAGTTTAAATTATCTCTAATTTTAGTCATAAGTGAATATCTTTCGGTCATTTTATCGAAAACATGACTAGTAATAGGAAAATGTAGAACAATGGTGAGAAATATGCGTTGTTTTTACATAAAATGAAAAGTCCCCTATTCTTTAGCTTTACCTATGTTAGACCTAGAAGGGAACGCAGACGCAAAGGACTCTATTGTATTGTAAAATTGAAAGAAAATGATGCTTGCTACCACCGGTAGTTTTGTCAACTTCTGATACTGGTAGTAAACCTAAAAAGAAAAGATTGTGGTGAAAAGTAGGATTTTAAAATTTTCAACTTGACAAAAATGCGTTTTATACTGAATTCTAGGAAGCCAGTGTTCAAGTTAAAAGAAATGTTTTTGTTTTTGTTGCTATTTGTATTTTCAACTGTCCCAGAATTCAATATCAAACGAAAAAATGGCCACCCCCCTATGGGCAAACCGGAAGACACAATTTTCACTTTGTCAGATGTTACTGATTTATTGGAAATTGCCTGTTTCTCTGCATATGCATGTGTGTTACCTATAGAGCTCAATGCGCTCTCTATTATCCCTATTCTGATAGTTTGCAGTACATGTTGTATATTTAACTGCATCAAACTAACAAGAGAAAAATAGTTTTGTCAAAAGATTTTTAAAAAAAAATTAAATAAAGGAAAAACTCATTTTATTTTATTTCTGTTTTTGTTTTTTAACCCTTTACCTAACATGAAAAGCAGACGATACTTGCAAAAAGAATTCTTGAATAACAAATTGTTTTCATTTTTTGTCTCAAACACATAGGTTATGACCCCTCATTGGAACGAGCTCTACGAGCTCGTTCCCATGAATGATCATAACCTATGTTTTTGAGACAAAAAATGAAAAAATATAAATGAAAATTAATTGGCGATTTTTGAGAATAGCGTTGGCTGGTTTTGGCCGTTACGTTGGGTAAAGGGTTAAACAAGCAAAACCACAATTGATAAACATAATTTTGAACAGAACTTCTTTACGAATGTCACGAAGTAATTGAACGGTTTGATCTGGGGATGATGGGGTTGTCGGAGGGTGGGGGTAGTCATGGTATCTGCGGGCCAGAAATGCACAGGGGAGATTTTGGGGTGCTCACCCCCATTCTATTCTACTCCCGAAGTCAAAAATAGAGCCTTTCATTTAAATTATATGGGTGATTGAAATGGGGTGTCAGAAACAAAGGCATGCTTACAGGCAGTTGTGGCAGTCCGTTCCATGACTTCTTGTAAAGAGAGTTAGGATGTCTCAAGAGCTATTATTGTGGCTGAATGTTACCACTGCACATTGAGTGCAAGACATACAGTTGGTCCAGTACAGTGTGTGTATGTGGGGAGCATATGCCTCTCCACTACATCTTGAGTATGATGTCATAACACCATGTATGCTATGTGTATAAGTAGAACATGGTTCTAGATCACGGTCTGTGTGTTTTACCTCTATATGGGTGGATTTCCACTCTGGATTGTATTGCAGTTCGATACGACTGTGAACAGTTTAGGTGGTATTAATTGAAATATCAATCACCCTTAGTTACCAATTGGGCGATCCTTTGAGTGAAGTGTTAGATGAGGGTGTGGATGACCGACCTCAGATTGGTCTCACACATCGTAATGTAACCTCTACTAAAGGTACCCTGCCACCCTGGGGCACTCTCCTCTGTTATGCTGACCATTGGTAACATGTCATGGCACGATAACAGTTAGATGGGTGTTTTTTTCTGCTTATGAGTATTAGTATTTTATAGATTTCACATTCCAACAAATGAAGAACTAGAAAACGCGGAAAATCAATGGTAATCCAACAGAATTACCTGGGTGAATTTGAGTCCCAAGTCCGGGTCCTTAATTCTGTTATTCAGTGTGTGATTTCAGTCCAAGTGCGAGTCCTCAAATCACAGGCATCAAGAAATTTGTTTACTTTGTAATTCCCACCTCTGATATTCCATAAATTCAAATTAAGGTGCTTTCTTAGTATATAAGTAAGAGAAATTTGTTTACTTTGAAATTCCCACCTCTGATATTCCTTAAATTTGAATTAAATATACAACAATTATACCTCAAAATGAAGGTTGTGATGTGCAGAACGTGAAAAACATATGCAGTCAACTCACAGAGTTGACAGCAGGCACCACTGGTTCCTGGAAATTTGCTTCTGTATTCATACTAGAACTGTTATAAAATAATATTTCACGAGAACAACTCATGGCCAGGTGTGCTTCAGATATCCAAGAACAAACCTGGGCATTCAAAACACTTTACGATGCAGTGACAGGACAGCATTTGGGGAAAGGACAACACTGTCTGCATTTTTATTGTAGATGGGTTCCACAGCCAACAGACATGCGCATAAAGTGCGATATCACAAATTTTCATCGGAAAAACAATTGTGTAATTCTAAGAAATTCAAACAGGTGTCATGATACCTTGCAAATAAAATGGCAACTCTACTGTCTAAGTCTGTCTTCATATAATAATAGGGTGTAGTGTGAAGGAGATCTGTCTCATTATTTGATTTTAGATGGCATTGTTGATCGCTGCTTTTCAGCTCCGATAACCTTTGACCAAAATGTAAACAAACCAAAAACAAAACAAAGCCAAGAGTTTTGGAATGTACCCCTCCCGAATGCAGCTATATCGCATTTTGAAGAATTTCAATTTCCTAGCTTTGTTTTTGGATATCTGAAGGGCTATATAAGTAAGAGAAATTTGCTATATAAGTAAGAGAAAGTTGTTTACTTTTAATTTCCCACCACAGATGCTTTTTGGCTGCACTCTTGCAAAGAGATGAATAGCACCAGTATTTGTCTATCCAGCTTCCAGTGCATTTTTTCATCACATGCTTCCAATTGTGAACAGTAATGGTAGTTTTTTAACACAAAAGGCAACAGTCACACTGTTCACCTCACGATACACAATAAACAAAATCTGATTCAGTCTAAAAGACACTGTCATAATGTGAATAAGTGCTCTATTGATGACAGTAGGTAAGAGAGGCATATGATCAATAAATTTTTCTTATTTTCATGGTCAAAGTTCCCATCACTTTTCGATGGAATTATTGTTGGAAATTCAATGGATGGATTCTGAATGTAGTTGGGTAACCACTACTCTTGAGTGCCTAATAATCATACATGTATGATTATTCTTTTTCCAACAAAATTCCCCCCTGTATGATCCTTATTTGACCCTGTATGATTATTAATTTTAAGCATTCGAACGTGCAGAGTGACCGCTTATCTCAAGATGTTCACCAAAGCAAACTAGTAAAGTACATGTTATGTACAAGCAAACACAGGATGTAATAGAAATGTTAATTGGTAGAGAGCTGGAAGCATACATGTATATTTGGGCTTTATTCTGAAGTACATGTACTGCTACCATAACTTTAAGACCTAGTACCCAGTGAATGTGCTTCATACCATCACTGAAACAGAATTAATTAGTCTATAAGGTTTGGCCTTGGTGCAATTTATGGGAGAGTGCTTACAGGCACTCTCCCATAAACTGGAACAAGTCAAATCCATGTGAAAATTATGATAACTGAAAGTAATTTAGCCCTTCACCACTTCAAGAGCATCAGACTTCTGTGTTATAAAAATGGCTCTGAGCATAGTTGCTGGCTCACATCTTAGAATTTTATTATTCGACCCTATACTATTATTAATTTTCAGGAAATTTTCCACCCTGTACTATTATTATGCACGAGTTCAGATTGCTGAACTAGGACCTGGCATGTGTGAAAGACTAAAAGTTGATGTATTTGCTTGACATAAATTCATAATTGATGACTTTAAAAATTAAAATGCAAGGTGATTCAGGTGCTAGATGGCAATTTCGGTATGTAAATCTTATACAGTTTTAGATCTCAGGGTGAATACCTTGCATGCTTTGACAGTACAGACTCAGCAATACGATCACCTTGTAGTTATGTTATAAACCACCTGGCATATTACATTGGGTGCTTTAGAGTTAAAATGTATACAGACGTTACTCTCAGGGGTGTGGAAGCTCGATAAAAGAAGAGGGGCATAAATTTACAATGCTACCATGGTGCAACCCAGTGTGAGAAAGGTTACAATCGTATATATCAGTAAATGTACCATGACTTGCTATAGTGTTTCGTTCAGATGAATATGCTGCTGTCTGGTCACTGTCCTGTATGTTTCTTCTTCAACCATCTTCCAACCCAGGTTGGAAGATAGTTGAAGTGGAAGAAATGAACTGAAGCGACTGAAAGTGGGATTCTTGGCTTAACCCTTTACCCAACGCACACGATATCAAAATTTATTATTTTAAATATAATTTTTTGAAATGTTTCAAAAAATTTCAACAAAACCATATCATGTGACACCTTGTTGGAACGAGCTCAATGAGGTCGTTCTAACGAGGCGTCACATGATATGGTTTTGTTGAAATTTTTTGAAAAATAATATTTTTTCAACTACTGAATTTGCATATTACGCGGGCGGATGCGGGTAATTCGTTGGGTAATGGGTTAATATTGTTTGGATTTGCAAATAATGTTACAGGAATGCCTGTATATTGACATGTTTACATGTGCCTATTTTAACTCATCGTGTAACTCCGAAACATATCTGTGGAAAAAAGTAGAGGGGCACATGCCCCCCTGTGTCCCCTGGCTCCGCCACCCCTGGTTACTCTTTCAATTGGGTATGGTCTCATCCAAACCTGTACCCTACAGGGTTTTTATAACCAAAATTTACCATTCCCCTCCCCCTTAGAATCCCAACATTCTCAACACCAGTGCTATCATGGATTTACTATCATCAACTTACCACTTATGGCTCAACTTATCAAAAAAAAAATTACAACTATTAATGCTTAATTAAATATATTACATGTATTTCTAAAAAAATTACAACTATTAATGCTTAATTAAATATATTACATGTATTTCTCAGTGTTAGAAACAAACATGTATAACAATTTAAAATTTAATTATTGTCTGTTCAGTTTGTGTATCTGAAGTTCAGTGGATCAATCACTTTATGCTTACCAATTTGAATGGCCGCAATCTGTCTTCTCAGAAAAACGTATCATGTTTTAGTGTTACAAGTGACCGCTGGATTTATATATCATAGCAGAGTCCTAGAGGTTCATCCTTTTCCATAACATAACACCACAATACGGTGTACAGGTGATGCTCTGATAAGATGACATAGACTTTTTAACTGTATTCAATCTTCATCGACGCTGGCACCAATAAATAATGTTTGTTGGACCCACAGGACGTACCTCACCCAAAAGTGATATTATAGCCCTTGGGTCCAAGTGTGGGCTTACCCAGCTATTCAAATGCAATCAATCACAGTTGAACATTTGAGACTTCAGTTGCTTCAATATCGATACAATAGATACAAAAACAATTATGTGTTTTTTGTATTTGTTTGTAAAGGTAAATTTAGCTCCTGTCTTGATCTATAAAAGTTCTTACTACTAATGGAGTTATTGAAATCATAAAAAGTATAAGATCTAAAATACAGACCTTTGAGTACTTCATACCTTTTACAGACTTTAATAGAAAAGATAAATTAACATAGGAAAAACGTGAGTTTTTTCAGTATATTTGTCACTACTTTATAACATCATCTCCATCTACATCACATATCATTTTTTCTCATTTGTATATTCTGTCGAAGAATTTGATCATACTACTTACCTTATCTATAAAATGGTGTAATTTCCATATGTATGATGCATGACACCCAAATATAAACAATACATGAGGTAAGCAAAAGATAAAACTATGCATAGCAGCAAACAAGGCAACTTGGTAGGTATGTATTTCATCAAACACATGTTGAATCTGTGGAATGTGAATGTTGCAGTGAAATTTTAGTCATTAGAAACATGTGTATCCCATTAAGCAGATTTTAAAATAGGTTCCTGTAGTTCATATGTTATTTTATGATGAAAGGGATTTCAGGTGATAGGTCCATTTATCCCTGATCCATCACACTCAGGTTGTTTCACCTGTGTACCCATTTTACTTCAGGTCATGGCATGAAATTACCATTGGAGACTCCCAAGAAGTGGTAAAGTACTTTTTTGGTCGCCTGGGTGAAATTCAGGATAAGCTATAGTTACCACATTTCATCCATCTTCTGTCCATGTTCCTGAATAATTTTATTTGCAAGTTCTCCAAAATCTCTGACAATTCACCAAATGTAGAATTCAGTTACTGCTTCAATTTTTCCTCTTTTTTCGGACTGGTTAATCCTCTACGGGAGCCAATACTATAAAACTTTTACAATTGTATTTTCTCAAATTGTATTTTGTACCTATTAATATAACAGACTAAAATGAAGCATTAGCATTTTAAAAGATATGGCAATTTGCCAGGTGGCAAATTGCCACATATTTGAAAATGTTGTTGGTTCATTTCACCCATTAAAGCCATAACTAGAAAATACAATTCTAGAAATACAAGTGTAAAAGTTTTATGGTACTGACCCCTGGTCTGGTAATATTTCCATATTTATCAGATTCAGTGCCTTATGAACGTTGAGTCACTTGTTTTGCGAAGAACTGTAATCAATACCAGGTGAGCATTCTCAGCCAACCTCCCCAGACCACTTGTTTAGTGTGGTTAGCACATTCTGCTTTTCACTGACCTAAAAGACTCGGTAACCAATGCCTGGGATGAGAGTCCCCTTAACTCCTTGCATGCTGCTGGTAGAAATTCCTGCCCAGGACATGAAATCTCGTCATTGAAACAAGTATAATTTAGGATCATTTTACCAAATTTTTCCCCTCTCAAGTGAATTTACTTTTTAGCCAGTGCTTTCTTGAATTAAATTTAGATGAATTTTTCATCAAATCTAGTCATGGCTGCTGGAGAGCAGCCATGACTAGATTTGATTAAAAATACTTTGAAAATACTCAGCGGGCTAAGAGTTAAATAACTGCATAATTATAAATATTTGGGTAAACTTGACTTTTCATTTGTGTTTCAGTCGTGATATAGCTATAGATGCAGAATGTGACCTTAACCCAAATAAATATAACTAGAGGGGGGGGGGGTGTCATTTGTGTGCAAAGCACACTATGGTGTATCCCCGCATTTGCATCATTGACTTTGTATGAATGCTTGATACAAAGATGAAATGTATTATATGACACCCTAAAATCATATTGAGTGGTAGAGGTGACACAGCTTCGTGAGCATCTACATACTCCACTACAACATTTGAGCATGGTTTTAACATTTCGAATTACATACCCTAGGAGCCATTCACCGAGAATGGTCTAAGAAAACACGAAAGTGGCAACGGTGGCACAGCCATGTGGCACCTGAAAAATCCAAAACCTTCATGCACATCTACAGACCCTACTCCAACATTTGAGCATGATTTTAGCGTTTAAAATTACATACCCTAGAAGCCTTTTGCCGGAAACGGTCTAAGAAAACTTGAAAGTGGCAATGGTGGCACAGCCACGAGGCACCTGAAAAATCTGAAACCTTCATATGCATCTACAGACCCTACTGCAACATTTGAGCATTGTTTTAGCGTTTCGAATTACATACCCTAGGAGCCTTTCGCCGGAAACGGTCTAAGAAAACATGAATGTGGTAACGGTGGCACAGCCATGTGGCACCCGAAAAATCCGAAACCTTCGTGCTCATCTACAGATCCTACTGCAACATCTGAGCATGGTTTTAGTGTTTCGAATTACATACTCTAGAAGCCTTTTGCCAGAAATTGTCTAAGAAAACAGGAAAGTAGCACCTGCCACGTGGCACCTGAAAAATCTGGAACCTTCGTGCGCATCTACAGACCCTACTGCAGCATTTGAGCATGGTTTTAGCATTCAGAATTACATACCCTAGGAGCCTTTCTCCAGAAACGGCCTAAGAAAACATGTAAAGTGGCAACGGTGGCACAGCCACGTGGCACCCAAAAAATCTGAAACCTTCGTGCGCATCTACAGACCCTACTGCAACATCTGAGCATGATTTTAGCATTTCGAATTACAAACTCTGGGAGCCTTTCGTCGGAAATGGTCTAAGAAAACATGAAAGTGGCAACAGTGGTACAGCCACGTGACACCTGAAAAATCTGAAACCTTTGACCACATCTGCAGACCCTACTGCCACATTTGAACATGGTTTTAGTGTTTCGAAATTACATACCCTAGGAACCTTTCGTCGGAAACGGTCTAAGAAAACACGAAAGTTGCAACGGTGGCACAGCCATGTGGCACCCAAAAAATCCGAAACCTTTGTGTGCATCTACAGACCCTACTGCAGCATTTGAGCATGGTTTTAGCATTTCGAAATTACATACCCTAGGAGCCTTTCGTCGGAAACGGTCTAAGAAAACACGAAAGTGGCAACGGTGGCACAGCCACGTGGCACCCCAAAAATCTGAAACCTTCGTGTGCATCTATAGACCCTACTGCAACATCTGAGCATGATTTTATCATTTCAAATTACATACTCTAGGAGCCTTTCGCTGGAAACGGTCTAAGAAAACACGAAAGTGGCAATGGTGGCACCTTAAAAACTGAAATCTTCGTGCGCATCTGCAGACCCCACTGCAACTTTTGAGCATGGTTTTAGCGTTTCGAAATTACATACCCTAGGAGCCTTTCGTCGTAAACAGTCTAAGAAAACACGAAAGTGGCAAAGGTGGCACCTTAAAACTAAAACCTTTGTGCACATCTACAGACCCCACTACAACATTTGAGCATGGTTTTAGCGTTTCGAATTACAAACCCCAGGAGCCTTTTGCCAGAAACGGTCTAAGAAAACATGAAAGTGGCAACAGTGGCACAGCCACATGGCACCCGAAAAATCTGAAACTTCGTGCGCATCTACAGACCCTACTGCAACATCTGAGCAAGGTTTTAGTGTTTCAAATTGCATACTCTAGGAGCCTTTTGCCGGAAACGGTCTAAGAAAACACGAAAGTAGCACCTGCCATGTGGCACCTGAAAAATCGGAAACCATTGTGCACATCTACAGACCCTTCTGCCACATTTGAGCATGGTTTTAGCGTTTCGAAATTACATACCCTAGGAACCTTTCGTCGGAAACGGTCTAAGAAAACACGAAAGTTGCAACGGTGGCACAGCCATGTGGCACCCAAAAAATCCGAAACCTTTGTGTGCATCTACAGACCCTACTGCAGCATTTGAGCATGGTTTTAGCATTTCGAAATTACATACCCTAGGAGCCTTTCGTCGGAAACGGTCTAAGAAAACACGAAAGTGGCAACGGTGGCACAGCCACGTGGCACCCCAAAAATCTGAAACCTTCGTGTGCATCTATAGACCCTACTGCAACATCTGAGCATGATTTTATCATTTCAAATTACATACTCTAGGAGCCTTTCGCTGGAAACGGTCTAAGAAAACACGAAAGTGGCAATGGTGGCACCTTAAAAACTGAAATCTTCGTGCGCATCTGCAGACCCCACTGCAACTTTTGAGCATGGTTTTAGCGTTTCGAAATTACATACCCTAGGAGCCTTTCGTCGTAAACAGTCTAAGAAAACACGAAAGTGGCAACGGTGGCACAGCCACGTGGCACCCAAAAAATCTGAAACCTTTGTGCACATCTACAGACCCTACTGCAACATCTGAGCATAGTTTTAACATGGCACCCGAAAAATCCAAAACCTTCGTGCGCATTACATACTCTAGGAGCCTTTTGTCGGAAACAGTCTAAGAAAGCACGAAAGTGGCAGCGGTGGCACCTCCACGTGGCACCTGAAAAATCTGAAACCTTTGGGCACATCTACAGACCCAACTGCAACATTTGAGCATAGTTTTAGTGTTTCGAATTACAAACCCTAGGAGCCTTTTGCTGGAAACAGTCTAAGAAAACACGAAAGTGCCAACAGTGGCACAGACACGCGGCACCCGAAAAATCCGAAACCTTTGTGCGCATTTACAGACCGTACTGCAACATCTGAGCATGGTTTCAGCGTTTCGAATTACATACTCTAGGGACCTTTCGCCGGAAAGGGTCTAATAAAACACGAAAGTGGCAACGGTGGCCCACGTGGCACCTGAAAAATCTGAAACCTTCGTGTACATCTACAGACCCTACTGCAACATTTGAGCATGGTTTTAGTGTTTCGAATTACATACCCTAGGAGCCTCTCGGCTTGCAGCCTGCTCCTCTACCAACTGGGCCACCGCGCCCCCCAACTATGACAGATACAGGGGCCTGAAGCCTGAAAACCTTTAGCACAGTCTACAGGTGATATTTATGAAGGGATTTCATTGTACCTTGGTAGGATGACTCCAAATAATGCCTAGATGAGAACGTCCCCTTTTGGTCGCAATCATTCAGCCTTGATGGCTGCCCGAGCCCAAAACCCCAAAACCTTTAGCATAGTCTATAGGTCATATTTATGGAAGGATTTCATTGTAACCTGTTAGTTTGACTCCACATAATGCCTAGATGATGACATCCCCTTTTGGTTGTGATTGGTCAACTGTGACGGCTTCAGGGGCCTGAAGCCTGAAAACCTTGAGCACAGTCTACAGGTCATATTTATGAAGGGATTTCATTGTAACTTCGTAGGATCACTCCAGATGATGCCCAGATGAGAATGTCCCCTTTTGGTTGCGATCATTCAACCATGATGGCTGCCCGAGCCCAAAGCCCAAAAACCTTTAGCACTGTCTACAGGTCATATTTATGAAGGGATTTCATTGTAACTTGGTAGGTTGACTTCATATAATGTCTAGATGAGAACGTCCCCTTTGGATGCAATTGGGAAACTGACGGCTACAGGGACCCGACCCGAAGCCCGAAAACCTTTAGCACAGTCTACAGGCCATATTTATGAAGGGATTTCAATGTAACTTGATAGGATGACTCGTTTTGGAATAATTTCACTGTAACTTGGTATCTTTCGTTGATATACGTTAACTGTGAGGGCCACATACATTAACTGTGAGGTCATATTAACCCACCCCTCAGCTCTTTAGTACAGTGTACACCTCATATTATTTTTATCAAAAACATAGCATACAGGGAACAGAAATGAACATATTCCCAATTGTCACAATTCTTGTCTTATTTCATAATCCTTTCATAAACATTGAACATTATCCTTTTCATCAAACACAAGTTAAGCTACAGTGTCATTGACACTTTCATTTAAAATGCGGGGATAATAATAAATATGGCATGAAATGCAACAGAGGAAAACTGATCCACGTATTAGAGAGAAATTCTCCAAAATCACATTGTTTATAAAAACAAATATAAATAATTTGGGTAGCTGACAGCAGACATATTGACGGTGTACCACCCATCTATAATTCCACGTACATATTCTTTACCAGCTATGATACTTCCAAAGAGGTAGGATTAAAAAAAACCCTCTACATTCTTGTTTTTACAAGTATTATCTTTTTTGGTAAAAGGCAAAAACTGTATTAACCCTTTGAGACTTCAATTATCTTGACGTTCAATCGTCACTGGGAATTCAGTTTCCTCAACGTTTTTCAAAATGCGACATCAAACGTCGGAAAGTACAAATAAGAAGATATTTTTCACATTAGTAATTATCTGGTTGAGGGCTAGATTATTTTTGTGGTCTGAATTTGTTATTCAAAACTTGTTTTATTACAAATTATTGGAGAGTGCCCACAGGCACTCTCCAATAATTTGTAATAAAACAAATTTATATAAACAAAATATTATTTGTGTTTGACTGAATATGAAATATAAGCAAGGAAAGTGTTAGCTTTTGCTCTGGTGTACTCATTTTTTGAAAGTCCTGATAGTGGCTTCTAGCACTCAACCAGTTAAGAAGTCTTGACAGCAGGATAATATTAGTATTTTAAGCTGCTATAACATTTGGCTCAATGGTTGTCACTGAGCACTATTCGGGAGAAAATAGGAATTGAGGTTAAAACTTTAAAAAATCAAAAAATAATAACAAAACAAATGACCACAAAATCAATGCGCTGTTTGATTTCGTACGTCATAAGACATACAAAAGTATCAAAGGGTTAAGAAAACATACTTTTTGCAGTTTTGATAAGACACCGTATATGTAATGATGCTGTAGCTACTACATCTAATATTTATTTATTTCTTGGTGTTTAAGGTCACATACTTATGCACAATTGCTAATCGTGACTGTGACAGTTTTACGGGTGGAGGAAGTCTGAGTACCCGGAGAGAACCAACGACGAGCAACTGTCAGGCTCCTCAACATTCTAACTCTGTTCACGCTCCACTCAAGCAGGGTCACAGCAGTTGAAGACATGTGCACCATCGACGTGCAGTACACCTTAGTATACAGTGTCATCGTGCCCCCAGGTAGGCATCCGGGATAAAGTGCCTTGCCCAAGGACACAATGCGGGTCATCCCGGACGGGGTTCGAACTTGGGACCGCTAACACAGAAGTCCAACAGTCTGCAACTGAGCCACCACACTCCCTACTACATCTAATGACAGTCAGTATAACAATGGATGTACAGCCATCTGGAGCAGATGATGGGTTGTCGAGCTCGTTCCAATGAGGGGTCACATGATATGGTTTTGTTGATATTTTTTGAAAATATTTAAAAAACAATAAATAAAATAATAAATTTTGATATCCTGTGCATTGGGTAAAGGGTTAAAAAGGTGTTAACAAAAGCCAGTAGCTAGGGAACAAAATATTGTTCTTCGCAGGAAAGTAGACCAGCAGAAGGTAAAGTGTGAACCATAATGTAAGAATATATTTTTTCTTTGTGAACAACAAACCTGTACAATTTCTCAATACAATTCAGTAAGCTGATAATAAATTGATTTGATCTTTACTTACACATGAATTATTTACAGTCTATTTAATTCTGTTTTGAACAGCTTTATTTCTTTATCTTTTGTGAGTTATTACTTTACTTAGGCTTTGTCAAGTGGCTATTTAAATGAACGATTTGTATGAAGTTTTTCACTCAAATGCATACCTTGAAAATAAGGATATTGACAATAAAACTATTATACTAATATTCAATGTATTGAGAATGTCATAGACAGACAAAATAAGCAATGGTTACTGATAGCATTGTAATGTTTGAAGGTATGTTAAATTGGTGTATATTATATTGGCATGTACATTAGTCAGCTGGAGAGAAAAGGTTACCTCAACATTTTTGGTAACCCATTTTGAGGAAAAAGGGGAATCCTGGGAAGAGGCAAGGTTAGCTCTTGTTTACTGTTGTATACCCAAATAAGAACCCAGTAACCAATGCCTAATGTGTGAGGCCACTAAAATGGGCAACACAATCATAAACAATTGGCTATACTCACCCTTATAGTTGTGTTGTGGTCACAAAATAGCCATCAATGCTGAATGCAAACCTGAATAAATAAATAAAAATGTTTCAAATCACCTGCTCATCAGACAAATGCCTGATAAAAGTTACTTGGTAGGGACAGAGGAGGAAAAAAAATTGCAAGTCATCAGGAATGGGGCTTGGGGAGGTACCAAAGACCCAATTACACATATTTTCCTCATACATTATTTTTTCCTTATGCCTTTTTTTCATCTGAATTTTAGCATATTTGTTGTTTTTATGATATTTCTATCATAAGAAAAGCAATAAATAATTCAGCTATTGCATTTGTCTTTCAGGATTCACCATCCAAATTTGGACTTTGACCCCATCAGTGGCCATCATGTCATTTGATAGATGGTAGTATAGAAAACAAAACAAATAACCCTGTGGCATGAATTTCCTCAATACCTCAAGGCATATTTTACAGCACCTAACCTGATGAATACTTTTGGGAGTATTTTTTATCAAATCTAGTATGGCTGCTGTAAAAAATTCATGAATTCAGGAAACTTCAACTCACAGAAACTCTGGTCTGAAAGTTGATTCAATTTACAGAGGAAAATTTTGTTAAAAGTACCCAAGATATACTTATTCTAGCAGCACATGATTTGCTGCTCTGGGTGCTACTAACCAGTGTGTCTCCTAAAATTCTTGTTGATGTGAAACCACTTGTCAAATATGACTGTCAATTGTCATGGCTGTCCGGACATACATGTATGGTTTTTCTCTGCTCTGTCTTTGTCATTGAATTAACATGGGCGTTACCATACTGTAAAATTAGGGTTGAAAAGTAAAACTTGTCCAATGTGCACAGTGGAATATTGTTATTGAATAGTCATTTTGCAGGTGAAAAATATTCAGTTAACAGGAGTATCAATCGAGGAATTTGGTCTGTATTCTTGTGATAAATTGAAATTGAGCATTTACTGTAGTATATTTTATTTGACAGAACTCTTGGAGTCAATAGATAAAATGCTTATTTTGGATGCACTGGGGTTGAATATGGTCACACATGTGGGGAATTGAGTGGTTGTCAGAGTAATTTATTAATAGATCACAAGAGTTTCCATTTAGTTATTAGGAGTTGTTCCTCTTAACCTACACACAGTTAACAGGTCAAATTTGTTCCTCAATGGTTTGGTGTTTTGTAGCTTTATATAGGCCATTGACCTTTTGCCCATTGCACCTGGTATCAGAATTTGATATTTTAATTATTTTTATTTTTTCAAATTTAAAAAAAAAAAATTCATTCATGCTCATTTCAATGTGGGTCACATGATATGGTTTTGTTGAAATTTCTTTTTTCACCTGCTCATTTTGTAATTTATGTGGGCGGATGCATTTTATGTATTAGGTAAAGTGTTAACAGGTTTATTCAATTAAGAAGCATCTAATTTAGTGAATTCTGCTGTATTATTATTTTTTAAAGGTAAACAGATTGAGCACCAACACAAGCTTGAGACAAACAACGATTAGAAACCAATAACAATCAAGAAATGAGAAGTGCTGGATATTAAGCAAAGAATCAAAGTTGAAGCTTTCAGAATTCTCCAAGAAGTCCGACAGTACCTGATTTTCTAATATATAACTATAAATTTTAATTCATAGAAATCAGCAAAAAGGTTATGTTAAATATTGTGGTGAGGAAAGTGTGAACACTTTTGGAACTGTGGTGGAAAACCCAAATTTGGGTGGAGTGGTTTGAAGACAGTTATTTCCCGAATTAACTTTCAAATCCTGTCATATAATACACATTTCATGTTAAGGTTGTGCAACAAACTTTGATGATCTTAAGATTACTAGCAGTTTTTCAGGGTTAATAGGAAATATACTGGTAGGATGAATTGAGCATTTTAAGATGGTCAGTATACCAGATTGGTCGAGATTTGGTCACTTGAATGTCGAAGGACAAAATGATACTCAAGCACACTTGAACAAATACTACAAGCAAAGGGAAGAGGATGCTGTTCGTCAAGCAGAGGAACATGGTTACTTTCTTAATCCAACAAAAGAATTGTTGGTCAAATCATGTGGACCAGCCAATGGCAGAAAGATTAAAGATGTCAAACAGCTGAAGTATGTAATGCTGGTTGGTATTCATGTCAGAAAGATTGGAGACCTAAATTTGTGTGTGAATTTAACCATCTGTATTCTAAATAACAATTTTTTGACAAAAATTGATGGTCTGGTTGATTGTCGTCAGTTGTGCAAGTTGGATCTTCATTCAAATCAGGTAATAGAAATAGTTAAAATTTGAATCTTTTATTTTCATTTGCAATTTTTATTAGCTCAACTTGACAAAGTCAAGCTGAGCTATTGCCATCATTTCTCGTCCGTCGGCGTAAGTACGTATGTATGTCCACAATTTTCTTTGGCACACCTCGCAGGTCGCATTTATGATCAGATCACTTTGATGCTTGTTTGGGATGACCTCTAGATGGGAGTTATCGATTTTCTTCAATTTCCGTCAAAAAATGTTGCCGTAGCCAACGTCCTTAGAACTTAGTTTAGTGAGACCACAATATTTCCCTTTGGCACACCCTACAGGGCACATTTATGATTGGATTGCTTTGAAACCTGGTATGCTTGTTTAGGGTGACCTCTAGATGGGATCTATCAATTTTCTTCAATTTCTGTCAAAAAATGTTGCCACGCCAACATTCTTAGAACTTAGTTTAGTCAGACCTCAATATTTCCCTTTGGCACACTCTACAGGGCACATTTATGATTGGCTTGTTTGGAGTGACCTCTAGATGGGAGCTATCGATTCACTTCAATTTCGGTGAAAAAATGTTGTCACGGCCAGTGTTCTTAGAACTTAGTTTAGTCAGACCACAATATTTCCCCTTGGCACACCCTACAGGGCACATTTATGATTGGATTGCTTTGAAACCTGGCATGCTTGTTTGGGGAGACCTCTAGATGGGAGCTATCGATTTTCTTCCATTTCCGTCAAAAAGTGTTGCCATGGCCAACGTTCTTAGAACTTAGTTTAATTAGACCTCAATATTTCCCTTGGGCACACCCTACAGGGCACATTTATGATTGGATTGCTTTGTAACCTGGTATGCTTATTTGGGGTGACCTCTAGATGGGAGCTATCAATGTTTTTCCATTTCCGTCAAAAAATGTTGCCGCGGCCAACGTTCTTAGAAGTTACTCTAGTCAGAAGACTTCAATATTCCCCTTTGGCACACCCTACATGGCACATTTATGATTGGATTGCTTTGAAACCTGGCTTCCTTGTTTGGAGTGACCTCTAGATGGGAACTATCGATTTTCTTCCATTTCCATCAAAAAATGTTGCCACGCCCAACGTTCTTAGAACTTAGTTTAGTCAGACCTCAATATTTCCCTTTAGAACACTCTACAGGGCCTTTTATGATTGGATTGCTATGAATCCTGGCATGCTTGTTTGGGGTGACCTCTAGATGGGAGCTATCGATTTTCTTCAATTTCCGTCAAAAAATGTTTCTGAGGCCAACGTTCTTAGAACTTAGTTTAGTCAGACCTCAATATTTCCCTTTGTCACACCCTGCAGGGCACATTTACGATAGGATTGCTTTGAAACCTGGCATGCTTGTTTGGGGAGACCTCTAGATGGGAGCTATCGATTTTCTTCAATTTCCATCAAAAAGTGTTGCCATGGCCAATATTCTTAGAACTTAGTTGAGTCAGACCTCAATATTTCCCTTTGGCACACCCTACATGGCACATATATGATTGGATTGCTTTGTAACCTGGTATGCTTATTTGGGGTGACCTCTAGATGGGAGCTATCAATGTTTTTCAATTTCCGTCAAAAAATCTTGCCGCAGCCAATGTTCTTAGAACTTAGTTTAGTCAGAAGACCTCAATATTTCCCTTTGGCACACGCTACAGGGCACATTTATGATTGGATTGCTTTGAAACCTGGCATGCATGTTTGGAGTGACCTCTAGATGGGAGCTATCGATTTTCTTCCATTTCCGTCAAAAATATTGCCTCGGCAAACGTTCTTAGAACTTAATTTAGTCAGACCACAATATTTCCCTTTGGCACACCCTACAGGGCACATTTATGATTGGATTTCTTTGAAACCTGGCATGCTTGTTTGGGGTGACCTCTAGATGGGAGCTATTGATTTTCTTCTATTTGAGTCAAAAAATGTTTCCGCGGCCAACGTTCTTAGAACTTAGTTTAGTCAGACCTCAATATTTCCCTTTGGCCCACCCTACAGGGCACATTTATGATCAGATCGGTTTGAAACTTTGTATGCTTGTGTGGGGTTACCATTAGATGGGAGCTATTGATTTTCTTTGATTTCTGTCGAAAATGTTGCCACTGGCAATGACCTTCGATGAACTTACTAAAAACTTAGTGCAGTTAAGCATCAATATTTCCCTTTGACACACCCTGCAGGGCACATTCATGATTGGATCACTTGCAAACTTGGTGTACTTGTGTGGGGTGACATCTGTATGGGAGCTGTCGATTTTCTTCCATTTCTGTTAAAAAATATTGCCGCTGACCTTTGAACTGAGTTTAGTCAGACCTCAATATTTCCCTTTAACACACCCTTCAGGGCACATTTATGATTGGATCACTTTGAAACTTGGTATGTGTGTTTGGGGTGACTTCCAGATGTGAGCTATTGCTTTTCTCATTTCCATAAAAAAGTTATTGTTGTTATCACCAGTCTTTGAACTTACTGCATTTGTGCATCAACTTATCCCTTTTGCACTCTCTGTAGGGTATATTTCTGAATTTCCATAAAAAAAAAAACAAACAAAAAAAACATTGCCACAAGCAGTGACCTTCTACTTAGTGCATTTGTGCATTAACATCTTCCTTTGGCATGCATGCCTCAGAGGGCACATTCATTATCAGGTTGTTTTGAAACTTTGTATGCTTATGCAGGGTGACAAAGATAGGAGCTATTGATTTTCTTTTCATTTCCATCAAAAACTGTTGCTGTTAGCAACAATCTTTGAATTTATTGCATTTGTGCATCAACATTCTTTGACATGGCCTACAGGCCACATTTTTCATAGGATTGTTTTTGAACTTGGTGTGCTCATCAGTCAAGACCTTTAGATAAGAGCGATTGATAAGCATTCATTTTTGTGAAAAAAGTTGCCATTTACAATAACCTCTGAACATACTGCATTTGTGTATCAACATTGTTCCTTTAGCCAGTCTTACAGTTTACATTTTAAAATGCATGGATTACTCTGACGTTGTGAACACACAATGCTGTTATGTTGAAATTTCATCAAATAACATTGGTACCAATGATCTTCAATTTTGCCATTTCATTTATAACTTACCAAGTTCAAGTTTGTCAAGTTGAGCTACAATGTCATTGACACTTTCATTGCTAATAGAGCAGCCATGTGAACTGCTGTGTGGTCTGTTCCACTCATTGTTAAAATATAGGAATTTGACAGAAATTGGTCTTTCGTTTGCTTGTGTGAGGAAGTGCAATGGTACAGTGGGGAGCCCTTTTTAAAAAATTATACCTCCACTCTCAAAGAGAATATTACCCCCACTCTTGAAGAAATTGAGGGGTATCCTGGATTACAAGCATCTGTCTGTCTGACTCTCCATCCATCCATACATACATCCATCCATCTGTCCATCCATCTATCCATCCATTCCATCCATCATCCATCCATCCATCCATCCATCCATCCATCCATCCATCATTTAGGCCTTAGGAGCTAAAAAATCGGTCTGTCCAATGCTTATGCATTAAGTCAGAATTATGTGCTAAGCAAAATAGATCAAAATTTAACCTCCTAAAATAGGGACAGTCCCACAGAGTTGGACAATATGTGCCATTACATCAAATGTTAAAAATTATGGGTAAAAATTGGACAAATTATAAACTCCTGATTCTTTTAAGTCCTAACATCTGTCCATCCATACAGAGCAATATCTCAGCTGGGATTGGATGGATTTTCATGAAGTTCGGTATGCGGTATCCTTGGGAGGTCAATATGTTAAACTGAGTTGTTCACACTATTTTCATCAGAGTTATGTCAAATTTTCAGTGATGCTTGTTGGTCACTTTGTCTGTCCGGTGCAATATCTCGGCTGTGGTGGATGGATTTCAATGAAATTTGGTATGCGGAATCTATGTGAGGACCTGCTTCTGCCTCATATTGAACAGAGTTGCTCACACTATTTTCACCTGAATTACTGCCCTTACTTTGTCAATTTTTAGCCTAACTGTTTACAGTTTAGGATATAGTCATGACTTTTGTCTGTCTGTCCATCTGTCCGTCTGTTAACATTTAGAGTTTTGGTTAAAGTGTCTGGTTAAAGTTTTTTAGTCAAGGTTAAAGTTTTTTTCTTTTAATTTAATATTAATTACTATTGATTGTATCATTCTCATTATGTTTCATGTTATTTGGGGAAATATTTAACCCCTTTTTGTATGGCAATTTAACTTATAACTTGCAGGTTAAAGTTTTTGGTTTAAGTTTTTTTGGTTTACGAAGCTACACTTTTAATTCTTCAAACAGTTTAGTGCAATGTCACTGTGTCTCATTTGGGACAATGTCTACTGTCTACTGAACCTTTCTACAGTGATTTTCATTAATATTGGCATGATTTTAACCCCTTTTAAAAATGTTTTCAGACTTAGTTTCTTTGTATTTGAAATTAGGCTTTGCCACATAGTTTCTTACTTTAATTCTTGCATACCGGCTTCCTCCACCCGTAAAACTGTCACGGTTATGGTTAGCCATTGTGCAGAAATATGTGAACTTAAAACACCAATAAATAAATAAATAATTCTTGCATAGTCAATACAACTTAATGATTGCATTTACATCAATGATATCTTTTATAAGTTTTAAGAAATATTTAACCCTTTTTTGGCCATCAGTTTTACTTAGTATTCCCAGCTTAACGTTTCGGATTAAAGTTTTGCTTTTCAGGGTTGTACCTTTCATTCTTCAAACACTGTGTTACAACGTCATTGTTTTTTTAGCTCACCTGAGCGAAGCTCAAGGGGAGCTTTACTAATCACTTTCCGTCCGTCGTCGTCCGTCGTCGTCCGTCGTCGTCGTCGTCCGGCGTTAACTTTACATTATCGACTTCTCCTCCTAAACCACTAGCCCAATTTTATTCAAATGTTGGCTAAATGTTTATTACCTAATGCCAATTCAGATTTGTTCAAATGAAGTTGCCCCTCCTCCTGGGTGGTGCCACGCCCCCAAGGGGCACCAAAATCTTTGTAAATCTTCTTCTTATGAACCAGCAGTAGCAGAGACTTGATATTTGGTGTGCAGCTTCCTTTTGAGGTGTAGACTCAGATTTGTTCAAGAGAAGTTTGTGGGGCTATACTTGGCGTCGTTATGGGAGGGGCAAAATTTTTTGCCCCGCCCAAAATTTCTATTTTCCAAACCGAGAGGCTGATTTGAACCAAATTTTATGTGAGGGCTTATTGGGTCATGAGTACTTGATTTATGCAAAAAAAAATTTTCCCGCAGCCCCGTGGGAACCGCAGGAGCTAATAATAGAAAAAATTTAAAACGCCCATATCTCCAAAACTGCACGGCACTGAGAATTTTTATTTGGTGTGCAGCTTCCTTAGGACCAACAGAAAGGATTGGTAAAAAAAAATTGCCATCGGTTTTATCATAGGGTACAGTTTCGGGACTTTGAAAAAGTGCTGAGTCAGCACTTTTTAACACTGTAGGCAATGGGAAAAACATTAAAAAATCTTCTTCTCCAGATCCAGCAGGCAGAATCTTTTGATATTTGGTATGCAACATTGTAGGGTGGATCTGATTCAAGTTTGTTCAAATCGGCCCCCTGGGTTCATATTTGGGCTCAGTATAGGAGCCCGATTTCGAACTTAGTGCATTTCAGGCAAATTTCTTAAAAAATCTTCTTCTCCAGATCCAGCAGGCAGAATCTTTTGATATTTGGTATGCAACATTGTGGGGTGGATCTGATTCAAGTTTGTTCAAATCGGCCCCCTGGGTTCATATTTGGGCTCAGTATAGAAGCCCAGATCTCCAGATCCAGCTTCAGAATCTTTTCATATTGGTAAGCAACATTGTGGGGTGGATCTGATTCAAGTTTGTTCAAATCGGCTTCCTAGATTCATATTTGGGCTCACTATAGATCTGATTCAAGTTTGTTCAAATCGGCTCCCTAGATTCATATTTGGGCTCAGTATAGGAGCTTGAATTCAAACTTAGTGCATTTCAGGCACATTTCTTAAAAAATCTTCTTCTCCAGATCCAGCAGGCAGAATCTTTTGATATTTGCTGTGCATCGTTGCGGGGTAGATCTGATTCAAGTTTGTTCAAATCGGTCCCCCTGGATTCATATTTGGGCTTACTATAGAAGCCCAAATTCGAACTTAGTGCATTTCAGGCAAATTTCTTAAAAAATCTTCTTCTCCAGATCCAGCAGGCAGAATCTTTTCATATTTGGTAAGCAACATTGTGGGGTGGATCTGATTCAAGTTTGTTCAAATCAGATCCCTGGGTTAATATTTGGGCTCAGTATAGGAGCCCAATTTCGAACTTAGTGCATTTCAGGCAAATTTCTTAAAAAATCTTCTTCTCCAGATCCAGCAGGCAGAATCTTTTGATATTTGGTATGCAACATTGTAGGGTGGATCTGATTCAAGTTTGTTCAAATCGGCCCCCTGGGTTCATATTTGGGCTCAGTATAGAAGCCCGATTTTGAACTTAGTGCATTTAGGCAAATTTCTTAAAAAATCTTCTTGTCCAGATCCAGCATGCAGAATCTTTTGATATTTGGTATGCAACATTGTGGGGTGGATCTGATTCAAGTTTGTTCAAATCGGCTTCCTAGATTCATATTTGGGCTCACTATAGAAGCTCGAATTTGAACTTAGTGCATTTCATGCAAATTTTTAAAAAAATCTTCTTCTCCAGATCCAGCAGGCAGAATCTTTTCATATTTGGTAAGCAACATTGCGGGGTGGATCTGATTCAAGTTTGTTCAAATCGGCCCCCTGGGTTTATATTTGGGCTCAGTATAGGAGCCCAAATTTGAACTTAGTGCATTTCAAGCAAATTTATTAAAAAATCTTCTTCTCCAGATCCAGCAGGCAGAATCTTTTGATATTTGGCATGCAACATTGTGGGATGGATCTGATTCAACTTTGTTCAAATCGGCTTCCTAGATTCATATTTGGGCTCACTATAGAAGCTCGAATTCGAACTTAGTGCATTTCAGGCAAATTTCTTAAAAAATTTTCTTCTCCAGATCCAGCAGGCAGAATCTTTTGATATTTGGTATGCAACATTGTGGGATGGATCTGATGCAAATTTGTTCAAATCGGCTCCTTAGATTCATATTTGGGCTTACTATAGAAGCTTGAATTCGAACTTAGTGCATTTCAGGCAAATTTCTTAAAAAATCATCTTCTCCAGATCCAGCAGGCAGAATCTTTTGATATTTGGTATGCAACATTGCGGGGTGGATCTGATTCAAGTTTGTTCAAATCGGCCCCCTGGATTCATATTTGGGCTTAATATAGAAGCCTGAATTCGCACTTAGTGCATTTCGGGCAAATTTATTAAAAAATCTTCTTCTCCAGATCCAGCAGGCAGAATCTTTTGATATTTGGTATGCAACATTGTGGGGTGGATCTGATTCAAGATTGTTCAAATCGGCTTCCTAGTTTCATATTTGGGCTCACTATAGAAGCTCGAATTCGAACTTAGTGCATTTCAGGCAAATTTCTTAAAAAATCTTCTTCTCCAGATCCAGCTTCAGAATCTTTTCATATTTGGTAAGCAACATTGTGGGGTGGATCTGATTCAAGTTTGTTCAAATCGGCCCCCTGGGTTTATATTTGGGCTCCGTATAGGAGCCCAAATTTTAACTTGGTGCATTTCAGGCATATTTCTTAAAAAATCTTCTTCTCCAGATCCAGCAGGCAGAATCTTTTGATATTTGGTATGCAACATTGTGGGGTGGATCTGATTGTGATTCATGAACGTATTTATTTGTAAAGTTGATAGAATCTTAGACAAAATTTGCAGAAAAGATCTACTATAGAAGGGGTGGTATCCAGGGTGAACCGTTTACCCAAATCTAGCAGTACTAATGCATTATTCACACAAATCTCCGTTCAAATTTTATGACCCCTCATTGGAACACACGCATTCAGCTCATTCCAACAAAGGTCATATGCCATGTTTTCGAGACAAAAGAATAAAAATTTTAGTTATTCATGAAATTTTTAGGCAACTGTTGTCTGTTATTCACATTGCTTCATGAAATTTCAGTACTTTTGGAAGTTACCTCAGTAATCAAGGGTTAATTCCCCTTAATTAAATGTCGCCTCTAAAAAACAACCACTTTGCATATCTTACCTTTTTACCAGCATAACTGCCAAAACTTGTCAGCATTCTTCGCAAAAATCGCTATTCAAATTTTAATTTTTGTCTCTTAAACATACATGTACTTATCGCTTGTAAATACCCCATTGGAATGAGCTTTTTGAGCTCATTCCAATGAGAGGTCGCACACCATGCTTTTCGAGTCAAAAAAGCAATTTTTTAGTTATTCCAGAATTTCGTACGTAAAACACAGCCTTATGACTTCACATTAAAATGAGCTCTCTAAGCTTGTTCCAATCAACATTCACGCACTATGTCTTTCACACAAAAAATAAAATTTTCCATTTATTCCGGAATTTTGTTTGCAAGAACACTCTTACCCCCCCCCCCCCCCACACACACACACACACACACACACACACACACACACACACACACACACACACACACACAGACACACACATCTAAAAGTTCGGCAGCAAAAAAACAGTTACTTCAATTTTTAAATGCATTATAGGAACAACTTGCCTAATCAAATTTAAATACTTTTGCATCATTCTGTATCTAGAACAAACCATTTACCATATCTTTACGCAAAATTCTCCAGCATCATTCACAAAAAAACACCATTATTTATATATTCACATTTCTGTCTCAAAAATATACCTGATCTTCCCATACCCCTATTGGAATAAGCTGTTTGAGCTTGTTCCAATGATGATAAAAAAAACTAATATTTTGGAAAATATGTGAAAATTTTTGTATCTTTATACTGTACCAATGACCCAGACTTAGCTGGTGCTAACTCCACAAAAACCAGGGCCAAACACAAATTTTGCCCCCCAATCCCCAAAATTTGCATCCAAAACAAAAAGAAATCATGTCCTAAAGGACCTCCATAGTACGACTCTACTGCGCATGCGCAGAGACGCAGTCGTCCCGAAATTGGCGCCAAATATCATTCTCTGTTTGGCCCTTCATCAGTCAACATCTCACTGATCTTTGTGCTTGTAAATCTCAGTTTAAAGGATGCCAGACACGTAATTCTTGGAGAAAATGTGATTCTAAGGAGGATAGAAGGAGGAGAGGAAAAAAGAAGTGGCAAAAAATAATCAGGGCTGTACTTAAAATTTTTTGTTGAAATTATGTTAAGTTGCCTATTTTCGAGGCAAACGCCTCTTGTTGTCATTCTTGCTAATTGTTGCACTGCTTATTCAGTGTTTCCTCTCCCCTAACCTTCTAAAGTCCCCCCTTGCAATTCTCCCATGCTTTTGGCATATTTTTGAGAAGTTTCATTTCTAAAAATTCCTTGGGAGAGTTGCTTGGTTACAGAATGTTTTCTGTTATTTTCCCCATAGTTACGTTTTCACCCATGGGTGTATAACGTTTGTGTTCTGCATCTTCCATCTGATGTTCTGCAGATTCTCCCCTGGGAGTCTCTGTTTTGCATCAGATAGAGTGTAATTGATGACTGATTCCGGGCCAGTTTTTTCAGTGCCTGGAGTCATGTTTTCTTCTGTGTTTACACTGTTTGTTTTCATTGGCAACAGCCTTTTTTGAGGGGGGCTGTTTGCCTTTGAGGTAGTTTATCTCATTATAAGATACATTTATATTATCCGAAAGTGTCTCATTAATTATTTTATATAATTTTAAAATTTTTGACCACACTTTGCCATCAGATCCATCGGGGCTCAACGTTACTTTTCAGCAACTTGGGCTTCTCTGAAAAAATATTTTTTCAAAATTATTTTGTTTTGCAATTGTTTTTTCATTTATTAATGGATCATGTTATTATGTATCTTTGTGTCAGGGGTTTTTGCGAGTAACTAGGACTTATTGTTGTTCTTTCACAATGAAGGGAACTTGTTCAAATTGTAATAGGAAGAAATCTTCCTCTGACTTTCATGATTATTGCATTAATTGTAGTCAGTGTTCTCGCATTAATCCCTGTCCTGTATGTGAACATTGGGATGAGAAACATTGGAAACGTGTGTCACGATATGTTGTTTCTGGAGAAAGAGCGATGCCGGCTCTTTCTCCACAAGGTCACTCTACTCTCTCAGTTTCTATTTCAGAGGAACCAGAACAGGGTGATGTTTCCATGTTATCTTCTTCAAGTGTGCGTCCGTCGTCACAATTAAATACAGAGCTAGCGGCAAAAGTGCTCATGGAGATTAGACAAATGTCGTCCGCTAGCTCGCCCGGTGTAGCGTCCATTCACCGAATGGTTCGGCAGCCGGGTTCGTCCGATGCGGTCCAAGAGGAAATTTTGGGTGATGCGAGCACTATAAAAATAATAGATGCACACCCAGTGACGGCGGATAGTGATCGAGAACGGAGGAAGCCTTTTAGTCCGGTTCCTAGCTCGTCCAGGTCCAGCCGGGCCGCGAGCGAGAGAGGCCCCTCTCTCGTACAACAACATCTGGGACCAGATGTTGTGGTACAAAATGTGTCTTTAGCGGAGCATACGTCCGTCGCTCGGGACGCTCCGTTGTATAAGCAGTCCGCAGAGACTGTTAAGGCTTCCTCTTCTCGCCGGCGCACACGACCGCACCTTGGCTGCGTGACCTCCGATATCTTGCCAGCTTCGCCGATGAAGGATTATTCGGCGACCAGGTCACACCATCCGGCAGCCAGGGATTCGAGACCGATGGACTCCGGACGTTCGCATAGGAAAAGTATGCGGGAGCCATCTGATGCGGAGCTGCCCTCGGCAAAGCAGCGAAAGACCGCTCCTTCACAGGTCTCGACGTCGGACATTCTAGTGCAGATAGCACAGCTTATCGCAGCATCCCAGCAGCCGACAGAGACGGTGTCGGATCGAGAATTATCCGACGGCGCTGGGTCGGTACGCTCCGCCGAAGCATCGGGGGCGGACGACCGGGAACATCGGGAGGTCCGACCGGATGGTGAAAGGGATACGGATGAATTGGAGCTATCCCTTTCGGAACAACACAAAGCTGCCGTAGACTTCATCCGGCACTTTCTTCCTCAAGTTGTTCCGTCGGGCCAGACTGCTGCGCTTCCGGACAGGAGAATTATAGCGTCATTGGACTCTGATTTTTTCGAGCGGTTCAGGGACATCGCTCCCGAGTTTCCGTCGCAGTCCAATAATGTTGCAAGAACATTTGAATTATTGAACGACGCTATTTTTAAACTTGCTTCCAGGACAGGGAAAGCAGGCTTCTTGTCCGCAAATACTCTCAACCTGCCTTTCATTAATGCAAGGAATAAATTCGACACGGCAGGTCAGGGTATACCGAGAGTTCCTCTGCGTATGGACGACGAGGCGGAAGACTTAGAGCTATCATTACCGTCGTCAGCTTCTATTCCAACCGCAGTGTTGGAAACAGCTATCGCGTCTAACAGAGCCAATTTAGATGCCTTATCTTACGCAGATCACCTTACGAAGGCGTTATCACTGCGTCTTCAAGGGGAAGAGTTTCAGGATATACAATCCTCCTTAAGACTTCTTTCAAGGGCAGTAGCTTATTCCACGTGTAACTCCGCCCTTTCAGTGGCAAATCTGGAGTTGGTTAGACGTGACGCAGCCCTGTCTACATCCACACTAGTGGATTCTAAGGTGAAGAACTCTCTTAGAGTCGCTTCGGTCTCAGGAGATCTTCTCTTTGACGGCAAGCTTTCCGCTATTTATGATAATATTAAAAAGAAAGCTAGTGATTCTCTGTTGTTTAGATCCGCTCCTAAAAGGTCGGATTCAGCAGACACGAATAAGGCGGGCACTTCTGGGTCTTATCCGCCCAAGAGAGGTTCCTATAGAGGTTCCGGTGCGTCCTCTAGCTCTTATTCGAGAGACCGTCAGGATAGCGACTCTCGTTCGGGACGTCCTTCAGGCCGGGACAATCGGTCGGACGCCCCGAGGTCGACGAGGCGAGGTGCGGGTCGTGGAAGACGTGGTTTCTCCTACCGCAGGCCTCGCAGATCCAGGAGGTGATGGCTCAAACCTCTATCGCGTTCCGGTTGGCGGAAGGTTGTCGAGTTTTTCTCAAGAGTGGGCGTCGATTACGGACGACCCGTGGGTGAGAGGAGTGACTTCGGAAGGTCTAAAGATATCCTTCAAACGAAAGCCTCCATTAACTCGAAGTCCAAAGTGGACTCATCTTCCGTCAAACCCTCAGAAAAGAGACGCTCTGCTATCAGAGGTGCAGTCTCTTTTAATGAAGAACGCGGTAGAGGTCGTAGAAAACCAGGAATCGCTGGGATTCTACAGCCATCTGTTTCTGGTTCCGAAACCAGACGGCTCGTTCCGTCCAGTCATAGATTTGAGCTGGATAAACAAGCTGATCGTCGCTCCGAAGTTTTATATGGAGACGATTCGATTGGTCAGAGCGAGTATTCGGGTGAACGATTATGCAACGAGCATAGATCTCAAAGATGCGTACTTTCACGTCATGGTACATCCGACTTTCCGAAAGTATCTACGCTTCGCAGTCCTAGGAGTGGTGTATCAGTTCCGGGCCATGTGCTTCGGATTGAATCTAGCACCCTGGGCTTTCACTCGGGTAATGAACTCGGTAATGATCTACTTCTGAGCTCATTCGTCTGCGGTAACGTCGGCCTACCTGGACGACATTCTTCAGAGGTACGGCAACGAGTTAACGCTTCAGAACGATGTTCAGAATCTTCTTCTATTGCTCCGACGTCTCGGTTTCATAGTAAACGAGGAGAAGTCGGATCTGGTGCCGTCCAAGTCATTCACTCATCTGGGAATGAGCTTCGAGACGCACAACAATCTCGTTCGTCTGCCGTTAACCAGAGCGAAATTAGTCAGTTGTTACGCTCGCTATTGTCTAAATACAGACAAAGTCACAGCGAGAGAATTTATGAGACTGATAGGTCTGTGCGGAGCCGCCGCGGATCTCATTCCGATGGGACGGCTACGCACACGGCCTCTTCAAATTTTCCTGACTCAGAATTGGAGTGTGAAAATTCATTCGCTCGATGTAGACGTTCTCTTGTCAGATCAAGTGAAACAAGAGATTCAGACTTGGGCAAACATTCAGTGGTTAACTCAAGGAGTTCCGCTGCAGTTGCCGGATCCGAGTTTTACCATTATGACGGATGCCAGTCAAACAGGTTGGGGTGCATCATTAATCCCAACGGATTCGAGATGCCAGGGTCTTTGGGATCCGCAATTCCTGTGCAAGCACATAAACATCAAGGAAATGATGTCAATTTGGCTTGCGTTACGTCACTGGATGGACATTATTCACGATGCTCATGTCCAAATCCTATCCGACAATACGACAGTAGTGGCGTATATACGGAATCAGGGAGGCACTCATTCAGTTCCGTTGTTCAATCTAACGGAAAGAATCCTTCTGTTTGCGTTGGAACATCACGTTCTTCTTTCGGTCCGTCACATACCGGGTCGTCTGAATGTGCTAGCAGACTCCCTTTCACGAAAGGGTCGCTTGTTGCCGTCGGAGTGGACTCTCAACAAACAAGTATTCAATCAGATTTGCTACCAATGGGAACGGCCAATGATAGACTTATTTGCGACACATCTCAACAATCAGTTGCAGACGTATGTGTCCCCGTGTCCGGATCCAAGAGCATTTGCAGTAGACGCTCTATCGATCCCTTGGGACGGAATGATAGGATATGCGTATCCTCCAGCGCCGTTAATTCAACAAGTATTGCTAAAGATAAAACAATCTCAATGCAAGATTCTGTTGGTAGCATCTCTGTCGCCACAGAGACCGTGGATAAATCTACTCAGGTGTCTGTTGTGGGACCTACCGCGGAAGCTCCCTCCACGAGAGGATCTTCTTTGGCAGGGGAAATCGCGCCAACTGCATCACAACCCGCAAGGTCTCAACCTTCACGTTTTTCCGTTGTGCGGTCCTTCTTGCATGGCAAGCACTTTACAGGACGAGCAGTGGACGCGATTTCTAACTGTAGGAGGACCTCCTGTTCGCTAAACTATGCGGCTAAGTGGAAGGTTTTCCGTCGTTGGTGTAGGGATCATTCTGTTGATATATTTGATCCCTCTATACCAGACATTGCTAACTTTCTAGTATACTTGTTTGACGAAATCAAACTGCAACCGGTTACTATAAAGGGTTATAGATCTATGTTATCTGATACCTATGCACATCATGATAGTTTACAAATTGGATCTAATGTCTCTTTATCGAAATTGGTTAGAAACTTTTCGATAAATAGACCCAGAACTCTTAGATTAATTCCTAAGTGGAATTTAGCTTGGGTTCTCCTTAAATTGAAGGAAAAGCCATTTGAACCTCTTGGGACAGTAGATTTCAAATTCTTATCTTATAAGACAGCTTTTCTCTTAGCTTTCTCTTCTGCCAGAAGAGTCAGTGAGCTTCATGCACTATCGGTGGATGATTCTCATTATCGTAGTGTTGGGAACACTATCACCTTCACTACTAATGTCGGTTTTTTAGCTAAGAATCAGGCTCCTAATAAATATCCGGAACCTATTGTTATTAAGGCTCTTCCGTCTTCAGACGGGCGTAGGCCTTTACTCTGTCCTGTTAGAGCACTACGTATCTATAAACAGAGATCTCAGTTCATCAGAAAGGGACGGAAACGTTTCTTTCTGTCTTTGATGCCTAATAGAAAGGACATTTCAGTCCATTCTATTGCTAGATGGATTCAGTTAACTATCCGTACTGCGTATGAAGATTTATCTTCTTCTCAGCAGTCTGTGCTTAAGATTTCTGCTCATGAAGTAAGAGCTCTTTCTACTTCCTGGGCTTATGCTAATAGTGTTGCTATTACAGATTTAATGAAGGCTGCTTATTGGTCTCAGCCATCCACATTTACTAATTTTTATCTCAGAAATATTGAGTCCATTTCTGGAGACCTGCATTGTTTAGGTCCGTTATCTGTTGCTCAGAATGTCGTCCACTAAACAGTTGCAACTATAGTTATGCAGGCTTTCTGTTCCGGCAGTGACTCCGTCCGGCTGCCCTCTTCGCTCTGGGCTATTTGACCCAGGGCAAGGGGAAGGGGGGGGGGGGGCGGGTGTTCCCTTAGGTCACCTGCTTTATAGTGAAAAGCAAGGGAATGCCTCCTCCAAGACAGTATTTCTGAGTCGCTTCCGGGATGGTTTTAAAGTGTAATATTAATGTTTAATTTCATTCATGTCTTATTTTTAAAGTGTAGCTTGGTGTGAAGCATTTGTATATGTCAAGTGTCAAACGGGCTTTAATATACAATACTCGGACACTTTTAAATGATTATAAAGAGTCTCAATTCTCTGGACTACTTTATTTATTGGCTTGTTTTAAAAATAATTAGTATAAAGGTTATACTGGATGTTAATAGAGAACATGAATGTTATTGTGCTCAATTATTAAGGGTAGTGTATCTTTCTAATTTAAATATTAAATAAGAAAGATACATGTAAAGCCTAATACTCCTTTTCTCCTTAAGGGGTTACCTCTTTATTTTATAATTGAGCTTATTGGATTTTCCTCTATGTCCTAGGCCCTCCAGCCTGTTTACTATTCAGCTAAGTCTGGGTCATTGGTACAGTATAAAAATGTTAAAAAATTTATAGTAATTTATATATTTTTTATACTTACCAATGACCCAGACGGGGATGGCCCTCCCTGAGTTGGGAACTCTTGCCTCCCCGCTGAGTACATAGCGCTGACCAGGCACAGCCAGTAAGAATGATATTTGGCGCCAATTTCGGGACGACTGCGTCTCTGCGCATGCGCAGTAGAGTCGTACTATGGAGGTCCTTTAGGACATGATTTCTTTTTGTTTTGGATGCAAATTTTGGGGATTGGGGGGCAAAATTTGTGTTTGGCCCTGGTTTTTGTGGAGTTAGCACCAGCTAAGTCTGGGTCATTGGTAAGTATAAAAAATATATAAATTACTATAAATTTTTTAACTTTCTTGCATGCAAATATGTACATGTAGCACATGGAAGATATCCACAGTTGGGGAGAGATGTCCAAGGCTATCTCTTCACATTCCTTGTTTGTGCTTCATGCTAAACCAGTTTGTCTGCAGAGATAAATTTGCTTTATTAAAAATCATTGGAGATTGGCCACACACCAATGATTTTAAATAAAACTAATTTTAGGTAACAAATGTTGAACTTCAAACAAAATCTATCACTCAACCAGTTAATGTTGATGAGGCATGACATGGTGAAGGTGACCTAAAATACTTCTTAGAGTCACTTTGTCAGGTGAGCGATTAAGGCCACGTGGGGCCTCTTGTTTTTATTTGGTACAATGTCTTCTGAACCTGTATATAGTGGTTTCAAATAATATTGGCATTAACCCTTTTCAAAATGGTTTTCGAACTTTGTTTCTCTAAATTTCAAATTAGGCTTCTACCAAATACTTTGCTACTTTTTATCTCCCCACAAGGGAGGGATATAGCATAGAACTCCGTCCATCCATCTGTCTGTCCATTTATCTGTCTGTCAGTCTGTCCGTCTGTCCATCCATCTGTCCAAACTTTGTTCATGGGATAACTTGAACAGTAGTTAACATATTTCAGTTCTTTTCAGTACATGTCTCTTCAGCAGCAATATGTATACATTCGAGTTCGATGACCACCATTATCCACTGAGAATTGTTAAAGTTACTGCCCTGCACCTCCCCCCCCCCCCCCCCCCCCACCAATTAGGCATTTTTTCTTTGCTTCAAAATGCATTTTGAAGTATTTGGAGTGACTACATGCAGAACTTTTTTTTAACTCCTATACCACCCCCTCCTCCCCACCCCCAATTGGCACTTTTTTCCTTTGGTCCAAAATGCATTTTTCAGGATTTAGGGTTTATAGCCCCCCCCCCCCCCCCCCCCCCCCCCCCCACACACACACACACACTCCTACACCTCTCCTCCTCCCCCTGGGCCATTTAAGCAATATTTTTTCTTTGGTCCAAAATGCTTTTTGATGGATTTAGAGTGACTACATGCGGAAAAAATTTTGACTCCTATAACCTCCCCCTGGGCTTCTAACACATACTTTGTCACTTTTTGTTCTTACATGATCAATACAACTTTTAATAATTGCATTTACAGACATGATTTCTTTTACTTGCATGAAGCTTATTTTCTCATTACCTGAGCTTCACAGTTCGAAATATAAAGAAATGCCTTCTGCAGCATACTTCTGTTGTTTTACAAAAGTAATACAGATTGGGAGAAAATGGGAGTGAGGGACTTTGATGCTGTGTCCAAAACTTCGGGGGAGATGGGTGGAATAAATCCACTCCTCCCTCCTCCCCATGTTATCCAGAAGATAAATCCAGTTCCAATTATACGATTCTCTTCAAATTCTATATTACTTTTTTATATGCCCACTTGTAAAAATGGTCATATTATGTAAATGGTCCGTCTGTCCGTCCATCCATCCGTCCAACCATCTGTACATCCGTCTGCCTGTACATATGTCCATCCAGTTGTCCATCTGTCTGTACGTGTCCGTCTGCCCGTAAACAATTGGTTTCTGACCGATAACTCCAGTTTGGATTATTTGATTTCAACCAAAGTTGATATGTGTATTTTCCAGCTAGTAATACAGGCCACGTTTGAATATATATGGGTTCTGCTCCCCCCTCCCCCCCCCCCCCCCCCCCCTCCCCCTCCACACACACACACACAGTCGTTTAGGCAATTTTTCCAAAAATGCATTTTGAAGGATTGGGAGTTATTAAATGGAAACAAACAAAAATTGACTACTATAGCACACCACCACAACCCCCCTCCCCCCCCCCCCCCCCCCCACACCACCACCTCTGTGTCATTTATTTAGGCAATTATTCCCAAAATGCATTTTGAAGGATTGGGAGTTGTTACGAGCCAAAAAAAAAAATTTGACTCCTAAAGACCAACGATGTTTTATGTACTTTATCTTTTAACTCTTTACCTAACACAAGTTGAAGCCAACAGTACAAATTATTTTTCTGAAACATCAGATTTTTAGTCGAGTCATGACGAAGTCAAACTCGATTTATAGTTTGATGAATGGCTGGCGGGCGGGCGGGCGGGCTGGCGGGCGTAAACAATTGGTTTCCGGATGATAACTTGATAGTGGTTCAACCCATGTTCATGAAACTTCATAGGTAGGTTGGTATCAGTGAGAGTAAGAACCCTATTAATTTTGGACTTGCTTGGTCAAAGGTCAAGGTCACAATGACCTTGAACATAGTAAATTGTAAACAATTGGTTTCCGGATGATAACTTGATTATGTTTCAACCCACATTCATGAAACTTCATATGTACGTTGGCCTTCGTGAGAGGAAGAAACCTATTTATTTATTTTGGACTCACGAGGTCAAAGGTCAAGGTCACAGCAATCCTGAACATAGTAAATCAAAATAATTGGTTTCCTTCGACCCACGTTCATGAAACTTCATAGGTGGGTTGGCATCAGTGAGAGAACCCTATTTATTTTGGACTTGCTAGGTGAAAGGTCAAGGTCACAGTGACCTTTAACATAGTAAATTGTAAACAATTGGTTTCGGGATGATAACTTGACTACGGTTCAACCCACATTCATGAAACTTCATATATAGATTGGCCTTTGTGAGAAGAAGAACACTATTTATTTTGGACTCACTAGGTCAAAGGTCAAGGTCACAGTGACCCTGAACATAAATCAAAACAATTGGTTTCCGGATGATAACTTGATAATGGTTCGATCCACATTCATGAAACTTCATAGGTAGGTTGGCATCAGTGAGAGGAAGAACCCTATTTATTTTGGACTCACCAGGTCAATGGTGAAAGTCACAGTGACCATGAACATACTAAATCATGAACAATTGGTTTCCGGATGATAACATGACTACGGTTGAACCCACATTCATGAAACTTCATAAGTAGGTTGGCCTTTGTGAGAGGAAGAACCCTATTTATTTTGGACTCGTTAGGTCAAGGTCACAGTGACCATGAACATAATAAATCAAAACAATCGGTTTCCGGATCATAACTTGATAATGGTTCGGCCCACGTTCATGAAACTTCATAGGTAGGTTGGCATCAGTGAGAGGAAGAACCCTGTTTATTTTTGACTCACTAGGTGAAAGGTCAAGGTCACAGTGGCCTTTAACACAGTAAATCTGTAAACAATTGGTTGCCGGATGTTAACTTGATAATGGTTTGACCCACGTTCATGAAACTTCGTAGGTAGGTTGGCATTCATGAAAGGAAGAACCCTATTTATTTCACACTCGCTAGACCAAGGTCATAGTGACCTCAAACATGGTAAATCATAAACAATTGTTTGCAGATGATAACTTAACGATGGTTCAACCCACAATCATAAAACTTCATATGTAGGCTAGCCTTCTTGAGAGGAAGAACCCTATTTTTTTTTACTCACTAGGTCAAAGTTCAAGGTCACAGTGACCCTGAACATAGTAAATCAGAACAATTGGTTTCCGGAAGATAACTTTATGATGGTTTGGCCCACTTTCATGAAACATCATAGGTAGGTTGGCATCAGTGAGAGGAAGAACCCTATTTATTTTGGACTCGCTAGGTTAAAGGTCAAGGTCACATGGCCTTCAACATAGTAAATCTGTTAACTGGTAGAGTGCTGGAAGCCCTATTTTGGGCTTCACTGAAAGTGACAGGCAATAACTGTCTGTAGCTACATTCTGCCTGAGGAAGCCTTTATTGTCCCTGATATGGATCAGTTTTTTTATACAATACCTTGCTCTCTGACATTTAATTGGATAGTGCCTATAAGGCACTATCCAATTAAATGTAATAGAGCAGTATATGATGAGCTTTGATTTGTTGTCAGAAAAAACTCAGCACTTTACCAGTTAACAGTTGGTTTCCGGACGATAACTTGATAATGGTTTGACCCACATTCATGAAACTTCATAGGTAGGTTGGCCTAAGTGAGTGGAAGACCCCTATTTATTTTGGTCTTGCTAGGTCAAAGGTCAAGGTCACAGTGACCCTGAACATAATAAATCAAAACAATTGGTTTCCTGATGATAACTTGATAAAGGTTTGACCCACATTCATGAAATTTCATAGGTAGGTTGGCCTAGGTGAGTGGAAGACCCCTATTTATGTTGGACTCACTAAGTAAAAGGTCAAGGTCACAGTGACCTTCAACACAATAAATTGTAAACAATTGGTTTCCAGATGATAGTTTGACAGTGTTTCCACCCACGTTCATGAAACTTCATAGGTAGGTTGGTATTGGTGCAAGAAAGAGCCCTATTTATCACTAGGTCAAAGGTAAGGTCACAGTGACCCTTCACATAGTAAATTGTAATCAGCTGGTTTCCGGTCGGTAAGTTGATAAAACCCACTTTTGTGCTGTCACAACTCAACTCTGGATTGGTGATCCTATCGGCATTTTTTTATTTTTTACTTCTAACCATTGCTTATTAGCCCTAATCGAAACAAGCTCATCAAGCTTGTTCCATTAATAGGTCATGAGGTATGTTTTTGGATAGAGAAATGAAAAAATAAAATTTGAATAGCAATTATTGTATATCATGAGTGCAGATATGGCAGTTTCGTTAGTTAAACAGTTAACAAAAAATGGCTCAGACTATTTTGTGTCTAAGTATTGCCATTGCTGGGACAGTCAGGCTGTATGCGTAACATCACTCGTTTTTTATTTTTTTTTTTTTCAGTTCATTTATGCTCCATATGTCCAGCACCTCAGTGGGGATATGAATTACCCTCAGCAAAAGCTCATGTTTGAATTGCCACTTTACCAGTAAAAAATATTCAGTTAACAAGAGTATTCAATTAACAAGTATTTGGTCAATTTCATGTATTCTAGAGATAAACTGAGCCTTCATTCTATTATATCTTGTTTGACAGAGCTCTGTCAAACAAAATAGAAAAGATTAAATGCCTGTATTGAGGCCAAATAGGTCTGTAAACAAGGGGAATTTGGTGATTGTCAAAGTAATTTCTTGGCATTTATTACCAGGTTTTTTATTCAATCCAGTGGAGTTACTCTACAACTTATTTGAAATTAACAGGTCAAATTTATACTGAAAATATGGTAAATGGTTTTGTGTTTGGAAGTTTTTTCAATTCACAGGGTTATTCAGTTAAGAGATATCCAATTAAGTGTGCTCGACTGTCTGTCTGTGATCTTTTCCAGTTGAAACCCTAATATATATCCTGTTAAGGTCTAAGAAAGTTAAGAATCTGTTTCTCAGGCCCTCCCGCATGGTCATTTTGGCTGCTGCATGCTCTCTTTTTTATAACCAATGCAAACTAAAAAAAATAAAAATTAAATGGTTTATGTCTGATATTTTACCCAAGTTAATAAAATTGATAAAATTTCCCTTGAGTGCAACTAGGCTTTGCAATGCTTTAGCATTGCAAAGCCTTCTTGCACTCAAGGGATGAAATACACCACCACCCATGCTATTCTGTAGATTATGAGGCCTAAAACATAAAACAAACCAAGGATATGAACTTTTGATGGCAAAGAAATAATTATAAGAATAAAAAATAAAATAAAGAACCGTCTTCATGCAATTTAAAAAAAATGGCCAGAACATGAGTATACAATTAACAGGAATTGGGGCATTTTCTTATTTTCTAGTTATAAACTGAGCATTTTTTCATTGACCTCTGTCAAACAAGATTCACTTGTAATAGATTAAATGTATATATATATTGGATGTATTGAGACCAAAAATGTCTATAAATGTGGAAATTTAGTGGAGTGATACTTCAACAGGTTACATGATTTTTTTTTTAGTTAACAGGAGTTTACTCTATAACCTATATTCATTTAGCAGGTAAAATTTGTAACGAAGGTATTATAAATGGTTTGGTGCTTTAAGTTATACACAATTAACAGTGTTATTCAATTAAAAGATATGCAATTATGTTTACTAGACTATAGTAGAGCTGGGCAGTATACAAAATGTTTAGATCCCAAGGCAGATAGCTAGGTGCTTCTGCAGTTTTTTCCCCCACAAATGTGATCAGTTACCTTGGTTTTAAGCTTCACCATATAAAGGATTGGTCAAATTCAGGTCTTCTTACCTTATCCTCTATCAATCATGTGGACCAACTAACCTTACTTCATTGACACAATTACAAGGTTTTAGTGTTTTTCATTAAAATCTGTGATTGTCTCCACCTTAACTGGTAGATTACTGGAAGTCCATATTCAGGCTTTATTCTTAGGTACATGAACAACAACTGAAAGGCTTCATACTCTGTGGGTGTGCTTCATATTATCTTTGAAGTGAAATTATTTCAACTGTAAGGATTTTCCTTGTTTGGCACTCTCCCATAAATTGCAACATGCCAAATACAAGTGAATATATTTTGATGACCGGAAATAATTTAGCACTCTACCAGTTCATTTCCAGCTGATGATTTCATTTTATGTTAGGAAATAAAATAATTCCCATGTTTGTTTTATCATCATCAGTTAGTTATCATCACTCCTGCGGTGCTTTTTCAGCATGAGCAAATTATTTTATGTGCTAAATTTTTGGCCATTTTGGATGTTTTAATGCCAAATTAAATTGTAGAGCAGTTGGCTAAATTGGCACCTGACACTGTAACACTGTAAATCATATATATGTGGTGTAGTATCGGAATCAGGCCAATTTTGGTATTGAAAATTAATCTGACCATAAGCACAAAATAGATCTGAAGTTCAGAACATTTACCAAAAATGGTTGACATGAAAAGTGTGTGGAGTTAATTATTTCCAGATATACTGACATAAAAATATGGACATGTACATTGAATTCAAACTATTAGAATAGGTAGTGACCGTGGTAATGCAACAGATGTATTCCTTTACCTAAAGCACACAAGCTATTCGAGGGCCATTCCCTTTGAAACTTGGTGCGCATGTTCACCACCATGGGAACCTGTGCACATGTCATTATAGTTTTGATGGGACTATTTTTGCTAGAGTTGTGCCCCTTTTCTACTAAGACTAATTTAACTCATCAGTCTGAATTTTGTCAAGAGATTTTCTCAGAGGTTTATGGACAAATTCTTTCGAAACTTGGTATTTGTGCTTACCACCTTCTGAACCTGTACATGTGCAGTTATAGTTCCAGTGGGTCTATTTTTGCCAGAGTTCTGTCCTTTTCAACTCAGAATAATTTGCCTCATCAGTCTAAATGTCGTCTGGAGATTTTCTTGGAATTTTATGAACCAATTTTTGCATCACTTGGTATGTATATTCACCACCATGTGAGCTTGTGCACCTGCAATTATAGTTCAGGTTGTACTATTTTTGCCAGAGATATACCCCTTTTTGACTTTGAATAATTTACCACACTGGTCGAATTTTGTCCAGAGATTTCCTCGGAGGTTTATACACTAATTTTGTCGAAACTTGGTATGCATGATCACTGCCATGGGAACCCTTGCACCTGTGGTTATAGTTCTGGTCGGACTATTTGTTTCGAGAGTTATGCCCCTTTTTGACTTGGAATAATTTGCTGCGTAAGTCTGCATTTTGTCCGTGGATTTCTCAGAGGTTTGTGGACCAATTCTGTTGAAACTTGGTGTGCATGTTCATCACCATGAGAAACTGTGCAACTGTGATTATAATTTTGGTTGGACTGTTCTTTCTGGAGTTATGCCCCTTTTTAACCTTTCAAATTTCACATTTTTGTCATTTCGGTTTTTGGACGATAATTTGAGTTTGGATTTGTCGGTCCGATCCATACTTGGTCTGTGACTCAGTCATACTACAATACAAGTTCAGTTCAAATTGGGGTTCTGCTTTTGTAATCACTGTACTGACCATGTACCTCTAAAAAGGGTTGATTGAAAACAGTTAGCCCTGGTTGAGGGCTAAATGTTTTTGGTGGTCTGAATTTGTTCATCAAAATCTGTTTTAATACAAATTACTGGAGAGTGTCCACAGGCAGAAATTGTTTTTTTATATATACAAAATGTTATTTGCATTTGACCGAATATGGAACATGAGCAAAGAAAATGTTGGCTTTTGCCCTGGTACCTTCATTTATTTGAAAGGCTTCTAGCATTCAACCATTTGAGGTGGCCTTTTGTTAGTTTGTCTTAATTTCTAATTTGTACAAGTCAGCACATTCATTTCATTTTTAGAGCATGCATATAATTTTTTAAATTTTTTTTGCAGATTGCCACTCTACCAGGAATTGCATTCTGGTCAGGAATGAGAAAGCTGAAAATGCTCCATCTCCATGACAATCCACTGGGAAAATATGAAATTTTGCAGAACTTGGCCACTTGTCCCGCTTTGATAGCCTTAACATTGTTTGACACTCCAATCAGTATTAAACGAAACTACAGACATCATGTGGTAAACAGTATTTGGTCTCTGAAAGCATTAGATTATCATGTGATATCTGATGAAGAGATAATCGAAGATGCCATATTTGGAGGAAAATTTGGTGCTCTTTCAAAAGCTTTTAAAATTGATCTCTGTCCTTATGTTCCACAGGTAAGAAATGATTAGGTAATAAATTTGTTAGCTCACCTAACTGAAAGTCACAGTGGGCTATTGCCAAGTTAGAAAATAAGCAGACTGTCATCTGCAAAATGAGGTCCCCAGAGGGTAAATTTAGTGATGCTACCCTTTACCTTTTAGCATCACTAAATTTACCCTCTGTGAACCTGTCTGAATCGGGGTCTCAAAACTAAACAGAAAGAGGTACCCAGAGGATAAATTGGCCCACTGTATGGGATAGCATCATCAAATTCACCCTCTGTGGACCTCATTCTGCAAATGTCAGACTGCTTATTTTCAGGCCTGACTATAGCACATCATCTGTGAACATAGTATTCACAGCATTTCCTACCCCCCCCCCCCCCCCCCCAAACCGATGTTAGTGAAATTTGATGTTGTTGTTTTGTCTGCCATCGCATTCTTATTTTGTTCAAATCAACTTGTCCCACCACATTGGGAGAAAGTTTGAAAAAATACCCCCAAATTTAAAAAAACATCCTCTCATGAACATGTATGCATGATGACTTTTGAGATGTAGAATAATGTTTATTCAAATGAAGTTTGTAGGGCAGTGTATGTGATTGTAATGAGAGGGGGCAAGTTATATGGCCCCAACCCAAATTTCTTTTTCTGAACTGATGGGCTAATTTGAACCAATTTGGTATGTGGTATTACTGAGTCGTAAGTACTTGATTCATGCAAAAAAAACATTTTTTCATATCCTGGTGGGGACCTCAACAGCTAGAAACTGAAATATTCTTAATTACCCCAAATTCCCAGAACTGTTATTTGGTATGTTGCATCCTTTGGACCTGTAGAAACGAATGGGAAAAAAAAAACAGTTGCTATCAGTTGTGTCATAGAATACCATATGGGGAATCGATAAAATGCAGCATATTTTCAAAAATAAAAAAAATCTTTCTCCAGAACAACCAGTCAGAATCCTTTGATATATTGCATACAACATCATTAGGGGGATCAAATGCAAGTTGATTCAAATGAAGTCCCTCGGATGTTATTTGGTCTCCATACAGGAGCCCGAATTTTAACTCTATGGGAAATCTGTAAAAATCTTCTTCACACCCACCAGTCAAAATGTTTTCATATCTTTGCATGTACAGCATCCATGGGGAGGGCAGGTTCAAATTTGTTCAAATCAAATCCCTCAGTTCATTTTTGGGCTTACACCATATTGAGCCTCTCTGGGAACCTAAATTTTAACTTTGTGCGATATGAGAAATATTTCTTAAAAGTTTTCTTCTTTAGATCCATGTGTCAGAATTTTTTGATATTTGGTAGTATACAGTATCCTTTTGGGGGGCAGATTAGTTTGTTCAAATCCAGTTCCTCACTTAATATTTGGGTTCCCTGTGGGAGTCTGAATTTTAAGTTAGTGCATTATGAGGAATAAACTTTTAAAATATTCTTCAGATTCTCAAGTCAGAATCTTTTGATATCTGGTATACAGCATCTTTATGAGCTTCAAATTCAAGTTTGTTGAAAGCAAATTCCAGGGTATGTATTTGGCCTCCTATGGGAGTCCAAATTTTAACTTTGTGCAATATCAGGAAATTTCTTTAAAAATTATCTTGAGATCCATCAGTCACAATCTTTTGATATTTGGTTGACAACATTGTTATGGGGATCAGATTGAAGTTTTTTCAAAGCAAGTCCCTGGATTATTATTTGAGCTGCTTATCAGAGCCCAAATTATAACAGAGCAATATAAGGTTAATTCATTTTAAATCTTCATCTCCAGATACATTTTTTAATGTTTGGTGTACAACATACTTATGGAGGGCAGATTAAAGATTGTTCAAATCAACTCCCTGGGTTCATACTTGGGCTCCCTGTTGCTTCAAAACCTTCCTTATTGCTTCAAAAATCTTCTTTTTCAGATCCATCAGGCAGGATCTGTTTAATATTTGGCACATGTTTGTAGCATCCCTAGTGGGGTCACATTCAAGTTTTTTTTAGATCAAGTTCCCACCAATTAGGCCATCAATGATGTAAATTGCTAATTTTCCTGTTCATATGAAGTATTTGTAATATTGCAGTTTTCTTGTTGAAGATCTGAGATGTTTGGCGGTGCTTGTTCTCCCAATCCACTGTCCCAATCAGTGTAAAAGAACAAAAGTAAATGACTAATTATTAAAAATCAATAAATCTCTTTGTGAAGAATCGATGGGTCTTTGTCAGGTGAGCACATCAGGGGATTTGGGAGGGGGAAACTTTAAAACTGATTTGAAGGATATTAAGTCACCCCAAAAATTCACTCAACTGACATCCTCTGCTGCCTATCTTGCAGGAAACTGAAAAACAGGGATTTACAATTCTAGGCCCTTGTAACAACCAACCATTTTTCAGCATTACTGGAAATTGGGGCATTATTTCTGTGGTAGCAACAGAGCTATAAATAATTACATGACCTCATTCCTCTGCAGTGTTAACTGGCCGTAGATGCTAATTAAATCCTTCTTTAAACAACTTTGTCAGGTAAGAGTCAAAATCCCCCTGGGGACTCTAGCTTTCTCCCAATCCAACACATCATGTCAGCCTCCACCTAACATAATTGGTAAATAATGACACATGGAATGTTTTTTACAGCTCTGAAGAGAGGCGAGGGCACAAGTGCCTTATCAATTAGCCCATTCACACACGTGTCATTCTGTGTTTATTACCCGCCTTCAAGTTTTTAAAAACAATTATTACAAGGACACTCAGCAATTCATTTGACAACTATCAACAAATAGAACACATTTTATCGCCAACCAAATTTGCTCACTCATACTCTTCCTTTTCTTCTGGATATTCATTATCCCCTCATATATCGACTGTATTTCTTCTCTGCTATTTCCTCACAAATTAAACTCGCCATATCCTTCAATTTTAGACATTTTATTTAGTTATTTTGCAATTGGCTCAGTTTGGGGTGATCAATCGTTTGCTCAATGATTTCTGTTGGATTTTCATTTTCCACATGGTTTAGTGTTGCTGTAGATGGGGATTTCAAAGAACAGGCATGTAATAAAAACTTTGCAAAAATCACTTGGATGGCTTCACAATGATCTTTGTAATGTCACAGTTTATTCATCAGCCATAACATGGCAATGTTAACAGATCTGTAGAAACATTTCTGTTTTTTTCTTTTGATATATTGTTTGCAACCTAGTAGAGTGAACAGCCTTTAGTATTTAACTATTACAGTTTAATTCTTTACCAGGGGGGGGGGGGGGGGGGGGGGGGCTCAGTAGATAGAGGTGCAGGCTGCAAGCCGAGAGGTCCTTGGTTCGAAATTTCACCTGCATCAACCCCGTTGTGTCCTTCGGCAAGACACTTCACCTCCATTGCCAACATGGGGGCACGGTGACGTTGCATACTAAGGAGTACTGCACGGTGATGGTGCACCTGTCTTCAGCCAGTGCTAACCCTGCTTGTGTGGAGTTAGTATTTTGGGGAGTTGACAGTTGCTTACTGTTGCTCGGTGGCTCTTTCCAGGTACTCCGGCTTCCTCCACCCGCAAAACTGTCGAGTTTATGATTAGCCATTGTTCAGAAATATGTGACCTTAAACACTAATAAATAAATAAAAAAATAAATAAATAAATAATTCTTTACCCTATTTAACAGCCATATATTTTTACAAATGGTATGGCTAATGGTTTGGGTTTTTGAAAGTTATAGACAGTTAATAGGGTTAAGTGGATTTTGACAGTATTCAATTAAGTGGGACCAATTGTAATTGGTTAGATTGTGAATGTTAGAAGTTCTCTCACTTTTCTGAAAAAGTTGACATTCACATGTTTCATGAATTGAAAATTTTTGTTTTGTTTTTTTGATATTCAGAATTCCAGTTATGTTCATGAGATGGATGCTTTGAATAAGCTTGAATGCAGAATAACTGAGATATTGGCTCACTACTCTCCAGTTGTTATCGTACAGCGTATTATAAGAGGTTATCTTGCAAGGAAGTCATCACCCTATAAGTAAGTGTACAATCTGACATTTTATGTTTTACCCTTAAATGCTTAGATTAATTTTATGATAATTGCTATCTTATTTTCATGTACACAGATGTAGATGACTTGGCAATGTTTCTGCATCATTATTGGCTGCCTGTGCAGGCAGCCAACAAAGATGTAAAAACATTCCTAAGATAAATGCATCCTACCGATTGAATTCTCAAGGAAGAATACACCTAGGGCAACTTCTTCGAAGCTAATGCGCCAGTCACACATTAACAGAAATGGCAAACATATGAGTAACGTTTGAGTAACGTAAAGACAATTTTTATCTGGTGGGAAATTTGAAATTGTCCGGTGAAGAATTGATTTTTGAACGGCCAAGAATAGGATATGCACAGTATATGAACAGAATATGGAACAGATAAACCAGACGATCAATGTATGAGGATCGAAAATTGCCAACGTAGAGCAACAAATGAGGAACTAACAACACCAGATGACAAACGAGTAACCAACAGCTGGCCACTGCAAAAAAAGAAGATGTAACGGATAGAACAATTTAGTGATGTATACTGAATGAACATCCACCGCACACGCAATGCAAAAATACCAAATATGGAATGATCATGGGATTCGGACACAGCAATCCATCACTTGAAAAACTGAGGTCCTAACTCTAGGGCAGCTGAAGATGGACTGACATGATGACCAGAGGACTTCATGTTTATGTGCCCTTGGCAGACTGCAATGCCACAGTTTTTTTCCTGTGTGTAGCCGTTGCATGTCCGCTAGTTTTCCGCCCGATTTGCAGTACATTTCCTGTGCATAATTAGACCTTTTGCATTTTGTTTGGTTTCTCCAGTTCTCGTCTGTTATTGTCCATCAGTCATCAGGTAATTGTGCGGTAGGCATCCTGTGGCTGTCCTGTTTGTATTCATGTATTGCCTGTTTTATCTGTTGCGTGTTCGGTAGTTGTTCAGAATCAAGCCACCGGAAAACCACAGGACAGCCGAAGGATACCTTAGGATAAGTTACAAACATGTACAGTATGTGCAGATGACAAAATGAATGAAAAATGAAGAAAGACCATATGCAAGTTTCCATTGAAACTCGCCAGAAATTTTAAACATGCTCAAAAATATTTCGGAGCCTCTCCAGACACAAACTGACAAGAAACGTCTGACGAACATAACGAACATGGAAAGGATAGAAAATAAACTTCAACAAACATCAACGGAGAGCAAAAATTCTTTTACGTTTCTCATACGTTTGCAATTTCCGTTAATGTGTGACTGGTGCTTAAAATGGCAGTTTGTGGCTGTATCTGAACCTAAGGATTAATGGGTGCAGCTCAACCATCATAGTGCTGATTTAGTGTAAAACCTGAGCATCATTTTGGTTCATCACATAATAAGAACAATGGTTATTGTCCCCATAGTAAAAGAGTGGGAACTTTAATGTGGCTACCTTGTGTCAATGTTTCTATGCATTTGTCCATAGACATCATGTACATTATGTGAACAATGTACTGTAATTCATTTCCTTTTAACAGGAGCCCCTCAGTAAGATATGGATAAAAAAAAAAGTACTAGAGTTATACCCGCTAGTAGTTTATTACCTCTTAACATCTTTGAATACCTTAATTCTTGCTCTTTCCTTCCAAAGATTTTGCTGTTGGAAAGAGTGTTGTGTGGCCGGGTGGGAGGACAATATTGTATTTTCAAACCAATTTTCAAACCATGCAGCTTATACCAAACTGGTTCAGTCATGGTTAGACTGCACCTGCTAATTCTTATTTTGGGGCAGATCTCTGACCATCTGGCAACTAGCCATTTTAAACTGGTAGAAAGCCAAATTATTTTTAGCCATCAAAATTTGCTCACAAGTCTTGGCCGTATTACAATTTATGGGAGAGTGCCTATACTCTCCCATAAATTGTAACAAGGAAAATTCATACAGACCAAATAATTTTGATTCAAAGATAATATGAAGGACACCCACAGAGTTTAAAGCTTCTGAGTTGCAGTACCTACACTCTATAGTAAAGCCCAAATATGAGCTTCCAGCACTCAACCAGTTAACAATCATAAGCAAAAGATGCACCTTTATATAGCTAAAGGTGTGTGTGCCAAATTTCAGTCATAGATAGTGGTGAATTGGGGTGAGTATACCCTCTCCCATCATTGGGAGCTAATTTATAATGGTTCATACAACAGGCGACTCACACAAGACCTATATCTGTATGCATAAGGTATGGTAATTTCCACAATAAAGCATTGAAATGTAACCTCTGGTAGTGGATGTCAATGTGTTATCACGGGTAATACTATGTCCACTGGTCATGGCACTTGTAAAAAAAATAGGGAGTGTATGCTGGCTGTGCTCTCCCCAATCCACCTGTGGTCTCAATTTTTTTTGCAAAATATAAACTGGAAATTAGATGGTGTGACCATAACAGTTCCAACAGAAATTGTAGATGCAACACTTTGCTGTATGTTACATGTGACATGCAGTAATGCTTTGCATTGGAAATTTCTGCCAGAAAATTTACGACCTCATTCACCCAACCCCTCTACACCCCACTCCTTAATATTAAAAAAAGTGTTCCCTTACTTGGAAATTTTTAAATATGGAAATCTCCTTGATTCTTATTGATAGTTATTTTCTCCACAATAATAGTACATGTTATAAGAATACATTTAAGTTTTTTTCTTTGGGTGGTTAATGATGACAGGTACCAGTAGTTTTTTTCTGTCATCCTGTACTCTGTACCTGACACAAGGATTACAATGTAATAGTTTGGTGTACCATTACTCCGAGAAATAGAATGTATTTTTTAGAGTATCCAGTTCATTTGAAGGAAATGGGTATGTGAATTTATGTGATCCAATTGTTAATTGTATACTGGTACGTACCTTACTGTGTTGCCATTTATTGGAATGCTCTCTACAAGGGATTATGTTTACACAGTATACCAATGGCCCAGACATAGCTGGTGCTAACTCTAGAATATCTAAGGCCAAACACAAATTTTGCACCCCAATCCCCAAAATTTGCATGCAAAACCGAAAATTAAAAGTCCTAACTGGTCCTCCGTACATTTACCCTCTGTGCATGCGCAGACGTCAGGAAGTGACCAGAATTGGCACCAACATCATTCTTTGTTTGGCCCTTGTCAGATAACAACAAACTGACTTTTGTGCTTTTTAAATCTCAATTAATAATGATGCCAGACACGAATCAATGGTTAAATTGGTGGACCCAAGGACATAATTTGATGAAGGAAGGGAGAAATGGTGGTTTGAAAATGTTCAGGGCTGTAATTTTATAATATTTATAAAAATTAGTTCATGTTCCCTAATTTCGGGACATGGGCCTGACGTCATCATTGTTGATAATTATTTTTCCACTGTTGGTTATGTATTCCTTCCCTAACCTCCCTTGATCCCCCCAGTTAAACTCCCAAGCTTTTTGGCTTGTTTTTTTAAATTTTTTATATAAAATTTCTTGGGAGTTTAACGTGTTATACAGAAAGTTTTTTATGTATTTCCCCAGGGTTACATCCTCACCCTTAGGGTGTTTAGGCATTTTTAGTCATGCATCATACATCCAATGAATCGTTTTTTCTTCTGATGAAGATCTTGCCTTACATTGGATAGTTCAAAAATCTGTTACTGACTTAGGGCCGTGTTGCCTGGGGTCTCGTTTCCTGTTTTCAGTTTGACGTTGTTTACATATTAGCAGGGTTTGTTATTTATGTGTAGGTTCCTATTTTTGATATGGTAGGTCTGTTGTAAGATACATTATACAGTCCCATAGTGTGGCAGTTAAGTTTTGGGAGTTAAAAATTAATTTCGTCCACACTTGGGCTCTTTTGGAATACATTTGGGCGCTTCGTTCCCTTTGGGAATTTGGGCTCTTGTCAAAACTTTTCGAAAAAATTTTTTTGTGTAAACTGTTTTTTGATTTATATTTTGAATGTTTTTGTTATGTATCTTTTTATTTGTATTTAATGTGGAATTGGTGGGAGTACGATCAACTTAGTCTGCTTCATTATTTAGGCATATTGCTCTTTAAGCAAGGTGAGGAAGACTTTCCTCTTATTTTCATGTAGGTTGCCTTACTTGCAGTTGATGTACTTATACTAATTCTTGTTCATATGTATCGCATGGGATGACAAACATTGATGACAGGTGTCATTGTGCGTTGTTAGCAAGGGACCACCGCCAGTCCTCTCGCGATGAGAGGCTGCTACGGGTCCTCTCGCCCTAAGGTCGCTCTAGTTTATTAGTTTATATTTACAGAGGAACAAGAACATGGTGATGTTTATGTGATGTTGTCAGATAGTGTGCTTCCGTCACCGTATTAAATAGTCAATCAGTGCTAGCGGTAAAAGTGCTCATGAATATTAGACAGGGCAATAAACCACAGTGTGGTTTCAAATCCGTGTTGCCAGCTAGCTCGACCGGTGAGGCGGTACATCGCCTGAGGGTACCGTGATGCCGGTGTGTCCATTGCAGTCAAGGAGAATAGAAAGGGTACAGCGAGCACTATAATATAATATCAATATAAAGCTCACCCTGCGACGATGGAAAGGAAGAAGCCGGCAAGTTCAGCAAGAAGCTCGGCAAGGTCTGAAGGACCGTGAACGAGAGAGCCCCCCCCCCCCCCCTCTCTTTTATTATAACATCTGGGGCCAGATGTTATGGATCGGAACTTGCATCAGTTGGAACATACGTCCACGCCTCCTGTCTGGGATGCTTCGTTCAGGTTACAGCCGGGGGCGGTTATAATTATGGCTTCTTCAACGTCTACCAAGCACACACGACCGCACCTTAGCTACGTGACTTCTGATATCCAGCCTGCATCGCCGAGAAAGTCACTCTTCGTCAGAGAAGTCACACCATACAGTAGCCAAAGAGACGAGGCCTCATTTATAGGGACGTCCGCAGAAAAGAGCCATCTCGGACACACTGTCCCAGGAGCAGCCGGCGGCCATGCGACAGAAGACAGCTGCTCCTTAGGTCTCCGTAACGGACTTGTTGTCGTAGATTGCACAGCTCATCACAGCATCCCAGCAAATGCAGAAGCAGATGATGACAGTCTCAGAACTTGAGCTGTCGGAAGGTGCTGGGTCAGTCCAGTCATCTGCGCTTTCAGATGCCGATGACCGTGAGTATAATCTGATTCAGTTGGAGGATGAAAGGGATTTGGAGGAGAATTACCCTTCCCTTTCGGAACAGCAGGGTGGCGATAGCGCTTATGCATCGATACTTCCCTGAGTTTGTTCCTGAGAATCAGAATGCTGCAACAGCTCAAAAGTAGCACTATTCAATAGCTTAGATGAGGCCTCATATATCGGGACGTCCGGAGAAAGTGACTTCTCGGACACACTGTCCCGGGAGCAGCCGGCGGCCAGAAGACCACTGTTCCTCAGGCCTCCGTTATGTTTTTGCTGATGCAGATGCGCAGCTCCTTGCAGCATCCCAGCAAGTGCAGTAGCAATCGACAGCAGTCTCAAAATCGGCGCTGTCGCATGGTGCTGGGTCGGTCAAGTTATCTGTGCGTTCAGATGCTGTTGACCGTGATTTCAACTGATTCAGACGAATGTTGAAGGGATATGGAGGGGATTTACCCTCCACATTCAGAACAATACAGGGTTGAGAGGATTTATTCCATCAACACTACCCAGAATGTGTTCCAACGAATCAGAATACTGCGTCTTATTACAAGAAACCGCTAGCGTTGTTGCACGCTAAATTATCCGGAAAAAGCGAAGGAATGTCTTTTCCAGTTAAGTATGGACAGGTGTCGCAGGCTTTTGGCTTTTTAGACGACTCCACATTCAACTTTCCAGTGGAAAGAAGTAAGGCGGTTTCTTGTCATCTTCTGTAGTTCCGCTGGTCAGAAAACAGTGAAGATGTATTGAGAGTTCCTCTGCATTTGAATGAGTAGGCTAAGGACCTAGCTATGGCCTTACTTTCGTCATTCATTATTCGCTTGGTTACAATTGAGACGGCATTTATTCATTCAGAGCGAATTTAGACTCACTGTATTACGCAGATCACCTTTAAGAACTGTGACACAATGTCTCTACGGAAAGGAATTGGAGGACATTTGTACCTCATTTAGAGTCCTTTCCAGGGCTATATATTTATCACGTATAACTCTGTCTTAACAAGTTGCTAATTCGGAGTTAAATAGATGTGACAGAGCCCTTGCGTCGTCATCCTTAATAGATGACAAGGTGAAAAACTCTCTTAGAGTCACTCCGGTTTCCGGACACTAACTTTTTGACGATAAGCTTTCATTGGTTTTTTACCAAGCTACAAAGAAAGCATCAATACTCTGCTCCTCATGTCGACGTATAATTGACCCGCATTAGCAGAAAGGAGTAAGGGAGGATGTCCTAGACAGAAGGTCGCGTATAAGGACTCCTCGTGAGGGTATAGTTAACTCTCCTATAATTACTCTAGGGATCGTCATATAGTGACTCGGATATGGGGCTTACATCTGATAAAGACTTCCGGTCAGACGCCCCTAAACTGCTGGGTCGAGGCTCTTCACGAATGAGACGCAGTTCCTTCTTCCGTAGGCCTCGCAGGTGCTACAGGTGTGAGTTAGGACCTCTGTTGTTTTGCGGTTGACGGATGGTTATCAAGATTAGCATCTGGATAACTGTTATGGAGACTAGTAGTTCAGAAGTGTGGTTTCTTAAGGCCTGCAGCTATCCTTCCGAGAGAACCACAACCAAATTAATGTCTGATGGACAATGCTTCCATCTATCCTTGCATAAGAGTCTCTCCAATCGGAGGTAAAGGTTCTCTTGACAATGATGTTAATAGAGGTCATCGAGAATCAAGATTCTCTGGAATTCTGTAGCCACCTGTTACTCGTACCAAAGCTTAAGAGCTCGTTCCGACAGATAATAGACTGGAGCTTGTTAACAAGTTTATCAAAGCCCTAAAAGTTTATTTGTGATTATCATTTAGTCGGTTAAAATGAGTGTTCGAGTGATTGACTATGCTATAAGCATAGATCTAAGGATAGCTTTGGTCCGGAGATAGCACTCTGCACTGTCACTCAAATATTAACTTGGTAATGTCTCATAATAATCTGGTTTGGCTGCCATTATCCAAAACGAATTAGTTTTATGCGACTGATGGAGATGTGCTGAGCAGCTGTGCATCTTGTTTAGATGGGTTGCTAACTCACACGTCCCCTCCAGTTATTCTTACACAGAACTGGAGTGTGACAACGCATTCACTCAGGACCAGTATTGTTTTCACTCAGGACCAGATATAGTCCCTCCAGTTATTCTTACACAGAACTGGAGTGTGACAACACATTCACTCAGGACCAGTATTGTTTTAACAGATATAGTAAACAAAAAGGTCCATATTGAGGCAGATTTTCAGTGGTTAACTCATTAGTTCCGCTGCAACTGCCAGATCCGGCTTTCACGATTATGACGGGTATGAGTCAATAGTTTGGGGCACGACCCTGAATCCTACAGACTATAAATGCAGGGGTCTGAGACCCTCGGTTCCTGTAGAAACACATAATCATCAAGAATGATGTCAATATTGTTAGCACTACATCAATGCGTTCACGCTTGTTCAGAGTTTGTTGAACAACTCAATAGTGGTAGCATTCTTCAGGAACCAGGGCAGCACCCATTCACTTTTGTTATAATACCTAACGGAAAATCATTTTCCTGTTCATCTCTTATCCATCATATACCGGGGTCATCTGAACGTACCACCAGACTCGCTCCTTGGAAAGGTCGCCTGTTTCATATGTATGGACGCTCAACATGCGTTTATTTGTTTTGCTACCAGTGGGATCACCCCATAATTCTTTAGTTTGCGACGCACCGGAACAATTGTTACCATCATTTGTGTCGCCATGCCCAGATTATTGAGCGCAGTCAGTAGATGCTCTGCAAATTCATGGGGAGGAATAATAGGCTATGCGTATCCTCCTATTCATTTGATTCAATAGCTTATGTTTAAGTTTAAACAGTGAATCCTGCTGGTAGCACCTCTGTTGTCACAGAAATCTTGGATCAATATTCTCAAGTGTCTGTTATGTGACGCTCCCCAGAAGCTTTCTCCATGAGAGGGTCTTCTTTCAGGGGATGTTTTATTCTTCACATTCCTCTCCGTCCATAGCGGCATATGGAGTCGATTAGACGTGAGGGAACTATTGCGGTTCCTATATTTCTTTTTTTTATCTTAACTGACACATGTACGATTAAATAATACGGGTGAGGGGATTTTGTTACGACTTCGAATTCCCGCCTCCCCCCCCCCCCCCCCCACCACCATGAGAGAACCATTGCGGTTCCTATATTTTTCTGTTGTTAACTGACACAAGTACGATTGAATAATGCGGGTGAGGAGATTTCGTTATGACTTTGAATCCCCCCCCCCCCCCCCCCCCCCCCCCACCCACGCAGACACTTCCTTACGTGTTATATGCAATTACCGGGCATGACGTAGTTCTCTTCCCGCAAGCTTTATTTATCGAGTACATGCATTTTATGCATTTATGTAGTGTTCTGTGGCGACCTCATGGGCTCATCCGCATTTTAGCTGAATGAATGCCCTATTATTTTGGTTGATTTGTTATATACAAGGGTTTATTTATAAATCATCACAATTAAATTGCTACTCTTGAGTACCTCACAGGCTGCATAACCAGTTAACTGGTAGAGTGCTGGAAGCCCATATTTGGGCTTTATTCTGAAGTGACGGTACCCCGCAATTTAAAGGCTTCATATTCTGTGGATGTGCTTCATATTGTCTTTGAAATGATATTATTTTATCTGTTGGGATTTGCCTTGTTACAATTTATGGGAGAGTGCCCACTGGCACTCTCCCATAAATTGTAACAAGGCAAAGATGCACAAACAAATTTTAAGGACCAAAAATAATTTAGCACTCTACCAGTTAACTGGTATTCAGATGATTACATGCTAATATTTATGCGCTCGTGCATTATTATTATTAGGCTAACGCTTTATTGTATTTGGTGGACCTTGAAATAATAATCTATTTTGGGGGCGGTCTGTGTAGGAGCCTGTTAATCATACCTATGTACATCTCTAGATCCAAGTTTCTATTTTGTTTGGTACTCATATTACACATGCTTTTACGATAACAGATATCAGATTGTTCATGTTGGAGAGTGTTGTAATGGAATTTATTGTACAGTGGCCGCCTATGGATTATGTAGGAAGTGTGTTTTCTCTTCAGGAATCGTTCAGTGTGGCTTGATTAGATATGTGTATGTTATATTTTTATATATCACCGGTTTTCGACGTATCTGTCTATGTTGTCTGCAGTGTATGCTATTTACTGTTCAATATTAATTTCCAGGATTGTCGCTATAGCCATAATGTCTGAAGTAATGTTAAGCACCATTTATTAATCTTGAATTAATACCCGAGTGCCTGTTCGATGATTAATTATGTTGCTGGGTACTGCTCTTGTTGTTAGCTCACCTGACTGAAAGTCAGGGTGAGCTATTCTGATCACTTTTTGTCCATTGTCCGTCGGTGGTGTTTGAGCCTCTCTCTCCTAAACCACTTGCCACATTTTAATTAAATTTCATGTAAGTAGGGGTTATATAGGGGCATTTTGATATTTTTATACTGTACCAATGACCCAGACTTAGCTGGTGCTAACTCTAACAAAACCAGGGCCAAACACAAATTTTGCCCCCCAATCCCCAAAATTTGCATCTAAAACCAAAAGAAATCATGTCCTATAGGACCTCCCTAGTTCGCCCCTACTGCGCATGCGCAGTGTCAAGGACGTTCCGAAATTGGCGCCAATTATCATTCTCTGTTTGGCCCTTCATCAGTCAACATCTCACTGATCTTTGTGCTTGTAAATCTCAGTTTAAAGGATGCCAGACACGTAATTATTGGAGAAATGGTGATTCTAAGGAGGATATAGAAGGAGGAGAGGAAAAAGGAGTGACAAAAAATAATCAGGGCTGTACTTAAAATTTTTTATGAAATTATGTTAAGTTGCCTATTTTCGAGGCATGGGCCTCTTGTTGTCATTCTTGCTAAAAAGTTGCACTGTTTATTCAGTGTTTCCTCTCCCCTGGTCTTCTAAGTCCCCCCTTGCAATTCTCCCATGCTTTTGGCATATTTTTGAGAAAGATCATTTCTAAAATTCTCTTGGGAGAGTTGCTTGGTTACAGAATGTTTTCTGTTATTTTCCCCTTAGTTACGTTTTCACCCATGGGTGTATAAACGTTGTGTTCTGCATCTTCCATCTGATGTTCTGCAGATTCTCCCCTGGGAGTCTCTGTCTTGCATCAGATAGAGTGTAATTTTGATGACTGATTTCGGGCCAGTTTTTTCAGTGCCTGGAGTCATGTTTTCTGGTGTTTTACACTGTTTGTTTACATTGGCAACAGTCTCTTTTGAGGAGGGCTGTTTGCCTTTGGTGTAGTTTATCTCACTATAAGATACATTTCTATTATCCGTAAGTGTTGCATTAATTATTTAATATAAATTTAAAATTTTTGACCACACTTAGCCATCGGATCCATCGGGGCTCAACGTTACTTTTCAGAAACTTGGGCTTCGCTGAAAAAATATTTTTCAAAAATTATTTTGATTTGCAATTGTTTTTTCATTATTAATGGATCATGTTATTATGTATCTTTATGTCAGGGGTTTGTGCGAGTAACTAGGACTTGTTGTTGACTTTTCACAATGAAAGGATATTGTTCAAATTGTAATAGGAAGAAATCTTCCTCTGACTTTCATGATCATTGTATTAATTGTAGTCAGTGTTCTCGCACTAATCCCTGTTCTATATGTCAATATTGGGATGACAAACATTGGAAACGTGTGTCACGGTATGTTGTTACTGGAGAAAGGGCTATGCCGGCTCTTTCTCCGCAAGGTCACTCTACTCTCTCAGTTTCTATTTCAGAGGAACAAGAACAGGGTGATGTTTCCATGTTATCTTCCGCAAGTGCGCTTCCGTCGTCACAAATGAATACAGAGCTAGCGGCAAAAGTGCTCATGGAGATTAACAAATGTCGTCCGCTAGCTCGCCCGGCGTAGCGTCCATTCACCGAATGGTTCGGCAGCCGGGTTTGTCCGATGCGGTCCAGGAGGAAATGTTGGGTGATGCGAGCACTATAAACATTCAACGTGCACACCCAGTGACGGCGGATAGCAGGCGAGATCGGAGGAAGCCTTTGAGTCCGGTTCCTAGCTCGTCCAGGTCCAGCCGCGCCGCGAGCGAGAGAGGCCCCTCTCTCGTACAACAACATCTGGGACCAGATGTTGTGGTACAAAATGTGTCTTTAGCGGAGCATACGTCCGTCGCTCGGGACGCTCCGTTGTATAGGCAGTCCGCGGAGACTGCTCAGGCTTCTTCCTCTCGTCAGCGCACACAACCGCACTTTGGCTGCGTGACCGCCGATATTTTACCAGCTTCGCCGATCAAGGATTCTTCGGCGACCAGGTCACACCATCCGGCAGCTAGGGACACGAGGCCGATGGACTCCGGACGTTCGCATAGAAAAAGTATGCGGGAGCCATCAGATGCGGAGCTGCCCTCGGCGAAGCAGCGAAAGACTGCGCCTCCGCAGGTCTCGATGCCGGACGTACTTGTGCAGATAGCACAACTTATCGCAGCATCCCAGCAGCCGACAGAAACGGTGTCGGATCGGGAATTATCCGACGGCGCTGGGTCGGTACGCTCCGCCAAAGCATCGGGGGCGGACGACCGGGAGCATCATGAGGTCCGACCGGATGGTGAAAGGGATACGGATGACTTGGAGCTATCCCTTTCGGAACAACATAAAGCTGCCGTGGACTTCATCCGTCACTTTCTCCCTCAAGTTGTTCCGTCGGGCCAGACTGCTGCGGTTCCGGACAAGAGGATTATAGCGTCATTGGACTCTGAATTTTTTGAGCGGTTCAGGGACATCGCTCCCGAGTTTCCGGCTCAGTCCAATAATGTTGCAAGAACATTTGAATTATTGAACGATGCTATATTTAAACTTGCTTCCAAAACGGGGAAAGCAGGTTTCTTGTCCGCCAATACTCTCAACCTGCCTTTCATTAATGCAACGAATAAATTCGACACGGCAGGACAGGGTATTCCGAGAGTTCCTCTGCGTATGGACGACGAGGCGGAAGACTTGGAGCTATCATTACTGTCGTCGGCGTCTATTCCAACCGCGGTGTTGGAAACAGCTATTTCGTCTAACAGAGCCAGTTTAGATGCCTTATCTTACGCAGATCACCTTACTAAGGCGTTATCACTGCGCCTTCAAGGGAAAGAATTTCAGGATATACAATCCTCTTTAAGACTTCTTTCAAGGGCAGTAACTTATTCCACGTGTAACTCCGCCCTTTCAGTGGCAAACCTGGAGTTGGTTAGACGTGACGCAGCCCTAGCTACATCCACACTCGTGGATTCTAACGTGAAGAACTCTCTCAGAGTCGCTTCGGTCTCCGGAGAACTTCTCTTTGACGGCAAGCTTTCTGCAATTTATGATAAAATTACAAAGAAAGCTTCGGATTCTCTGTTGTTCAAATCTGCTTCTAAGAAGTCGGATACGGCAGACAAGAATAAGACAGGCATTTCTGGGTCTAATGCGCCCAAGAGAGGTTCCTATAGAGGTTCCGGTGCGTCCTCTTGGTCTTATTCGAGAGACCGTCAAGGTAGCGACTCACGTTCGGGACGTCCTTCGGGCCGGGACAACCGGTCGGACGCCCCGAGGTCGACGGGACGAGGTGCGGGTCGTGGAGGACGTGGTTTCTCCTACCGCAGGCCTCGCAGGTCCAGGAGGTGATGGCTTAAACCTCTATCGCGTACCGGTTGGCGGAAGGTTGTCGAGCTTTTCACAAGAATGGGCGTCGATTACGGACGACCCTTGGGTGAGAGGAGTGACTTCGGAAGGTCTAAAGATATCCTTCAAACGAAAGCCTCCATTAACTTGAAGTCCAAAATGGACTCAACTTCCGTCAAATCCGCAGAAAAGGGATGCTCTATTATCAGAGGTGCAGTCTCTTTTGATGAAGAACGCGGTAGAGGTCGTAGAAAACCAGGAGACTCCGGGATTCTACAGCCATCTGTTTCTGGTTCCGAAACCAGACGGCTCGTTCCGTCCAGTCATAGATTTGAGCTGGATAAACAAGCTGATCGTCGCTCCGAAGTTTTATATGGAGACGATTCGGTCGGTCAGAGCGAGTATTCGGGTGAACGATTATGCAACAAGCATAGATCTCAAAGATGCGTACTTTCACGTCATGGTACATCCGACATTCAGAAAGTATCTGCGCTTCGCAGTCCTAGGAGTGGTGTATCAATTCCGGGCGATGTGCTTCGGATTGAATCTAGCACCCTGGGCTTTCACTCGGGTAATGAACTCGGTAATGATCTATTTCCGAGCTCATTCGTCTGCGGTAACGTCGGCCTACCTGGACATTCTTCAGAGGTACGGCAACGAGTTAACGCTTCAGAACGATGTTCAGAATCTACTTCTATTGCTCCGACGTCTCGGTTTTATAGTGAACGAGGAGAAGTCGGATCTGGTGCCGTCCAAGTCATTCACACATCTGGGAATGAGCTTCGAGACGCACAACAATCTCGTTCGTCTGCTGTTAACCAGAGCGAAATTAGTCAGTTGTTATGCTCGCTATTGTCTGCACGCAGACAAAGTCACAGCGAGAGAATTTATGAGACTGATAGGTCTGTGCGGAGCTGCTGCGGATCTCATTCCGATGGGGCGGTTACGCACACGTCCTCTCCAAATTTTCTTGACTTAGAATTGGAGTGTGAAAATTCATTCGCTCGACATAGACGTTCTCTTGTCAGATCAAGTAAAACAAGAGATTCAGACTTGGGCAAACATTCAGTGGTTAACTCAGGGAGTTCCGCTGCAGTTGCCGGATCCGAGTTTTACCATTATGACGGATGCCAGTCAAACAGGTTGGGGTGCATCATTGATCCCAACGGATTCGAGATGCCAGGGTCTTTGGGATCTGCAATTCCTGGGCAAGCACATAAACATCAAGGAAATGATGTCAATTTGGCTTGCGTTACGTCATTGGATGGACATTATTCCCAATGCTCATGTCCAAATCCTATCTGACAATACGACAGTAGTGGCGTATATACGGAATCAGGGAGGCACTCATTCAGTTCCGTTGTTCAATCTAACGGAAAGAATCCTTCTGTTTGCGCTAGAACATCAGGTTCTTCTTTCGGTCCGTCACATACCGGGTTGTCTGAATGTACTAGCAGACTCCCTTTCACGAAAGGGTCACTTGTTGCCGTCGGAGTGGACTCTCAACAAACAAGTATTCAATCAGATTTGCTACCAATGGGAACGGCCAATGATAGACTTATTTGCGACACATCTCAACAATCAGTTGCAGACGTATCTGTCTCCGTGTCCGGATCCAAGAGCATTTGCAGTAGACGCTCTGTCGATCCCTTGGGACTGAATGTTAGGATATGCGTATCCTCCAGCGCCGTTAATTCAGCAAGTATTGCTAAAGGTAAAACAATCTCAGTGCAAGATTCTGTTGGTAGCATCTCTGTCTCCACAGAGACCATGGATAAATCTACTCAGGTGTCTGTTGTGGGACCTACCGCGAAAGCTTCCTCCACGGGAGGATCTTCTTTCGCAGGGGAAATCGCGTCAACTCCATCACAACCCGCAAGGTCTCAACCTTCACGTTTTTCCGTTGTGCGGTCCTTCTTGCATGGCAAGCACTTTACAGGATGAGCAGTGGACGCGATTTCTAACTGTAGGAGGACCTCCTCTTCGCTAAACTATGCGGCTAAGTGGAAGGTTTTTCGTCGTTGGTGTAGGGATCATTCTGTAGATATTTTTGATCCCTCTATACCAGACATTGCAAACTTTCTAGTATACTTGTTTGACGAAATCAAACTGCAGCCTGTTACTATTAAGGGTTATAGGTCTATGTTATCTGATACCTATGCACATCATGATAGTTTACAAATTGGATCTAATGTCTCTTTATCTAAGTTGGTTAGAAACTTCTCGATAAATAGACCCAGAACTCTTAGGTTAATTCCTAAATGGAATTTAGCTTGGGTTCTTCTTAAATTGAAGGAAAAGCCATTTGAACCTCTTGGGACAGTAGATTTCAAATTCTTATCTTATAAGACAGCTTTTCTCTTAGCTTTCTCTTCTGCTAGAAGAGTCAGTGAGCTTCATGCACTATCGGTGGATGATTCTCACTATCGTAGTGTTGGGAACACTATCACCTTCACTACTAATGTCGTTTTTTTAGCTAAGAATCAGGCTCCTAATAAATATCCGGAACCTATTGTCATTAAGGCTCTTCCGTCTTCAGACGGGCGTAGCCCTTTACTCTGTCCTGTTAGAGCATTACGTATCTATAAACAAAGATCTCAGTTTATCAGAAAGGGACGGAAACGTTTCTTTCTGTCTTTGATGCCTAATAGAAGGGACATTTCGGTCCATTCTATTGCTAGATGGATTCAATTAACTATCCGTACTGCTTATGAGAGTTTATCTTCTTCTCAGCAGTCTGTGCTTAAGATTTCGGCTCATGAAGTAAGAGCTCTTGCTACTTCTTGGGCTTACGCTAATAGTATTGCTATTACAGATTTAATGAAGGCTGCTTATTGGTCTCAGCCATCCACATTCACGAAGTTTTATCTCAGAAATATTGAGTCCATTTCTGGAGACCTGCATTGTTTAGGTCCGTTATCTGTTGCTCAGAATGTCGTCCACTAAACAGTTGCAACTATAGTTATGCAGGCTTTCTGTTCCGGCAGTGACTCCGTCCGGCTGCCCTCTTCGCTCTGGGCTATTTGACCCAGGGCAAGGGGAAGGGGGGGGGGGGGGGAGGGTGTTCCCTTAGGTCACCTGCTTTATAGTGAAAAGCAAGGGAATGCCTCCTCCAAAGTCAGTATTTCTGAGTCGCTTCCGGGATGGTTTTAAAGTGTAATATTAATGTTAAAATTCATTCATGTCATATTTTTAAAGTGTAGCTCGGTGTGAAGCATTTGTATATGTCAAGTGTCAAACGGGCGTTAATATACAATCCTCGGACACTTTTAAAAGAATATAAAGAGTCTCAATTCTCTGGACTAACTTTATTTATTGGCTTACTTTAAAAATAATTAGTATAAAGGGTTATACTGGATGTTAATAGAGAACATGAATGTTATTGTGCTCAATTATGAAGGGTATTGTATCTTTCTAATTTAACATTAAATAAGAAAGATACATGTAAAGCCTAATACTCCTTTTCTCCTTAAGGGGTTGCCTCTATATTATATAGTTGAGCTTATTGGATTTTCCTCTATGTCCTAGGCCCTCCAACCTTTTTACTATTCAGCTAAGTCTGGGTCATTGGTACAGTATAAAAATGTTAAAAAATTTATAGTAATTTATATATTTTTTATACTTACCAATGACCCAGACGGGGAAGGCCCTCCCAGGAGTTGGGAACTCTTGCCTCCCGCTGAGTACATAGCGCTGACCAGGCACTGCCAGTAAGAATAATTGGCGCCAATTTCGGAACGTCCTTGACACTGCGCATGCGCAGTAGGGGCGAAGTATGGAGGTCCTATAGGACATGATTTCTTTTGGTTTTAGATGCAAATTTTGGGGATTGGGGGGCAAAATTTGTGTTTGGCCCTGGTTTTGTTAGAGTTAGCACCAGCTAAGTCTGGGTCATTGGTAAGTATAAAAAATATATAAATTACTATAAATTTTTTAACTTTTATGCAAATTAGGTTCCGGCTCCTTGTTTAGAATATGTCTCCTCTATTACTGTATAGAGATACATACATGTAATTCCTAACTGTTCTAAGTTCCTTCATTATGGATTGCAGGATTGGAATAATTTCAGAAGTCTTAGGCCCTCCACCTATTTACGATTCAGCTATGTCTGGGCCATTGGTACACTGTGTAAAAATTTGAAAAATTAATAATAATTTGTATATTTTTATACTTAACAATGGCCCAGACGGGAAGGGCCCTCCCATGAGTGGGCACTCATACCTCCCCGCTGAATTATTATGTAATACTCTCTTTTAAAAAGAATGGTGTTGTCGCCAATTCCAGTCACTTCTTGACGTCTGCGCATGCGTAGAGGGTAAATGTATGGCGGACCAGTTAAGACTCCTAATTTTCGGTATTGCATTCAAATTTTGGGGATTGGGGGGAAAAATTTGTGTGTGGCCCTAGATATTTTCGAGTTAGCACCAGCTATGTCTGGGCCATTGGTAAGTATAAAAATATACAAATTACTATAAATTTTTCATATTTTTATACTGTAACCAATGACTCAGACTTAGCTGGTGCTAACTCCTAAAAATTCAGGGCCAAACACAAATTTTGCCCCCCCCCCCCCAGTCCCCCAAATTGGCATCCAAATAAAAAAAACTATTGTCCTATATGGTCCTCCATACTTTTACCTACTGCGCATGCGCAGTGTGAAGGAAGTACCGAAATTGGCGTCATGCCTCATTCTTTGTTTGGCCTTTCTGTCAGTAACATCTCACTGACTTCTGTGCTTATAAATCTCATTTAAAATGATGCCAGACACAATATCATGATGGAAATGGTGGATCCAAGGATGCAATAAGAGGATGAGAGGAAGAAACAGTGGATGGATATGTTCAGGGCTGTAACTTATAATTTTTATTGAAAATTATTCATGTTCCTTAATTTCGGGACCTGGGCCTGATGTTTTCATGCTTGCTGTGAAATCTCCACTGTTTGTTAAGTGTTTCCTCTCTCCCCCTTCCTTGAAACCCCCTAGTTAATCTCCCATGCTTTTGGAACATTTTTTGAAATTTTTTTCTTGAAATTTCTTGGGAGATTAGCTTAGTTACAGAATGTTTATTCTGTTTTCCCCATGGTTACGTCCTCACCCTTGGGGTGTTTAGGCATTTTTGGTCATGCATCTACCATCTGATGTATTGCAGTTTCTTCTGAGGAAGATTCTGTTTTACATCGGACAGTTTTAAGAATCGGTTATTGACCTTGGGCCGTGTTTTTAGCTTAACTTGACAAAGTCAAGATAAGCTATTGCCATCATGCGTGCGGAAGTCTGTTAGTCTGTTAGTCTGTGAGTCTGTTCACATTTTCCTTTAGCACAGGCTACACCCCACAGTTCTTGTCTGATCGTCACAAAATTTTATATGCAGGTTTGGGGTCATGTCTAGATGAGAACACCCATTTTGGTTGCGATCTGTCAACCGGTATGGCTGCCCGAGCCCAAAACCTGAAAACCATTAGCACAGTCAACAGGTCGTATTTATGAAGGGATTTCATTGTAACTTGGTAGGATGCCTCTGTATAACTCCTAGATGAGAACGTCCCCTTTTGGTCATGATCTGTCAACCGTGATGGCTGCCCAAGCCTGAAACCCAACATTTTTTAGCACAGTCTGCAGGTCATATTTAATATGGAGGGATTTCATTGTAACTTGGTAGGTTGACTTCATATAATGTCTAGATGAGAACGTCCCCTTTTGGACGTGATTGGGCAACTGTGACGGCTACAAGAGCCCGAAGCCTGAAAACCTTTAGCATAGTCTACAGGTCATATTTATGAAGGGATATCATTGTAACTTGGTAGGATGACTCAAAATAATGTCTAGATGAGAAAGTCTCCTTTTGGTCCAGATCATTCAGCCTTGATGGCTGCCCAAGCCTAGAAACTCTTAGCATAGTCCATAGGTCGTATTTATGTAAGGATTTCATTGTAACTTGTTAGGTTGACTCGATATAATGATGACATCCCCTTTTGGTCGTGATTGGTTAACTGTGACGTCTACAGGTGCCCGAAAACCTTGAGCACAGTCTACAGGTCATATTTATGAAGGGATTTCATTGTAACTTTGTAGGATCACTCCAGATGATGCCCAGATGAGAATTCCCCTTTTGGTTGCGATCATTCAACCATGATGGCTGCCCTAGCCCGAAGCCCGAAAAACTTTAGCACAGTTAACAGGTCATATTTATGAAGGGATTTCATTGTAACTTGGTAGGTTGACTTCATATAATGTCTAGATGAGAATGTCCCCTTTTGGACACGATTGGGCAACTGTGATGGCTACAGGGGCCCGAAGCCTGAAAACCTTTAGCACAGTCTACAGGTCCTATTTGTGAAGGGATTTCATAGTAGCTTGGTAGTGTCTAGGTGAGAACATCCCCTTTGGTCGCAATCATTCAGCCTTTATAACTGCCCGAGCACAAAAACCTTTAGCATAGTCTGTAGGTCGTTTTTTATGGAAGAATTTCATTGTAACTTGTTAGTTTGACTCGACATAATGCCTAGATGATGACATCCCCTTTTGGTCGTGATTGGTCAACTATGATGGCTGCAGGGGCCCGAAGCCCGAAAACCTGGAGCACAGTCTACAGGTCATATTTATGAAGGCATTTCATTGTAACTTTGTAGGATCACTCCAGATGATGCCCAGATGAGAATGTCCCCGTTTGGTTGCGACCATTCAACCATGATGGCTGCCCGAGCCCAAAGTCCGAAAACCTTTAGCACAGTCTACAGGTCATATTTATGAAGGGATTTCATTGTAACCTGGTAGGTTGACTTCATATAATGTCTAGATGAGAACGTCCTCTTTTGGACGCAATTGGGCAACTGTGATGGCTACAGGGGCCTGAAGCCCGAAAACCTTTAGCAAAGGTCTACAGCTCATATTTATGAAGGGATTTCATTATAGCTTGGTAGGATGACTCCAAATAATGTCTAGATGAGAACGTCCCCTTTTGGTCGCGATCATTCAGTCTTGATGGCTTCCTGACCCCAAAAACCTTTTGCATAGTCTATAGTCATATTTATGTAAGGATTTCATTGTAACTTGTTAGGTTGACTCGATATAATGCCTTGATGATGACAACCCCTTTTGGTCGTGATTGGTCAGCTGTGATGGCTACAGGGCCCAAAGCCCAAAAACCTTGAGCACAGTCTACAGGTCATATTTATGAAGGCATTTCATTGTAACTTTGTGGGATCACTCCAGATGATGCCCAGATGAGAATATCCCCTTTTGGTTGTGATCATTCAACCATGATGGCTGCCCGAGCCCAAAGCCCGAAAACCTTTAGCACAATCTACAGGTCATATTTATGAAGGGATTTCATTGTAACTTGGTAGGTTGACTTCATATAATGTCTAGATGAGAACGTCCCCTTTTGGGTGCGATTGAGCAACTGTGATGGCTACAGGGGCCCGAAGCCCGAAAACCTTTAGCACAGTCTACAGGTGATATTTATGAAGGGATTTCATTATAACTTGGTGGGATGACTTCAAATAATGTCTAGATGAGAACATCCCCTTTTGGTCATGATCATTGAGCCTTGATGGCTGCCCGAGCCCAAAACCTTTAGCATAGTCTATTGGTCATATTTATGGAAGGATTTCATTGCAACCTGTAATTTTGACTCCATATAATGTCCAGATGATGACATCCCCTTTTGGTTGTGATTGGTCAACTGTGACGGCTTCAGGGACCCAAAGCCCGAAAACATTGAGCACAGTCTACAGGGCATATTTATGAAGGGATTTCATTGTAACTTTGTAGGATCAATCCAAATGATGCCCAGATGAGAATTCCCCTTTTGGTTGCGATCATTCAACCATGATGGCTGCCCGAGCCCAAAGCCCAAAAACCTTTAGCACAGTCTACAGGTCATATTTATGAAGGGATTTCATTGTAACATGGTAGGTTGACGTCATATAATGTCTAGATGAGAACGTCCTCTTTTGGACGGAATTGGGAAACTGACAGCTGCAGGAGCCCGAAGCCTGAAAACCTTAAGCACAGTCTACAGACCATATTTATGAACAAATCTATAAAGCTCTTTCTCCCTTATTGACTGCAATGAGAACAAGCCCAAAAATAAGCAGATTGTCATCTGCAAAATGAGGTCCCCTGAGGGTTAATTGAGTTATGCTACCCAGCACAGCAGGGCAGCATCACAAAATTTACCCTCTGTGAACTTCAATCTGAATCAGGGTCTCAAAACTAAACAGAAAGAGGTACCCAGAGGATAAATTGGCCCACTCTATGGGATAGCATCATCAAATTCACCCTCTTGAGGCCTCATTCTGCAAATGTCAGACTGCTTATTTTCAGGCTTGAATGAGAACACAACATATTCAGTACTATGCCAGGGTAGAGTAAGACACGTGCGTCCATAGGGGCCACTAGTCCAGTTCTCTCCCCTTAAGATGGTTTGATCAGTTTATGCATAAACACAGCAAAGCCATTCTGCCATTTTTTATGGGTCTTATTGTTCCGTTTTCTAGTTTTCTGCAAAAACCAGAACCAAACCAGATTCAAACCAGGAAACCGACCAGCTCTACATTGGCCACTCTTTTGTATTAGCTGTGCTTTGTTGAATGTTTTCTGGAAATTCGCTTTGCAATTTCAAAACCATCTCGTGTATTTCTGATTTCCTCAACATCCATTTCTGATTCCTCTGTAGAACTCATTAAATGCTGTGCACAAAAGTTATTTCTGATTTCTTTAAAATTTATTTCTTGATTCCTCTATAAAACCTTAGAATGCTGAACATAAAAATTCATTTCTGATTTCATTAACCCTTTACCTAACATGAAAAGCAGATGACACTTGCAAACAAAATTCTTGAATAACTAATATATTTTTATACTGTACCAATGACCCAGACATAGCTGGTGTTAACTCTTAAAAATATAGGGCCAAACACAAATTTTGCCCCCCAATCCCCAAAATTTGCATCTAAAACCAAAGAAAACATGTCCTGAATGGCCCTCCATACTTCACCTCTACTGCGCATGCGCAGTGTCAAGGACGTCCTGAAATGGGTGCCATTAATCATTCTTTGTTTGGCCCTTCATCAGTTAACATCTGACTGATCTTTGTGCTTGTAAATCTCAGTTTAAATGATGCCAGACACATAAATATTAGTGAAATGGTGATTCTAAGGAGGATATAGAAGGAGGAGAGGAAAAATGAGTGACAGAAAATAATCAGGGCTGTAACTTAAAATTTTTTAATGAAATTATGTTAAGTGACCTATTTTCGAGGCAACAGCCTGTTGTGGTCATTCTTGTTATCAAGTTACACTGCTTGTTCAGTGTTTTCCTCTCTCCCTTTCCTTTAAGTCCCCTCTTGCTATTCTCCCATGCTTTTGGCATATTTTCTGTAATATTATTACTAAAATTTCTTGGGAGTTTTAGCTGGATAACAGAATGAATTCTGTTCTTTTCCCCATGTTTACGTCTTCACCTGTGGGTGGTTAGGCGTAGTGTTCTGCATCTACCATCTGATGTTCTGCAGTTTCTTCCCTGGAAGTCTCTGTTTTGCATCAGATAGTGTATTATTGGTAAATGATTTCGGGCCAGGGTGCCTGGAGTCTTGATCTAGTGTTTTTACACTTATTGTTTACATTTCCAACAGCCCTTTGTGTGAGGGTGGATTTCTTGAAAATAATATCTTGATGTTAATTTAATTATAATTAGACACATTATTATTGTTCGTAAGTGTTGCATAAATTGTTTATAATATTTTTAGAATTTTTGTCCACACTTAGACTTGGGATCCATTGGGGCTCAACAGTACTTTTCAGAAACTTGGGCTGTTCTGAAAAAATATTTTTTCAAAAGTTTTTGATTCAATTATTTTTTCTATGTTAATGGATCATGTTATTATGTATTTTGATTGTCAGGGGTTGGTGCGAGTACTAGGACTTTGTTTTCTTTTCACATTGAAAGAATATTGTTCAATTGTAATAAGAGGAAATCTTCCTCTGACTTTCATAATCATTGTATAATGTAGTCAGTGTACTCGCACTAACTCCTGTTCTATATGTGTTGATTACGATGACAACATGGGAAGCGTGTGTCACGTTATGTTAGTGGGGAATTGGCCATTCCGGTCCTTTCCCCGCAGGGTCACTCTACTTTATCAATCTCTATTTCAGACGATCATGATCAGGGTGATGTATCCGTGATGTCTTCCAAAAAGTGTGCCTCCGTCGTCACAATTAATGTAGAGGTAGCGGAAAAGTGCTCAGGTAATACGTCAATTGCCTAAGAGGACCCTAGTAGGTTCGACGGCCTTTGACGTCCGCCAGCTCGCCCGGTGTAGCGTCCATTCATCGAATGGTTCGGCAGCCGGGTTCGTCCGTTGCGGTCTAGAAAGGAGTTTAGGGTGCTGAGAGCACTATAAACATCCATGTGCACACCCAGTGACGGCGGATTAGAGGGGAGAACGGAGGAAGCCTTTTAGTCGGTTCATAGCTCGTCCAGGCCCATCCGGGCTGCGAGCGAGAGAGGCCCCTCTCTCGTACATCAACATCTGGCCCCAGATGTTGTGGTACAAAATGCCTCGCATTCGGAGCATACGTCCACCGCTCAGGACACTCCGTTATATAGACAGTCCGGAGAGACTGTCAATAAGGCTTCCTCATTCTCATGGCAGCGCACACAACCGCACCTTGGCTACGTGACCTCCGATATCCAGTCAACTTCGCCAATCAGAGAATCCTCGGCGACCAGGTCACGCCATCCGATAGCCAGGGACACGAGGCCTGCAGACTCCGGACGTTCGCATAAGAAAGTATGCGGGAGTCAACATACACGGAGCTTCCAGCGGCAAAGCATTGTAAGACCGCTTCTGCACAGGCCTCGGTGACGGACGTGCTATCCCAAATAGCACAACTTATCGCAGCATCCCAGCAACGACAGAATCTCTGTCGCATAATATAATATCCGACGACGCTGGGTCGGGACGCTCAGCGGAAACATCAGGTGCGGACGTCCGGAAATTTCATTCGGTCCAACGGGATGCCGAAAGGGATTCAGAGGTTTTCGAGCTTTCCCTTTTGGAACAACATAAGCTGCTGTATATGTCATCCGACTTCATCTTCTAGAGGTTCTTCGTCGGACCAGAATGCTGCGATACCAGATAAGAAACTGATAGCGTCGGTGGACTTAGAAATTTTTGGTTCGGTTCAGGGACATCGTCCCTTAGTTCCGACACAGTCCAATAATGTCTCAGATACGTTCGATTTATTGAACGACGCTATATATATTTTTTATATGCTTGCTATGTACAAGCATATCTGGTTTCTTGTTCACAAAATTACTGAGATATCTTTCAAAAGTGTGCCTCTGTCATCATAGTTAATGAAGAGCTAGCGGCAATTAGTGCTCATGGATTACGTCAATCTCCTAAGAGGTCCCTAGTAGGATCGACGGAGTTGACATTCGCTAGCTCACCCGGTGTAGCGTCCATTCATCGAATGGTTCGGCAGTCGGGTTCGTCCGTTGTGGTCTAGGATGGAGATTTGGGTGATGCGAGCACTATAATAGACTTTAGTACACACCCAGTGACGACGGATTAGAGGAGAGATCGGAGGAAGCCTGTTAGTCCGGTTCCTAGCTCGTCCGGTCCATCCGGGCGGTGAGCGAGAGAGGTCCCTCTCTCGTGCAACAACATATGTGACCGGATGTTGTGGTGCAGACATTTCACCTTCGGAGCGTATGTCCGCCACTCCGGACGCTCCGTTATACAGACAGTCCGAGTGACTGTCGATAATGCTTCCTCATCCTCACAGCAGCGCACACGACCGCACATTGGCTACGTGACCTTGAATATCCGGCCAGCTTCGGCATTCAGTGATTCCATGGCAAACAGGTCACGCCATCCGGTAGCCAAGGGACACGAGGCCTGCACACTCCGGTCGCTCGCATAATAGAAGTATGCACGGGGTAACGAACACGGAGCTTTCAGTGGCAATTCATCGTAAGACCACTTCTCCACAGGCCTCAGTGACGGACGTGCTATCCAAAATACCACAGCTTATCGTAGCATCCCAGCAAACGACAGATTCTCGGTCGGATCAGGAATAATCCGACAGCGCTGGTTCGGTACGCTCCGCTGTTGCATCACGACCGAATATTTCATAGGGTCCGACAGGATGGCGAAAGGGATTCGGATGATTTCGAGCTTTCCCTTTCAGAACAACAGAAGCTGCCATACATTTCTTCCGGCATTGTCTTCCAGAGGTTGTTCAGTCGGACTACATTGCTGCGATGCTGGATAAGAGACTAATAGCGTCATTGGATACGGAGTTTTGAATCGGTTCAGGGACATTGTCCCTGAGTTACCGACGCAGTCCAATAATGTCTTTAGAACATTCGAATTATTGAACGACGCTATATATATATAAGCTTGCTATCAACATGCTAGTATAGTTTCTTGTCCGCAATGCTCTATTCTGCCTTTCGTGAGTTCTTGGAAATAATTGTTTATTGGCAGAACTGGGCTTACTGAGAGTTCCTTTGCGTCTAAGACGGTGAGACTCAAGACTGCAATTTTCTTTTTCGCCGTCTATGTCAATTCCAACCACGATGTTGGAAACGACAATGATGTATAATAGACGTAACTTAGACGCTTTTTCATACGTACACCACCTTACTGAGACGTTATCATTACGTCTTCAAGAGAAAGAATTCCAGGATATGATCCTCAATGGGATTTCTTTCAGAGGCAGTAGTTTTCCACGTATAACTCCGCCCTTCAGTGGCAGCCTGGAGTTGGTTAGACGTGACGCAGCCCTAGCTACATCCACATGCGTGGATAGTAAGGTGAAGAACTCTCTCAGAGTCGCTTCGGTCTCGAGAAGCTTTTCTTCGACGGTAACTTTTCAGCAATCTTGAATTGCTCCATATACACGTTCTCTTGTCTATCAAGTGTAACAAGAGATTCAGACGTGGGCAAACATTCGGTGGTTGACTCAGAGAGTTCCACTGTAGTTGCCGGATCCGAGTTTTTCGATTATGACGGACGCCAGTCAAACAGGTTGGGACACATTTTGATCCCAACGGATTCGAAGTGCCGGGGTCTTTGGGTTCCATAGTTTTAGGCAAGCTCTTTACTTCCAAGGAAGAATATTATGTTGGCTTGCACTACGTCATTGGATGAATTTTATTCAGAAACACATGTTCAAATCCTGTCCGATAATACGACAGTAGTTGCGTATATCCGGAACCAGGGAGGCACTCATTCGGTTCCGTTATTGATTTTAACGGAAAGAAACTTTTCGATAAGAGATCTAGAATCGTTAGATTAATTCCTATTCGGAATTTAGCTTGGGTTCTTATTAACTAAAGCAACCATTTGAATCCTTGGGACAGCAGTTTCATTTCTGGTCTTTTAAGGCAGCGATTCTCTTAGCCTTCTCTTCTGCTGGCATTATCTTCCAGAGGTTGTTCCGTCAGACTACATTGCTGCGATGCTGGATAAGAGACTAATAGCGTCATTGGACACGGAGTTTTGGATCGGTTCAGGGACATTGTCCCTGAGTTGCCGACGCAGTCCAATAATGTCCTTAGAACATTCGAATTATTGAACGACGCTATATATAAGCTTGCTACCAACATGCTAGTCTAGTTTCTTGTCCGCAATGCTCTATTCTGCCTTTCGTGAATTCTAGGAAAATAATTTTTTATTGGCAGAACTGGGCTTACCAAGAGTTCCTTTGCGTCTAAGACGGCGAGGCTGAAGACTGGGAATTATCTTTTTCGCCTTCTATGTCAATTCCAACCACGATGTTGGAAACGACAATGATGTATAATAGACTTAACTTAGACGCTTTATCATACGTACACCACCTTACTGAGACGTTTTCATTACGTCTTCAAGAGAAAGAATTCCAGGATTTGATCCTCAATGAGATTTCTTTCAGGGGCAGTAGTTTTTCCACGTATAACTCCGCCCTTCAGTGGCATCCTGGAGTTGGTTAGACGTGACGCAGCCCTAGCTACATCCACGCGCGTGGATAGTAAGGTGAAGAACTCTCTTAGAGTCGCTTCGGTCTCGGAGAAGCTTCTCTTCGACGGCAACCTTTCGGCAATCTTGAATTGCTCGATATACACGTTCTCTTGTCTATCAAGTGTAACAAGAGATTCAGACGTGGGCAAACATTCGGTGGTTGACTCAGAGAGTTCCACTGTAGTTGCCGGATCCGAGTTTTTCGATTATGACGGACGCCAGTCAAACAGGTTGGGACACATTTTGATCCCAACGGATTCGAAGTGCCGGGGTCTTTGGGTTCCATAGTTTTAGGCAAGCTCTTTACTTCCAAGGAAGAATATTATGTTGGCTTGCACTACGTCATTGGATGAATTTTATTCAGAAACACATGTTCAAATCCTGTCCGATAATACGACAGTAGTTGCGTATATCCGGAACCAGGGAGGCACTCATTCGGTTCCGTTATTGATTTTAACGGAAAGAAACTTTTCGATAAGAGATCTAGAATCGTTAGATTAATTCCTATTCGGAATTTAGCTTGGGTTCTTATTAACTAAAGCAACCATTTGAATCCTTGGGACAGCAGTTTCATTTCTGGTCTTTTAAGGCAGCGATTCTCTTAGCCTTCTCTTCTGCTGAAGAGTCAGTGAGCTTCATGCACTATCGGTGGACGATTCTCACTTTCGTAGTATCGGGAACTCTATTACCTTTACTACTAACGTTGTATTTTTGGTTAAGAATCAGGCTCCTAATGATATCTGGAACCTATTGTTTTTAAGGTCCTTCCGTCTTCGAGCGGGCATAGGCCTTTACTCTGTCCGGATAGACCTTTATGTATTTATTATCAGATCTCAGTTTATCAGTAGGACGTAAAGCTTCTTCTGGTTCTGATGCCTAATAGAAAGGTCATTACGGTCCATTCTATTACTTAATGCATTCAGTTAACTATCGGTACTGCTTAGGATAATCTATCCTTAACTCAGCAGTCTGTGCTTAAGATTTTGGCTCATGAAGTAAGAGCTCTTCTACATCTTGAGCTGACATATAGTGTTGCTATTATAGATAAAGTAGGCTGCATATTGGTCTCAACCATCCACATTCACGAATTTTTATCTCAGAAATATTGTATCCATTTCTGGAGACCTGCATTGTTTAGGTCCATTATCAGCTGCTCAGAAAGTCGATCACTTAACAATTGCAACTATAGCTATGTAGGCTTTATGTTCCGGCAGTGACTCCGTCCTGCTGCCCTCTTCGCTCTGGGCTATTTGACCCAGGGCAAGAAAAAGGGGGGGGGGGAGGGTGTTCCCTTGGGTCACCTGTTTTTATTATGAAAACAAGGGGATACCTCCTCCAGAGTTAGTAATTCTGAGCTGTTACTGGGATGGTTTCTTAAGTGAAAGTTATGTTTTTAATTCGTTCATATCATAGTTTTAAGTATAGCATTTGAATATGTCATGTGTCAAATGGATGTTATTATACTATCCTCGGACACTTTTATAAGAGTATAAAGAGTCTCAGTTCCTTGGACTAACTTTATTTATTGGCTTACTTTAAATATAATTAGTATACGAATTATACTGGATATTAATAGAGAACATGGATGTTATGATGCTCAATTATAGAAGGTATTGTGTCTTTCTAATTTGTCATAAATAAGAAAGATACACGTGAAGCCTATTTCTCCTTTTCTCCTACAGGAGATGACTCTATTTTATATAGTTGAGCTTATTGGATTTTCCTCTATGTCCTGGGCCCTCCAGCCTTTTTACTATTCAGCTATGTCTGGGTCATTGGTACAGTATAAAAATCTGAAAAAATTTATAGCAATTTATATATTTTTTATACTTACCAATGACCCAGACGGGGATGGCCCTCCCAGGAGTTGGGAACTCATACCTCCCCGCTGAGGACATAGCGCTTACCAGGCACTGTTGGTAAGAATGATTAATGGCGCCAATTTCGGGACGTCCTTGACACTGCGCATGCGCAGGAGAGGTGAAGTATGGAGGGCCATTCAGGACATGTTTCTTTGGTTTTAGATGCAAATTTTGGTGATTGGGGGGCAAAATTTGTGTTTGGCCCTATATTTTTAAGAGTTAGCACCAGCTATGTCTGGGTCATTGGTAAGTATAAAAAATATATAAATTACTATAAATTTTTTCAGTTTTACACTGTAAATCAATGGCCCAGACTAGCTGGTGCTTAACTCAAAGTTATTAACCTTCCCAACGCAGACGATTTCAGAATTTATTATTTTAAATATCATATTTTTATACTGTACCAATGACCCAGACTTAGCTGGTGCTAACTCCAACAAAACCAGGGCCAAACACAAATTTTGCCCCCCAATCCCCAAAATTTGCATCCAAAACAAAAAGAAATCATGTCCTAAAGGACCTCCATAGTACGCCTCTACTGCGCATGCGCAGTGACGCAGTCGTCCCGAAATTGGCGCCAATTATCATTCTCTGTTTGGCCCTTCATCAGTCAACATCTCACTGATCTTTGTGCTTGTAAATCTCAGTTTAAAGGATGCCAGACACGTAATTTTTGGAGAAAATGTGATTCTAAGGAGGATAGAAGGAGGAGAGGAAAAAGGAAGTGGCAAAAAATAATCAGGGCTGTACTTAAAATTTTTTGTTGAAATTATGTTAAGTTGCCTATTTTCGAGGCATGGGCCTCTTGTTGTCATTCTTGCTGATTGTTGCACTGCTTATTCAGTGTTTCCTCTCCCCTAGCCTTCTAAAGTCCCCCCTTGCAATTCTCCCATGCTTTTGGCATATTTTTGAGAAGTTTCATTTCTAAAATTTCCTGGGAGAGTTGCTTGGTTACAGAATGTTTTCTGTTATTTTCCCCATAGTTACGTTTTCACCTATGGGTGTATAACGTTTGTGTTCTGCATCTTCCATCTGATGTTCTGCAGATTCTCCCCTGGGAGTCTCTGTTTTGCATCAGATAGAGTGTAATTGATGACTGATTCCGGGCCAGTTTTTTCAGTGCCTGGAGTCATGTTTTCTAGTGTGTTTACACTGTTTGTTTTCATTGGCAACAGCCTTTTTTGAGGGGGGCTGTTTGCCTTTGTAGTAGTTTATCTCATTATAAGATACATTTATATTATCCGAAAGTGTCTGATTAATTATTTTATATAAATTCAAAATTTTTGACCACACTTTGCCATCGGATCCATCGGGGCTCAACGTTACTTTTCAGCAACTTGGGCTTCTCTGAAAAAATATTTTTTCAAAATTATTTTGTTTTGCAATTGTTTTTTCATTTATTAATGGATCATGTTATTATGTATCTTTGTGTCAGGGGTTTTTGCGAGTAACTAGGACTTATTGTTGTTCTTTCACAATGAAGGGACATTGTTCAAATTGTAATAGGAAGAAATCTTCCTCTGACTTTCATGATCATTGTATTAATTGTAGTCAGTGTTCTCGCATTAATCCCTGTCCTATATGTGAACATTGGGATGAGAAACATTGGAAACGTGTGTCACGATATGTTGTTTCTGGAGAAAGAGCGATGCCGGCTCTTTCTCCACAAGGTCACTCTACTCTCTCAGTTTCTATTTCAGAGGAACCAGAACAGGGTGATGTTTCCATGTTATCTTCTTCAAGTGTGCGTCCGTCGTCACAAATGAATTCAGAGCTAGCGGCAAAAGTGCTCATGGAGATTAGACAAATGTCGTCCGCTAGCTCGCCCGGTGTAGCGTCCATTCACCGAATGGTTCGGCAGCCGGGTTCGTCCGATGCGGTCCAAGAGGAAATTTTGGGTGATGCGAGCACTATAAACATAATAGATGCACACCCAGTGACGGCGGATAGTAAACGAGAACGGAGGAAGCCTTTTAGTCCGGTTCCTAGCTCGTCCAGGTCCAGCCGGGCCGCGAGCGAGAGAGGCCCCTCTCTCGTACAACAACATCTGGGACCAGATGTTGTGGTACAAAATGTGTCTTTAGCGGAGCATACGTCCGTCGCTCGGGACGCTCCGTTGTATAAGCAGTCCGCAGAGACTGTTAAGGCTTCCTCTTCTCGTCGGCGCACACGACCGCACCTTGGCTGCGTGACCTCCGATATTTTGCCAGCTTCGCCGGTGAAGGATTCTTCAGCGACCAGGTCACACCATCCGGCAGCCAGGGATTCGAGACCGATGGACTCCGGACGTTCGCATAGGAAAAGTATGCGGGAGCCATCTGATGCGGAGCTGCCCTCGGCGAAGCAGCGAAAGACCGCGCCTCCGCAGGTCTCGACGTCGGACATTCTAGTGCAGATAGCACAGCTTATCGCAGCATCCCAGCAGCCGACAGAAACGGTGTTGGATCGAGAATTATCCGACGGCGCTGGGTCGGTACGCTCCGCCGAAGCATCGGGGGCGGACGACCGGGAACATCGGGAGGTCCGACCGGATGGTGAAAGGGATACGGATGAATTGGAGCTATCCCTTTCGGAACAACATAAAGCTGCCGTGGACTTCATCCGGCACTTTCTCCCTCAAGTTGTTCCGTCGGGCCAGACTGCTGCGCTTCCGGACAAGAGAATTATAGCGTCATTGGACTCTGAATTTTTTGAGCGGTTCAGGGACATCGCTCCCGAGTTTCCGTCGCAGTCCAATAATGTTGCTAGAACATTTGAATTATTGAACGACGCTATATTTAAACTTGCTTCCAGGACGGGGAAAGCAGGTTTCTTGTCCGCAAATACTCTCAACCTGCCTTTCATTAATGCAAGGAATAAATTCGACACGGCAGGACAGGGTATACCGAGAGTTCCTCTGCGTATGGACGACGAGGCGGAAGACTTAGAGCTATCATTACCGTCGTCAGCTTCTATTCCAACCGCGGTGTTGGAAACAGCTATTGCGTCTAACAGAGCCAATTTAGATGCCTTATCTTACGCAGATCACCTTACTAAGGCGTTATCACTGCGCCTTCAAGGGGAAGAGTTTCAGGATATACAATCCTCTTTAAGACTTCTTTCAAGGGCAGTAGCTTATTCCACGTGTAACTCCGCCCTTACAGTGGCAAATCTGGAGTTGGTTAGACGTGACGCAGCCCTGGCTACATCCACACTAGTGGATTCTAAGGTGAAGAACTCTCTTAGAGTCGCTTCGGTCTCAGGAGAACTTCTCTTTGACGGCAAGCTTTCCGCTATTTATGATAATATTAAAAAGAAAGCTAATGATTCTCTGTTGTTCAGATCCGCTCCTAAAAGGTCGGATACAGCAGACACGAATAAGGCGGGCACTTCTGGGTCTAATGCGCCCAAGAGAGGTTCCTATAGAGGTTCCGGTGCGTCCTCTTGGTCTTATTCGAGAGACCGTCAGGATAGCGACTCTCGTTCGGGACGTCCTTCAGGCCGGGACAATCGGTCGGACGCCCCGAGGTCGACGAGGCGAGGTGCGGGTCGTGGAAGACGTGGTTTCTCCTACCGCAGGCCTCGCAGGTCCAGGAGGTGATGGCTTAAACCTCTATCGCGTTCCGGTTGGCGGAAGGTTGTCGAGTTTTTCACAAGAGTGGGCGTCGATTACGGACGACCCGTGGGTGAGAGGAGTGACTTCGGAAGGTCTAAAGATATCCTTCAAACGAAAGCCTCCATTAACTCGAAGTCCAAAGTGGACTCATCTTCCGTCAAATCCACAGAAAAGAGACGCTCTGTTATCAGAGGTGCAGTCTCTTTTAATGAAGAACGCGGTAGAGGTCGTAGAAAACCAGGAATCGCTGGGATTCTACAGCCATCTGTTTCTGGTTCCGAAACCAGACGGCTCGTTCCGTCCAGTCATAGATTTGAGCTGGATAAACAAGCTGATCGTCGCTCCGAAGTTTTATATGGAGACGATTCGATCGGTCAGAGCGAGTATTCGGGTGAACGATTATGCAACGAGCATAGATCTCAAAGATGCGTACTTTCACGTCATGGTACATCCGACATTCCGAAAGTATCTACGCTTCGCAGTCCTAGGAGTGGTGTATCAGTTCCGGGCCATGTGCTTCGGATTGAATCTAGCACCCTGGGCTTTCACTCGGGTAATGAACTCGGTAATGATCTACTTCCGAGCTCATTCGTCTGCGGTAACGTCGGCCTACCTGGACGACATTCTTCAGAGGTACGGCAACGAGTTAACGCTTCAGAACGATGTTCAGAATCTTCTTCTATTGCTCCGACGTCTCGGTTTCATAGTAAACGAGGAGAAGTCGGATCTGGTGCCGTCCAAGTCATTCACTCATCTGGGAATGAGCTTCGAGACGCACAACAATCTCGTTCGTCTGCCGTTAACCAGAGCGAAATTAGTCAGTTGTTACGCTCGCTATTGTCTGCATGCAGACAAAGTCACGGCGAGAGAATTTATGAGACTGATAGGTCTGTGCGGAGCCGCCGCGGATCTCATTCCGATGGGGCGGCTACGCACACGTCCTCTTCAAATTTTCCTGACTCAGAATTGGAGTGTGAAAATTCATTCGCTCGATGTAGACGTTCTCTTGTCAGATCAAGTGAAACAAGAGATTCAGACTTGGGCAAACATTCAGTGGTTAACTCAAGGAGTTCCGCTGCAGTTGCCGGATCCGAGTTTTACCATTATGACGGATGCCAGTCAAACAGGTTGGGGTGCATCATTAATCCCAACGGATTCGAGATGCCAGGGTCTTTGGGATCCGCAATTCCTGTGCAAGCACATAAACATCAAGGAAATGATGTCAATTTGGCTTGCGTTACGTCACTGGATGGACATTATTAACGATGCTCATGTCCAAATCCTATCCGACAATACGACAGTAGTGGCATATATACGGAATCAGGGAGGCACTCATTCAGTTCCGTTGTTCAATCTAACGGAAAGAATCCTTCTGTTTGCGTTGGAACATCACGTTCTTCTTTCGGTCCGTCACATACCGTGTCGTCTGAATGTGCTAGCAGACTCCCTTTCACGAAAGGGTCGCTTGTTGCCGTCGGAGTGGACTCTCAACAAACAAGTATTCAATCAGATTTGCTACCAATGGGAACGGCCAATGATAGACTTATTTGCGACACATCTCAACAATCAGTTGCAGACGTATGTGTCCCCGTGTCCGGATCCAAGAGCATTTGCAGTAGACGCTCTGTCGATCCCTTGGGACGGAATGATAGGATATGCGTATCCTCCAGCGCCGTTAATTCAACAAGTATTGCTAAAGATAAAACAATCTCAATGCAAGATTCTGTTGGTAGCATCTCTGTCGCCACAGAGACCGTGGATAAATCTACTCAGGTGTCTGTTGTGGGACCTACCGCGGAAGCTTCCTCCACGAGAGGATCTTCTTTCGCAGGGGAAATCGCGCCAACTCCATCACAACCCGCAAGGTCTCAACCTTCACGTTTTTCCGTTGTGCGGTCCTTCTTGCATGGCAAGCACTTTACAGGACGAGCAGTGGACGCGATTTCTAACTGTAGGAGGACCTCCTCTTCGCTAAACTATGCGGCTAAGTGGAAGGTTTTCCGTCGTTGGTGTAGGGATCATTCTGTAGATATATTTGATCCCTCTATACCAGACATTGCAAACTTTCTAGTATACTTGTTTGACGAAATCAAACTGCAGCCTGTTACTATAAAGGGTTATAGATCTATGTTATCTGATACCTATGCACATCATGATAGTTTACAAATTGGATCTAATGTCTCTTTATCGAAATTGGTTAGAAACTTTTCGATAAATAGACCCAGAACTCTTAGATTAATTCCTAAGTGGAATTTAGCTTGGGTTCTCCTTAAATTGAAGGAAAAGCCATTTGAACCTCTTGGGACAGTAGATTTCAAATTCTTATCTTATAAGACAGCTTTTCTCTTAGCTTTCTCTTCTGCCAGAAGAGTCAGTGAGCTTCATGCACTATCGGTGGATGATTCTCATTATCGTAGTGTTGGGAACACTATCACCTTCACTACTAATGTGGGTTTTTTAGCTAAGAATCAGGCTCCTAATAAATATCCGGAACCTATTGTTATTAAGGCTCTTCCGTCTTCAGACGGGCGTAGGCCTTTACTCTGTCCTGTTAGAGCACTACGTATCTATAAACAGAGATCTCAGTTCATCAGAAAGGGACGGAAACGTTTCTTTCTGTCTTTGATGCCTAATAGAAAGGACATTTCAGTCCATTCTATTGCTAGATGGATCCAGTTAACTATCCGTACTGCTTATGAAGATTTATCTTCTTCTCAGCAGTCTGTGCTTAAGATTTCTGCTCATGAAGTAAGAGCTCTTTCTACTTCCTGGGCTTATGCTAATAGTGTTGCTATTACAGATTTAATGAAGGCTGCTTATTGGTCTCAGCCATCCACATTTACTAATTTTTATCTCAGAAATATTGAGTCCATTTCTGGAGACCTGCATTGTTTAGGTCCGTTATCTGTTGCTCAGAATGTCGTCCACTAAACAGTTGCAACTATAGTTATGCAGGCTTTCTGTTCCGGCAGTGACTCCGTCCGGCTGCCCTCTTCGCTCAGGGCTATTTGACCCAGGGCAAGGGGAAGGGGGGGGGGGGGGGGGGGGCGGGTGTTCCCTTAGGTCACCTGCTTTATAGTGAAAAGCAAGGGAATGCCTCCTCCAAGACAGTATTTCTGAGTCGCTTCCGGGATGGTTTTAAAGTGTAATATTAATGTTTAATTTCATTCATGTCTTATTTTTAAAGTGTAGCTCGGTGTGAAGCATTTGTATATGTCAAGTGTCAAACGGGCTTTAATATACAATACTCGGACACTTTTAAATGATTATAAAGAGTCTCAATTCTCTGGACTACTTTATTTATTGGCTTGCTTTAAAAATAATTAGTATAAGGGTTATACTGGATGTTAATAGAGAACATGAATGTTATTGTGCTCAATTATTAAGGGTAGTGTATCTTTCTAATTTAATATTAAATAAGAAAGATACATGTAAAGCCTAATACTCCTTTTCTCCTTAAGGGGTTACCTCTTTATTTATAATTGAGCTTATTGGATTTTCCTCTATGTCCTAGGCCCTCCAGCCTGTTTACTATTCAGCTAAGTCTGGGTCATTGGTACAGTATAAAAATGTTAAAAAATTTATAGTAATTTATATATTTTTTATACTTACCAATGACCCAGATGGGGATGGCCCTCCCTGAGTTGGGAACTCTTGCCTCCCCGCTGAGTACATAGCGCTGACCAGGCACTGCCAGTAAGAATGATAATTGGCGCCAATTTCGGGACGACTGCGTCACTGCGCATGCGCAGTAGAGGCGTACTATGGAGGTCCTTTAGGACATGATTTCTTTTTGTTTTGGATGCAAATTTTGGGGATTGGGGGGCAAAATTTGTGTTTGGCCCTGGTTTTGTTGGAGTTAGCACCAGCTAAGTCTGGGTCATTGGTAAGTATAAAAAATATATAAATTACTATAAATTTTTTAACTTTTTAAATTTTTTCAAAACATTTCTACAAAACCATATCATGTGACCCCTCTTTGGAATGAGCTTGACGAGCTCGTTCCAAAGAGGGGTCACGTGATATGGTTTTGTTGAAATTTTTCTAAAAATAATAATTTTTCAGCTGCTGAATTTGCATATTACGCAGTTGGATGCGGCCAGTTCGTTGGGTAAAGGGTTAAGGGCCAAACACAAATTTTGAACCCCCCCCCCCCAATCCCCAAAATTTGCTTGCAAAACCGAAAATTAAAAGTCCTATCTGGCCCTCCATACATTTACTCTCCGCGCATGCCCAGACGTCAGGAAGTGACCGGAATTGGCGCCAACATCATTCTTTGTTTGTCCCTAAAAGTCATCAACAATGAAATGACATCTGTGCTTTAAAATCTCCTTTTTTGAGGATGCCAGACACAAATCAATGCAAGAATTGGTGGATACAAGGCTGTTATTGGATGAAGGAAGTGTTCAACGGTGGTTTTGGACGTTCAGGGCTGTAACTTTATAATATTTATAAAATTATTTTATGTTTCCCAATTTCGGGACATTTGCCGGACGTCATCATTTTTATTCCACTGTGTGTTAAGTATTTCTTCCCTATCCTTCCATGAACCCTTCCTGTTAAACTTTTAAGCTTTTTGGCTATTTTTTATTGAAATTTTTTATTAAATTTCTTGGGAGTTTAACATTTATTACAGAATATTATTCTGTTTCTTCCCCAGGGTTACGTCCTCACCCTAGGGGTGTTAGGCCGTTTAGTCTTGCATCTTCTATCCAATGTATCATTTTTTCTTCGTATGAAGATCTAGCTTTGCATTTGATAGCATTTCAATTGGTTATGATTTTGGGCCTTTTTGTGTGCCTGATGTCTTGTTTACATTGACGTTGTTTACATTATCAACGTCCTCATATATAGGTAGTTTCTTATATTCTATTACTGTAATATACTGTAGAATACATGGATTATTATTCCGGTAATGTAGCAAAAAAAATTTTTGATTTTAACCACACTTAGGCTCTATCGGGATTAGGCTTGTCGCGATTATGAAATTCCATAGTCGATTAATCAGAGCCCAAAATCGACGATTAGTCAACTTTTTTGACCACGTTTTTTTAACAAAGGGTCGACTAAAACAAGATGGCTGAATGGTCCTAAAGGTAGGTATAACCGGGCGTGTGGCCATGTACATTTCAAATAACATGGTGACATAGTCAACAATCATTCCCACATTATATGGCTTGGTGAATGTTGGAATGAATGTTTCGTTGACCACATTCTGTTAAGTTGGTCGATCGTCTGCCATACCGTTAAACAGTAATACACCCTGATGCCTGAAATTCAGATGAAACATAACAATGAGCAGCCGGAAGGAACTCTGCCTGATCCGAGGGAGAGGGATTTTACAACTTACAAGGACTATTCTGCTGGACCCTGTAAGGGCACTAAGGATGTAAAAAGTCCCCCAACCCCCCCCCCCCCCCCCCCCCTTCCCCTTCCGCACACACTCACGATATAATTTATCAATGGTGGGAAACGTTATGATTTTCGGATTTCCAACACGAAAGAGTGACCCAAGAGAGCTAACTCTAGTTTTGTGATGCAAAATAGATTAAATATTTTGTGTTACAAAACTAGAGTTAGCTGAATCTTGACCCATGATTGAAAATGGCTACGCAAATTTCATCAAATGCAGCGAGTTTCATTTTGTGCTGTTCAAAATAAAAGATTTATGAGCAAAGAATGGCTATTGGAAACGATGTTGTTTAAAATACAGACATGTTGTTGACATGACGAGAGCAGTAATACTTGAAAATAACTTTAATATTTTCCCCCCCAAAAAATCATTAAAGTGGGAGGTAATTACTGCAAACATTTCTGAATCGGACTTCGAAAAATGACGATTTATTTGGGGGGGGGGGGGGGGGGAGGGGCTGAGGCCACCGTCCTTTACCTCCATATGGTCTACCACTGTCATTTATACATCCAGAAAAGTTTCCATCATGTAAATACAGCGTGATCACATTCTGGCAAGGCAGTGGTGTCCTTATACATGCAGGAGTAAAAAAAAGTCTAAAAAGTTGACTTTCAAATTTAAAGTCGATCAATCGGCACGACCGACGATTAGTCGACTTTTTGCATAATCACAGCATGCCTAATCGGGATGCCCTTGGGCTCTTGATGTTCCCTTTTCAACAAAAAATTCTTGTTTACAAAAAAATATTTTGAATTATGATTGCTATTATTCATGTATCTCAGTTATATATATATATATTATTGTGGAGTTTGGAGGACTGATATCGACTTTAGTTGATACACTCCTGTGGACTCTTGTCATTCTTGTGTTGCACTGGGATGACTGATGTTGGAGTCGGGTGTTGCGGTACGTTGTGGGCGATGAGGTTCTGAGGATCAGAGCCACTTACCACATTTTAATTCATTCTGTCAGTTTCTATTTCAGAGGAACATGAACATGGTGATGATTTTCTGACACCCATCCAAGTGTGCTACTATCGTCGCGCTCAGTGGAGTATATAGAGCTAGTTGCAGTGCTCATTATTGCAAGACTTAGGGCCTTAGGGTAAAGGTATTAATCTCTTGCTAGCAGCTAGCTCAACCGGTGAAGCGGTACTCCGTTCGTGGGTGCCGTGACACCGGGTAAGTCCGTTGCGGTTTAAGAGGTGGGTAGAACGAGCCCTATAATATAAATAGCTCACCCAGCGACAACGGAAAAAGGGAGGAAGTCTGCAAATTCTTGTACTCAGCGAGGTCTGATAGACCGCGATCGGGAGAGGCCCCCTTTTCTAATATAGCAGTGTCTGGGGTCAGATGTTGTTTTGAGAAACTTGCACAAGCCGGAGCATATGTCTGCCCTCTACTCGGGACGCTCTGTTTAGTCTGCAGCCGGTTTCGGCTTCAGTCAAAGCTTCCTCTGCTACGTTTCACAAGGCCGAAATGAAGTTTTCTGGTTGGAAACTTGCACGAGACAGAGCACCCGCCACTCGAGACGCTCCGTCTAGTCTGCAGCCAGGGTTGGCTTCAGTCACGGCTTCCTCAGCTACGTTATTTAAGCACACACAACCACATCCTAGCTACCTGACTTTGGATATCCAGCCGGATGCACGAAGAAGGAACCACTCTTCACCCATGAAGTCGGACCATCCAGTAGCTAGGGAGACAAAGCCTTGATCATCGGGATGCTCGGAGAAAGGATCCATTTCTGACACACCATCCCAGGAGCAGCATGCGGCTAAGGAACAGAAATCCGCTGCTCCTCAGGACTCGACGACGGACTTGCTGTCGCAGATTGCACAGCTAATCGCAGTATCCCAGCATGTGCAGTTGCAGCCTCCCTCAGAATCAGACGGACGGTGCTGGGTCGGTCAAGTCGTCTGTTCGAGCAGACGCAATGGACTGAGATTCGCAACTGATTCTCATGGATGGTGGAAGGGATAAGGAAGAGGATTACCCTTCCCTTTCGGAACAGTACATGGTTGCGATGGCTTTCATCCATCAATACTACCCTGCTTTTGTTCTGCCGAATCAGAATGCTGTGACAACAAGAGAGAAACTGCTGGCGTCGTTAGGCACAGACTTTATCCGGCAGGCCTTCGGCCATATAGACGATGCCATATTTATCCTCTTAAGTGCGAGGAAGAAGGTGGTTTCTTATCTTCATCTTCTGTATACATACCGTTTTTTGGACCACGTTCATTTAAAAACTGTCGGGGAAGATGTTCAGATAGTTCTTCTGCATTTGGATGAGCAGGCCGGGGTTCTAGAGGTATCCTATCATTCACTATTCTCTCAGACGCAATTGAGATGGCAATTTCTTCAAATAGAGCAAATTTGGACGTTATGTCTTACGCAGATCACCTTACAGGAGCTATGGCACAACGTCTCAAGGGAGAGGAATTTTGAGGACGTTCATACCTCTCTTAGAGTTCTTTCAAGGGCAATTATGTATACCACGTATAACTGCCCTAACAGTGGCTAATCTGGAGTTAATCAGATGTGATGCTGCCCTTGCGTCGTCATCACTGATAAGATGACAAGGTGAAAAGCTCTCTCAGAGTTACTCCGATTTCCGGACATTTTATTTTTGAGGACTAGCTTTCATTAGTCTATAAACAGGCAACTAAGAAAGCGTTTAGTGCTCTGCTTTTGAAGTCGACATATCAACGACCTGCTTCAGCAGACAAGAGTCAAGGAGGGCGTTCCAGAAAAAAATCGTCAAAAGGAAACTCCTCACGAGGTTACAAGAAACCCTCTTATAATTACTCTGGAGGTCGTCAGTATAGCGACTCGGAAAAGGGGCGTAGGTCTGATCGGGACTATAGGTCAGACGCCCATAGGCCGACGAGACATGGATTTTCGTGGGGAGGACGTAGTTTCTCCTCCCGTAAGCCTCGCAGGTCATACAGGTGATGGTTTAGACCTCTATTGCTGGCCAGTTCAGTGGGTGAGAAGTGTAGCCTCGGACGGCTTACGGCTATCATTCCGGGTAAAATCCCACTAACAAGTTGTCCGCGTTGGACAAATCTTCCATTAAATTCTTGCATAAGAGAGTTTATTACAGGATCATTTGTCTCCGGTAATGTCGGCTTACTTGGACAACCTTCTACAGGGATACGGCAACAGAATTAGTCTTCAGAATGATGTTCAGAGTCTGCTTCTATTACTCCGACGTGTCAGTTTCATCATAAACGAGAAAAAGTCGGATCTAGCCCCTTACAAGTCGTCTATTTACTGAGGATTGAGCTTTGAGACTCACAACAATCTGGTTCGTCTGCCGTTACCTGGAGCGAAATTAGTCAGTTGTTATGCTCGCTTTTGTCTACACTCAGACGCATTAATAGTGAGGGAATTCATGCGACTGTTGGAGCTGTGCGGAGCGGCTGTGGATCTCATTCCGATGGGCCGCCTGCGCGCATGTCCCCTCCAGATATTCTTCACTCAGAACTGGAGTATGAAGACCCTTTCGCTTGAACCAGTATTGTTCTAACGGACCTAGTAAAACAAGGGTTCACATTGGGCAGATATTCAGTGGTTAACTCAGGGAGTTACACTGCAACTGCCAGATCCGGCTTTACGATTATGATGGATGTGAGTCAGACGGGTTGGGGTGCGACCCTAAGTCCCGCAGTCTTGAGGTGTCATGGTCTTTGGGACCCTTGGTTCCAGGAGAAACACATAAACATCAACGAAATGATGTTAATTAGCTAGCGCTACAACATTGGATTCACATAATAACGGACATCCATGTTCAATTTGGTCGGACATCTGGACAGTAGTAGCGTACATCGGGAACCAGGGCGGCACCCATTCATTTCTGTTATGCCAACTAGCGGAGAAGATTTTCCTAATGTGTCATGAATAATCATGTTCATCTTTTCATCCGTCATATACCCGGTCGTCTTCACATACTAGCAGACTCGCTCTCTCAGAAAGGTCGCCTGTTGCAATTGAAATGGACGCTCAACAAGCAAGTATTTGGACAGTTTTGCTACCTGATGGATCACCCCATGATAGATCCGTTTGCGATGCACCGGAACAATTAGTTACCGTCATTTGTGTCGCCATGCCCAGACCATTGAGCACATAGATGCTCTGTCGATCTCATGGGGATGGATGATAGGATACACGTATCCTCCAATTCATTTGATTCAGTACATTATATTTAAGATCAAACAGTCTCGTTGTGAATCCTACTAGTAGCACCTATGTCGTCACAGACACCTTGGAACAGTCTTCTCCAGTGTCTGTTATGGGATGTTCCCCGGAAGCTTCCTCCACGAAAGGACCTTCTTTATCATGGGAAGTTTTTATTCTTCACGTCCTTCTCCGTCCATAGTGGCATAATGGAGTCGGTTAGATATAAGGGGGCCATTGCGGTTCCTATATTATTTTATGACTAACACAAGAACAATTAAATAATGCGGGTGAGGAGGGTTCGATATGACTTTAATCCCCCCCCCCCCCCCCCCGCCAATGTGTTTAGAGGCGATTACCGGGCAAGACGTAGTTGTCTTCCCGCAAGCCTCATATTTATAAGTTTAAATACATACATGCATTTCTTCACTTCTCGATTGGCAACTGGGTCGTGTTCTGTGGCGACCTCATGGGCACATCCACTTTTAGTTGGATTGGTTTCCTGTGATTATTCATCTATATGTCATATACGAGCGCATATTTCATCATTATTAAATTGCTAGTCTTTGGGTACCTCAGAGGCTGCATAACCAGTCAACTGGTATTCAGATGGTAACTGGCTGCATAATAATTATTAGGCTGACGCTTTATTGTATATTATGGACATTTGAAATTATGAATTATTTCGGGGGCGGTCCGTGTCGGAGCCTGTTAACTCTTAGCACTCTGGTAGTATTTCAGTTTTTTTGGCACTGACTCCATATTGCCCATACGGCATCAAAAATGTAACAAATTATATCTTGTTTAACAGAGCTCATTGAGCTCTGTCAAACAAGATACAATTTTTTAAATTCTCAGTTGCATTGTAGGAAAAATATCTGCTGAAAACTTTGGTATTTTGACATCAGAGTGTAGAGGGTTAATCACACCTACACACATTTCTAGTTTCAGGTTTCTATTAATGTTGGTACTCAGCTCGTATATTCCGATGTTTATAGTGTCATAGATATCAGATAGTACACATCGGGGAGTGTTGTTACTGGAATTTATTGTACACCTGAATGGGGTCGCCTGTGTGTCACCTCGGAGGTGTGTTTACTCTCCAGAGATCGATCATTGTGGTTCGATTGGACATGTGTATTTTATATATTATATCACTGGTTTTTGACCTATCTGCGTATGCTGTCTTCGGTGTATGTTAAGCGGGCAATATTAATTACCGGGATCGTCGCTATAGCCTTAACTTATGAGGTGGTGTTAAGCACCATTTATTAGTAATGAGTTAATACCTGAGTATCAAGGTATGTAACTATGAGGGAAGCTGTTTTGTCCGTAATTATATCCTGCATACAGCTGGAGTTTTATTGTGTATGGCATATGTTTGTGGTGGATATTCGCTCATTCTCAAATACGCCATCCTAATTTTTGGGGCTTAGTCCTGACTAACCTTAAAAATTGGGAACTTGTTACATCCAATTAGCATCGTCTTCATGCTAAGTATACGGAATTACTTGAACTGGGCTCCTTTTGTATGATATGTCTTCTCTATTACTGTATAGAGAGAAATACATGTACTTCCTAATAATTTTAATTTCCTTTCACCTTTGATTACAGGATTGGAACTATGTTGATATACTAATTCTGAAGTCCTAGGCCCTCCACCGGTTTACGATTGAGCTAGTCTGGGCCATTGGTGTACAGTATAAAAATATTATAAATTCAAAGTAATTTGTATATTTTTATACTTACCAATGGCCCAGACGGAGATGGCCCTCCCATGAGTGGGCAGTTATTCCTCCCTGCTGAATTTTTATGTAGTACTCTCTTCTACAAAGAATGATGTTGGCACCAATCCTGGTCACTTCCTGACGTCTTCGCATGTGCGGAGAGTATGGAGGGCCACATAGGACTTTTAATTTTCGGTTTTGCAAGCAAATTTGGGGGATTTGGTGGGTAGGGGGGGGCGGTGTTCAAAATTTGTGTTTGGCCTTAATAACGTTTAGTTAAGCACCAGCTAGTCTGGGCCATTGGTAAGTATAAAAATATACAAATTACTATGAGTTTATAATTTTTTGTTGCAAAAAACATAGGTTATGACCCCTCTTTGGAACAAACTTGTCCCAAAGAGGGGGGTCATAAGCTATGTTTTTGAGACAAAAATGAAAAGAATGGCAATTTTTGTGAATAGCACTGGCCGGTTTTGGCCATTACGTTGGGTAAAGGGTTAAAGATCTTTTACTCCACAAAAGTCTTTATTGATTCACCTTGTAGAGTTTACTTCTGATGCTTTCACCATTTCACACAGATTTGATTTTACTGATCACAGCAAATTCTATTTCTCTAGTTTCACACTATTCTGCAATTGAAATTAGATTATCTGATCTGGACATCTTCCCTCTTCCCTTGTCAAAAACTGAAAAATATCTGCAGAGGTTTTAAGATTGTCTGTTTGATATTTAACAGTATTGCATCAGATGAAACCTGTTTCTTTTCTTTTTTTCACTCCACATATATATATATTTTTATGATGGATGGGGGGTGGGGGGAGGGAGGGGGAGATATATCTTGCCCTGGTTATCTCCTTAACCCTGACCCCAACCAAGTTAAGGTTTATGAAATGTGCTTCAAAATGTTTGAAGACTCTCCATTTTTGTGTCACCGCCTCACGAAGTGGGGAGCGACATATAGGGATTACTTTTGTCGTCTTGCATCGTCCGCGTCATCTGCCGCGTCACACTTTCTCTTATCCGCCACTCCTCTTTAACCTATGAATGGATTTTGATGAAACTTTCAGTGATTCTTTATCACATAATGGCATTGTGCACCTCCTATTTTATTTTTTGATCCGCTGTATTTTTTCCAGAGTTATGCCCCTTTTCCACTTAGAATTCTGTCTGAAATATTAAAATATAGTGCAGGCGACATACGTTCTTCCATGGAAGACTCACATCTAAGTCACTTTAGGGGTCGATATTTAAGAGTATAGCAATCATCAAAATCTGTCATTGATTACAGAAGCAGATTGAAGTTACATTTTCTAGATAATTTGACATTGGTGAGGAGGAACATATGCTGGTTTTCTTTTCCCAGCCAAACATGTGTTTCAAACTTTATAAAATGGGCTTAAAAATATTTTAACCCTTTACCCACATAATGGCCAAAACCGACCAGCGCTATTCACAATAGTCGCCAATTAATTTCCATTTAAATATTTTCATTTTTTGTCTCAAAAACATAGGTTATGACCCCTGTTTGGAACTATCGCAACATTTCTCTTGCATTTAACATCATAACGATCTCTGTGTTGCATCCATGGCCATATAAATGTGGCAAGGCACCCTTCTAATTATTAGTGTAGGTGTATATGATGTATTATAGTGGTAAATGCTATCATCAGATATTGGGGTAGGTCTGTTATCAAATAGTAGGGGGTGTAAAAGCAGTGACAGTGTAAAAATGTCACAAGTAATATTAACCCTTTACTGAAATTAACGACCAAAACCGGCCAGCGCTATTCACAAAAATTGCTAATTATTTTTTTCATTTTTTGTCTCAAAAGCATAGGTTATGACCCCTCTTTGGAACGAGCTCATTCCAAAGAGGAGTCATAACCTATGTTTTTGAGACAAAAAATGAAAAAAATTAGTTATTCAAGAATTTTGTTAGCAAGTGTCGTCTGCTTTTCATGTTAGGTAAAGGGTTAAAAAAAAAATTCCATAACAGCTATCCTTTTTATTTTTGAACTCTACATCATACTAAAATTTCATAAAAATCTGTCAAACTTTAATTTTTGTAAGGGTAACATCCGACTGTCACTGCTATGGCAGTCCCAGACAAAGTTTTCATTGGCTAAAATGCGATTCCATTTTTAGATATGGTTTTTATTGGGGAGTATATTTTTCTAAATTTTGAGGATAGTTCAATAACCTTGTTGATATGAAATGTTCTTGAAAAAAGGTGTCAATCTGATGTTATTTTGGGTAAAGGTGGAACTTGTAACAACTACATTTAACAGAGACCTCATCAACGTTATAAGGTGCAAAATTTCATAGCTTTATGTATAATTAATAGAGAGCTATGTGTGATAGACAAAATCAGCCATAACTGTTATGGGGGGTACGACATTTTTAGATGTGGTTTTTGTTGGAGAATTTTTTTCCAAAATTTCGAGAACAAAAGTTTCATACATGAGTTGAAATTGAAAGTTTAAAAAAAACGCCTACATTCAGTGGTGTTTTAGGTAATGGCATAGAATCAAGAATCTAAAGCAGCCATAAGGACTAGGAATAAGAAATAAAGGTATATAAGTGTGCCTAATTTCATAAAAATCAGAGAAGGATAAGTAACCTAAATCATGGCTGACTGAAAAAAATCGCAATAAGTAATTCCAGCTTCGTTACATGACTTACCGGTAATACCGGTAATTCCATGAAGAATTGTCAAACTACACTGGTTTTCAAACTTTATCATATTGTTCTGAAGGACTCCTGTACCAAATATCAATCAAATCGGTTGACGCTTGTGAATTTTCACAAAGGGCCAGAATTCTTGGCAAAAAGTGTGAAAGAACCTGATTTCTCATCTCCAGCTGAAGTTCATGGATATCCATCTGCATCCCAAGTTTTTTTTTTAAATTCTTCCAGAACTGTTTGAGTTGCAGGCATTTACAGGTGCCTGCCAACCGATTTCATCACAGTACAGGTAGAGCATATTCAAAAACTCGACCAATAATTTGTTTCCTTATAAAATTTGATAAACTGGTTTGTATATTTGCTCTTCAGGGATGGGGGTGATAAGCTAGGTATACCCTCATCAGGCCTGAAAATAACCTGACATTTGCAGAATAGGGTCACCAGAGGGGGAATTTGATGATGCTATCCCATACAGTGGGCCAATTTATCCTCTGGGTACCTCTTTCTATTTAGTTTTGAGACCCTGATTCAGATTGAGGTTCACAGAGGGTAAATTTTGTGATGCTACCCTGCTGTGTAGGGTAGTATAACTAAATTCACCCTCAGGGGACCTCATTTTGCAGATGACAGTCTGCTTATTTTCTGACTTGACCCTCATTGCACTTTTAAATTTTCTAGTAGGGTTGGACAGTGTTTTGATTTTCCAGTTCGATGCCGTTTTTTGTGGCAACCAAACTGCAACACCCAGAAAAAAACAGCAAACCATTTTACTGTGTTTGTGCATGGACTGATCAAACTATCTTACTAGGGGCACGGTGGCATTGTGGTATCCGGTTCTTGTCAGATCACCGAAGTTAAGCAACGTCAAGCCCGGTTATTCATTGGATGGGTGACCGTCTGAGCGCTCAATTCGGACTCTCGTGTTGTGTCCTTGGGCAAGGCACTTAACTCTATTATCCACATGGGTGTACGTTGACGCTGTGTACAAAGGCGTACTGCACGTCAATGGTACACCTGTCTTCAACCAATCTAACCCTGCCTGTGCTGCAGTGCGGAGTTACAATGTTGGGGAGATGGCATTTGCTCATCGTTGCTCGGTGGGTCTCTCCAGGTACTCCGGCTTCCTCCATCCGTAAAACTGTCACAATCATGATTAGCCATTGTGCATAAGTATACCACCTTAAAAACACCAATAAATAAATAAATAACTATCTTACTGGGAGGGAACTGGATTTGTGACCATAATGGATTCTTACCCTTTGGTCTATTCGGCAAAGGGGCGAATAGGTTGTAATCTTGTTGTCACATTTTCTCCCTTATTGACTGGACGAGTCAATAAGGGTTAAAATGTGACAATGATGACACAACATAGATGACATGAACTTCATTCATTTGATACCCCAATTTATTTTTAATATGACTGACTAGGCTTAGCAACTAGAACCCGTAAGAATGATCAAGGGGGAATTACGCTGAACCCAATGGGGATACTTACAGACAGGGCATTTGTGGTGAATGGTGTCATACAAACTATTTCAGATTTGTTTTTCAAAATTAAGGAGTCTGAAATGTTATCAACTATATGGTCTTAACATACAGAAAAACCGAACCGAAACTAAGGTGTTTTCATGAAACCAGACTGAAACCGAATCTGAAAAATCAAGACCTCGTAGCACTATATTTTTATACTGTACCAATGACCCAGACATAGCTGGTGCTAACTCTTAAAAATATAGGGCCAAACACAAATTTTGCCCCCAATCCCCAAAATTTGCATCTAAAACCAAAGAAATCATGTCCTGAATGGCCCTCCATACTTCACCTCTACTGCGCATGCGCAGTGTCAAGGACATCTCGAAATTGGTGCCATTAATCATTCTTTGTTTGGCCCTTCATCAGTTAACATCTAACTGATCTTTGTGCTTTTAAATCTCAGTTTAAATGATGCCAGACACATAAATATTAGTGAAATGGTGATTCTAAGGAGGATATAGAAGGAGGAGAGGAAAAATGAGTGACAGAAAATAATCAGGGCTGTAACTTAAAATTTTTTTAATGAAATTATGTTAAGTTACCTATTTTCGAGGCAACAGCCTGTTGTGGTCATTCTTGTTATCAAGTTACACTGCTTGTTCAGTGTTTTCCTCTCTCCCTTTCCTTTAAGTCCCCTCTTGCTATTCTCCCATGCTTTTGGCATATTTTCTGTAATATTATTACTAAAATTTCTTGGGAGTTTTAGCTGGATAACAGAATGAATTCTGTTCTTTTCCCCATGTTTACGTCTTCACCTATGGGTGGTTAGGCGTAGTGTTCTGCATCTACCATCTGATGTTCTGCAGTTTCTTCCCTGGAAGTCTCTGTTTTGCATCAGATAGTGCATTATTGGTAACTGATTTCGGGCCAGGGTGCCTGGAGTCTTGATCTGGTGTTTTTACACTTATTGTTTACATTTCCAACAGCCCTCTGTGTGAGGGGGGATTTCTTGAAAATAATATCTTGATGTTAATTTAATCATAACTAGATACATTATTATTGTTCGTAAGTGTTGCATAAATTGTTTAAAATATTTTTAGAATTTTTGTCCACACTTAGGCTTGGGATCCATTGGGGCTCAACGTTACTTTTCAGAAACTTGGGCTGTTCTGAAAAAATATTTTTTCAAAATTTTTTGATTCAGTTATTTTTTCTATGTTAATGGATCATGTTATTATGTATTTTGATTGTCAGGGGTTGGTGTGAGTACTAGGACTTTGTTTTCTTTTCAATGAAAGGATATTGTTCAATTGTAATAAGAGGAAATCTTCCTCTGACTTTCATAATCATTGTATAATGTAGTCAGTGTACTCGCACTAACTCCTGTTCTGTATGTGTTAATTTCGATGACAACATGGGAAGCGTGTGTCACGGTATGTTAGTGGGGAATTGGCCATTCCGGTCCTTTCCCCGCAGGGTCACTCTACTTTATCAATCTCTATTTCAGACGATCATGATCAGGGTGATGTATCCGTGATGTCTTCCAAAAGTGTGCCTCCGTCGTCACAATTAAGGAAGAGCTAGCGGAAAAGTGCTCATGTAATACGTCAATTGCCTAAGAGGACCCTAGTAGGTTCGACGGCCTTTGACGTCCGCTAGCTCGCCCGGTGTAGCGTCCATTCATCGAATGGTTCGGCAGCCGGGTTCGTCCGTTGCGGTCTAGAAAGGAGTTTTGGGTGATGCGAGCACTATAAAACAACCAAGTGCACACCCAGTGACGGCGGATTAGAGGGGAGAACGGAGGAAGCCTTTTAGTCCGGTTCATAGCTCGTCCAGGCCCATCCGGGCTGCGAGCGAGAGAGGCCCCTCTCTCGTACATCAACATCTGGCCCCAGATGTTGTGGTACAAAATGTCTCGCATTCGGAGCATACGTCCGCCGCTCGGGACGCTCCGTTATATAGACAGTCCGGAGAGACTATCAATAAGGCTTCCTCATTCTCATGGCAGCGCACACGACCGCACCTTGGCTACGTGACCTCCGATATACAGTCAACTTCGCCAATCAGAGAATCCTCGGTGACCAGGTCACGCCATCCGATAGCCAGGGACACGAGGCCTGGAGACTCCGGACGTTCGCATAAGAAATTATGCGGGAGTCAACGTACACGGAGCTTCCAGCGGCAAAGCATCGTAAGACCGCTTCTGCACAGGCCTCGGTGATGGACGTGCTATCCCAAATAGCACAACTTATCGCAGCATCCCAACAACGACAGAATCTCTGTCGCATCATGTAATATCCGACGACGCTGGGTCGGGAACTCCGCGGAAGCATCAGGTGCGAACGTCCGAAAATTTCATACGGTCCGATGGGATGCCGAAAGGGATTCGGAGGTTTTCGAGCTTTCCCTTTCGGAACAACATAAGCTGCTGTATATGTCATCCGACTTCATCTTCTAGAGGTTCTTCGTCGGACCAGAATGCTGCGATACCGGATAAGAAACTGATAGCGTCGGTGGACTTAAAAATTTTTGGTTTGGTTCAGGGACATCGTCCCTCAGTTCCGACACAGTCCAGTAATGTCTCAGATACTTTCGATTTATTGAACGACGCTATATATATATTTTTTATATGCTTGCTATTTACAAGCATGTCTGGTTTCTTGTTCGCAAAATTACTTAGATGTCTTTCAAAAGTGTGCCTCTGTCGTCATAGTTAATGAAGAGCTAGCGGCAATTAGTGCTCATGGATTACGTCAATCGCCTAAGAGGTCCCTAGTAGGATCGACGGAGTTGACATTCGCTAGCTCACCCGGTGTAGCGTCCATTCATCGAATGGTTCGACAGTCGGGTTCGTCCGTTGCGGTCTAGGAAGGAGATTTGGTTGATGCGAGCACTATAATAGACTTTAGTACACACCCAGTGACGACGGATTAGAGGAGAGATCGGAGGAAGCCTGTTAGTCCGGTTCCTAGCTCGTCCGGTCCGTCCGGGCGGCGAGCGAGAGAGGTCCCTCTCTCGTGCAACAACATATGGGACCGGATGTTGTGGTACAGACATTTCACATTCGGAGCGTATGTCCGCCGCTCGGGACGCTCCGTTATATAGACAGTCCGAGTGACTGTCGATAATGCTTCCTCATCCTCACAGCAGCGCACACGACCGCACATTGGCTACGTGACCTCGAATATCCGGCCAGCTTCGTCATTCAGTGATTCCATGGCGAACAGGTCATGCCATCCGGTAGCCAAGGGACACAAGGCCTGCACACTCTGGTCGCTCGCATAATAGAAGTATGCATGGGGTAACGAACACGGAGCTTCCAGCGGCAATGCATCGTAAGACCGCTTCTCCACAGGCCTCAGTGATGGACGTGCTATCCAAAATAGCACAGCTTATCGTAGCATCCCAGCAAACGACAGATTCTCGGTCGGATCAGGAATAATCCGACGGTGCTGGGTCGGTGCGCTCCGCTGTTGCATCAGGTACGGACGACCGAAAACTTCATAGGGTCCGACAGGATGGCGAAAGGGATTCGGACGATTTCGAGCTTTCCCTTTCAGAACAACAGAAGCTGCCATACATTTCTTCTGGCATTATCTTCCAGAGGTTGTTCCGTCAGACTACATTGCTGCGATGCTGGATAAGAGACTAATAGCGTCATTGGACACGGAGTTTTGGATCGGTTCAGGGACATTGTCCCTGAGTTGCCGACGCAGTCCAATAATGTCTTTAGAACATTCGAATTATTGAACGACGCTATATATAAGCTTGCTACCAACATGCTAGTCTAGTTTCTTGTCCGCAATGCTCTATTCTGCCTTTCGTGAATTCTAGGAAAATAATTTTTTATTGGCAGAACTGGGCTTACCAAGAGTTCCTTTGCGTCTAAGACGGCGAGGCTGAAGACTGGGAATTATCTTTTTCGCCGTCTATGTCAATTCCAACCACGATGTTGGAAACGACAATGATGTATAATAGACTTAACTTAGACGCTTTATCATACGTACACCACCTTACTGAGACGTTTTCATTACGTCTTCAAGAGAAAGAATTCCAGGATTTGATCCTCAATGAGATTTCTTTCAGGGGCAGTAGTTTTTCCACGTATAACTCCGCCCTTCAGTGGCATCCTGGAGTTGGTTAGACGTGACGCAGCCCTAGCTACATCCACGCGCGTGGATAGTAAGGTGAAGAACTCTCTTAGAGTCGCTTCGGTCTCGGAGAAGCTTCTCTTCGACGGCAACCTTTCGGCAATCTTGAATTGCTCGATATACACGTTCTCTTGTCTATCAAGTGTAACAAGAGATTCAGACGTGGGCAAACATTCGGTGGTTGACTCAGAGAGTTCCACTGTAGTTGCCGGATCCGAGTTTTTCGATTATGACGGATGCCAGTCAAACAGGTTGGGACACAATTTTGATCCCAACGGATTCGAAGTGCCAGGGTCTTTGAGTTCCGCAGTTTTTAGGCAAGCTCTTAACTTCTAAGGAAGAATATTATTTTGGCTTGCACTACGTCATTGGATGAATTTTATTCAGAAACGCATGTTCAAATCCTGTCCGATAATACGACAGTAGTTGCGTATATCCGGAACCAGGAAGGCACTCATTCGGTTCCGTTATTGATTTTAACGGAAAGAATCCTTCTGTTTGTTATAGAACACCAAGTTCTGTTTCGGTTCGTCATATTCTCGGTCGTCGGATCATATTAGCAGACTCCCTTTCACGTAAGGGTCCTTTGTTGCCGTCGGAATGTACTCTCAACAAACAGGTATTCAATCAAATTTGCTATCAATGGGAGCGCCCAGTGATAAATTTATTTGCGACACAACTCTCCAATCAATTGTAGACGTATGTGTCACCGTGTCCGGATCCCCGAGCATATGTAGTTAACGCTCTATCGAGATAGGATATGCGTATCCTCCAGCGCTGTTGATTCAGCAAGTATTGCTAGGATTATTCATTCACAATACAATTCTGTTGGTAGCATCTCTGTCTCCACAGAGACGCTGGATAAATTTACTTAGATGTCTGCTGTGTGACTTACCGCGGAAACTTCCTCCACGAGAGGATCTTTTTTCGCTGGGGAAATCGTGTCAACTCTATCACAACCCACAAGGTCTCAACCTTCATGTATTCCGTTGTGCGGTCCTTCTTGCTTGGCAAGCATTGTACAGGACGAGCAGTGGACGCGATTCCTAACTGTAGAAGGACCTCCTCTTCGCTATACTATGCGGCTAAAGTGGAGGGTCTTCCGTCGTTGGTGTAGGGATCTTTATGTTGATATTTTTGATCCCTCCATACCAGACATTGCAAACTTTCTAGTATACTTGTTTAACGAGATCATCTGCAGCCAGTTACTTTTAAAGGTTATAGGTCTATGTTATCTGATACCTATGCACACCATGATAGTTTACAATTGAGCCTAATGTCTCTTTATCTAAGTTAGTTTGAAACTTTTCGATAAGAGACCTAGAATCGTTAGATTAATTCCTATTCGGAATTTAGCTTGGGTTCTTATTAACTAAAGCAACCATTTGAACCCCTTGAGACAGTAGTTTCAAATTCTGGCCTTTTAAGGCAGCAATTCTCTTAGTCTTCTCTTCTGCTAAAGAGTCAGTGAGCTTCATGCACTATCGGTGGACGATTCTCACTTTCGTAGTATCGGAAACTCTATTACCTTTACTACTAATGTTGTATTTTTGGTTAAGAATCAGGCTCCTAATGATATCCGGAAACTATTGTTTTTAAGGTCCTTCCGTCTTCGAGCGGGCATAGGCCTTTTCTCTGTCCGGATAGACCTTTATGTATTTATTAACAGATCTCAGTTTATCAGTAGGACGTAAGGCTTCTTCTGGCTCTGATGCCTAATAGAAAGGTCATTACGGTCCATTCTATTACTTAATGCATTCAGTTAACTATCGGTACTGCTTAGGATAATCTATCCTTAACTCAGCAGTCGGTGCTTAAGATTTCGGCTCATGAAGTAAGAGCTCTTCTACATCTTGGGCTGACGTATAGTATTGCTATTATAGATTAAGTAGGCTGCATATTGGTCTCAACCATCCACATTCACAAATTTTTATCTCAGAAATATTGTATCCATTTCTGGAGACCTGCATTATTTAGGTCCATTATCAGCTGCTCAGAATGTCGATCACTTAACAATTGCAACTATAGCTATGTAGGCTTTATGTTCCGGCAGTGACTCCGTCCTGCTGCCCTTTTCGCTCTGGGCTATTTGACCCAGGGCAAGAAAAAGGGGGGGGGGGGGAGGGTGTTCCCTTGGGTCACCTGTTTTATTATGAAAACAAGGGGATACCTCCTCCGGAGTCAGTAATTCTGAGCTGTTACTGGGATGGTTTCTTAAGTGTAAGTTATGTTTTAAAATTCATTCATGTCATAGTTTTAAAATATAGCATTTGAATATGTCACGTGTCAAACGGGTGTTATTATACTATCCTCGGACACTTTTAAAAGAGTATAAAGAGTCTCAATTCTTTGGACTAACTTTATTTATTGGCTTACTTTAAAAATATTTAGTATAAGAATTATACCGGATATTAATAGAGAACATGGATGTTATGATGCTCAATTATAGAAGGTATTGTGTCTTTCTAAATTATCATAAATAAGAAAGATACACGTGAAGCCTATTTCTCCTTTTCTCCTCCAGGAGATGACTCTATTTTATATAGTTGAGCTTATTGGATTTTCCTCTATGTCCTGGGCCCTCCAGCCTTTTTACTATTCAGCTATGTCTGGGTCATTGGTACAGTATAAAAATCTTAAAAAATTTATAGTAATTTATATATTTTTTATACTTACCAATGACCCAGACGGGGATGGCCCTCCCAGGAGTTGGGAACTCATACCTCCCCGCTGAGGACATAGCGCTTACCAGGCACTGATGGTAAGAATTATTAATGGCGCCAATTTCGAGACGTCCTTGACACTGCGCATGCGCAGTAGAGGTGAAGTATGGAGGGCCATTCAGGACATGATTTCTTTGGTTTTAGATGCAAATTTTGGGGATTGGGGGGCAAAATTTGTGTTTGGCCCTATATTTTTAAGAGTTAGCACCAGCTATGTCTGGGTCATTGGTAAGTATAAAAAATATATAAATTACTATAAATTTTTAAGTTTCTAGATCATCCACATTTAGAAGGGAAGATATTAACCAAATATTATCAAAATATCAAGCTGCAAATTTTTCCTATACAATAGTGCTGCTGGTCATTTAACCAATTCAGCCTTGTTTGACAGAGTTCATTAAGCTCTGTCAGACAAAACTGAAATGGGTAAATTCCTAGTTGCATTATAGGAAAAAATGCTTGAAATTTCATTATTTGGACAACAGTATGCAGAATGTTAAGACAAGATTCTGACACACCGATTTTGATTATTTTATTTGTTAATGCATTTTTTTTTTCAGACATTTCGAGAACCAAACCCATCACCTATAACATATACACAAACATCATCGCCTGAGGGATCACCAAGAAGAAAAAAGAACCTCCTTATCAATCTAGCTAAACTTCAAAATGGAACATTCCAGAGTTTATATGATGAAGCTATTGCAGTGGAAACAATACTGCCAGATCAGACTGAAGATCTCATGCCAAGATCAGATTCACGAAGAAAAACAAAAAAGAAGAAAAAGTTAGAAGAGAAGAAAGATAAGAAGCCTACAAAAAGTGTAAAACAATTTTTTGGTCAAGTAGTTGACACAGTTATTTCTCCTGAGCAATCCTTTATTAACTTGCCTGACATTGAGAATGAAGGGCCTCCAACACAGTTCAGATTACAAGGTCTGAAGCCAAAAATACAGCTGATTGATCCATTGACAGAGATGCTGCTGGAGCGTAGAACTCTTGGTAGATTCATTCGGGATGCTGAGACAGAACATCATAAATTACAAGATGAACTTCCAAAACCAAAAATAACACCTCGAAAAAATACAAATACAGATCAGAGAATTTTTGCCAGAGTTCATGGAACTATGGGTCTCTCTTGTTTGTATGCTGTACATCAAGCATATAAAGATAGAACAAAGGCAGAAAAAGCTACTGAAAAAATGGAGCGCATTTTGGGTTTGAAAGAAGAGCGTGAAAGAGCAAAAGAAAGAATTAAATTGTACAAAGAAGAAAAACGGAATCAAGTATTGAAGTGCCGTGATCAGGATAAATCAAAATTATTAGACGGAATTGAAAAGAAAGAAATTCAGAGAGTGAGCTATATTGAAAAACGTTATGACCTGAATAATAAGTCCGCCGATTTGACAAAAAGCCATAGAGCTGATTTTGGATTTGTCACTGAGTTCAACACACAACATACCTCTGTCTCGAATGCACTGATGCGACATGATAGACAGGCTAAGTTTGAGGATGAAGTTGCTACTAGGACTGACAACTTACAAAATCTTAAATCTGCAGAGCAAGATCAGCAAAGTACAGTGAAGAAGTACTTAGAACATCGAAAAATCATGCGGCAAACTGAAACTGCAATGGCCAGAGCAGCTTTAGACACAAGAATGCTACAAGAAGCAAACGAGCGTATTATGCACGTGAAGAGTCGCGTGGCCCATCAGAAAGCTTGTGCAGCAAAAGTCCAAGCATTCTATCCCTTGCCCCCAACTGTCACTCTCCCTGTTGGATCACAATCTGCTCCATCCAAACATAAAATATCACACTGGGAAGCATCTACAAAAACTTCTGCTGGGAGAGTTGGTCGCCACCAAACTTTGGTCGTGTGATAACTGCATATTGACTGTCTTTAGTGAGAAACAGTCCCAAACTTTTTATTCTGCAGATAAAAGTTTTCCATTGGAAACCCTTTAAAGTTTCCATGGAATATTGCAAGTTTTTTCTCAGTGACAGTCCCAAAGTAGTTTAGTAGATATACTGTTATGGTTGACTTGTTATGTAACATAGTTGTTACAAGAATAAAAAATTGTGTTTTTCTCCCAAGTTGCTGTTTTATCCTTTCTAGAATAACAACAAACATACATTTATTCTACAGTTAGTAATCATATGGAACAAAGTGGTAGATAGACCTTCTAATGGGTTTTTTTTTCCTTTAAAAATTGTCTTTTATTTTGGCATTAGTAATTAACTCTTTCAACACGTGAGGCTAGTCACTTTTCTGGTCCAGCAACACAATACATCATAATTTCATTAAGTCGGATGGCTAATAAGTGAACATGTGTGGTAGAACAATTAATATTTTCAAATTGCAAATATTAATTGTTCTACCCCCAAATAATGGATATGGACTCTTCCAACTGGCATGGAAGATACCACCAGTGTTCAAAGGGTTAAGAGACATAAAAAAAGGTAAAAATATGAAAAAATAATTGGACGAACATCCACCATATTAATTAATTTAACTGGCTGAGGGCTTGATTATATTTGGTGGTCTGAATTTGTTATTCAAAGTGCTTTGTTACAAATTATTGGAGAGTGCCCAAAAGCACTCCCCAATAATTTATAATAAAATAAATTTATTTAAATACAATATTATTTGCTTTTAACTGAATATAAAAACATGAGCAAGGAAAACTTTGGCTTTTGTTCTGGTACCCTCATTTTTTTTTAACCCTTTACCCAACATAACGGCCAAAACCAGCCAGCACTATTTTCAAAAATCGCCAATTAATTTTCATTATTTGTCTCAAAAATATAGGTTACGACAGCTCGATGGAACGAGCTCATTACAACGAGGGGTCATAACCTATGTTTTTGAGACAAAAAATGAAAAAAAATGAGTTATTCAAGAATTATTTTTGCAAGTGTCGTCTGCTTTTCATGTTAGGTAAAGGGTTAAAAGCTCTAATAGTGGCTTCTAGCACTCAACCAGTTAAAGGCCATTTCATACACAACTGCAAAGCTTTGGTATCCATTCACACTCTATGCAAAAATCCTTTTGCACTACTTCCAAATTGGAAAATGGGGTGAACGTTTTATCAGGTGTAACACATGCAGGGGGAATTTTGTATGTGTGAGAGTCAAGCTCTGGTGTGCACTACATTATTTGGTCATTGGACTAGTGGTAAATTTTTATCAGGAGTAATGTGGGCAGGGGATTTTGGGTGTGACATTACATTAACACTTCAACCAGATCAGTGCAGCTATACACTTCTATATCTTTAAGTCATCCATCCATGATCAAATTCAGCACCAGAGGCAATATAACAGTCTTCATAGCATCCAGTGCTGGTTTACCTTTCAACCTCAGCAATACCCAGATATAATCCTACGTTGTCAGAGATATCAAGCTGAAATTTCACACATTGGAATATTTTAGCAGGAGTACCATTGGCAGGGTTTTCCAAGCAGCGATACATTATGATGTTACTTACACCATGTTAGAACCTGATCAGTGCTGGGTATGCTCTCTAGCTGGATGTATAAATCTGGCGATTGTCTTGGCTAGTCTATGTGTTAAATATTTTTTTCTTGAAGGTACTCATCCAAAATATGAGCTCTGAGAAAATGAGCATTGTTACCATGAGCACGAAATTACCCCCAATTGACTGTAATATCTCTTTCGTTTTAGACCCTTTTTCATAAAATAGTCAATGCACTGCCTTCGATTTCCTGCAGATTTGTTCTGTTGATACCTGTGCCTGCCCACATTGTCGAGCTGCTAGCAAACCAATAATCCATGAAAAGCTATCCTGCACCTTGTCATGTACATTGTCAGCCATCATCAGGGCTGGAGTCAATTACATGTAAATGTAATTAATTACAATTACTTTTAATTTTTGTTCATGTACATTGTCAGCCATCAAAGCCCATCATGAAAGTCGTCGCAGAATCATGACTCATCTGTGATGAGAATACTCCTCCAATGACAGTTACCAATTCAGTTGATTGTTGGCTCTGTGTTATCATGCTCTTTAGTGTCAAAAATGGGATGTACATTCTGTCTGTTGGCTCACAAATGAGATCCATGGAGTCTGTAACTGTTTGCTTGAATCTGTTCCACAGTCTGGATACGGCACATTTAAATGGGCTGCAGCAGGTCTTCATACTTGCTCTGCTTGTAGCATACCAACAGCACATGCAATTTCATCAGTTGTTGTAGTCGTCAAGTTCATTCAAGCAAATTTGATACACTTACAAAAATGTGGCATAAACTTTCATCTGTTGAATATAGCATCTTTGTAATTTAGTTTCATTAATTTGTTCAATCAACTGGTTGAGTGCAAGAAGCCACTATTAGAGCTCTATTGAAAAGTGCTGGAAACTAGTACTGAAATGGTTAACCGGATAATTGGTTTGAAACCAGTTATCTAAAAAGCCGTCAACCGGTTATCCGAAATATCGATAGTGATTGTCATTCTATGTTTAAAACATAGTAAATCTGCCTCTTCTCCTTTGTGGTAGATTACACATCGAAGCCGGCTTGTATATATTGAAAAATACTCGACTTTGGTGTTCAAGACTTCGTTAATGATCGGCAGTTTCCGTGAGTAATGAGTAACCGCAGAAACTATTCCGCAGTGTGTATACAAACGAACGTTGTCGAGTATTCGACATTTGTTTGTATACACACTACGGAATAGTTTGAGAATACTGCTTTTCAATTCCTATTGTTTTGATTGCATATTCTGTAAAATAATGGCCGCGGATTACCGGATGTATAGCTCTTGGTCAGTTGGTTACAAAACTGAGCCAACCGTTTCAGCCCTACTGGAATCCACTTTAGTGGCTTACACTGTGTGTACGAGTTTGATGTTTGCTAAGCAGTAGAAGAAAAATTTTCCCCAAAATCGTAAGGTTGCAATTTATTGCAGAGTGCCAGTTGGCACTCTCCAATAAATTGTAACAAAACAATTATGAACAAAATATTGCCAAACTAAGGGTACTCTTGCTGGTAGCATGGTATCTTTGAGAAAAAAATTACCTGTGTTTCAAATCACCTTAGGAAAATAATTTAGCGCTCCACCAGTTAAAGCCGCTTGGGCATAGTTAGGGGGGTGTCATGGCAGTTCCAGATGATTTAAAAGTTTGTTTAAAGTAACTGTCTGGGAGTCATGACCCCTAGGTATTAACCCTTTACCCAACACACACAATATAAAACTATCACTGAAAGTGATTAGTACCCCCACTTCACTAAATTTGAAATTGGGTCAATTCATTAGGTGAAGGGTTAATACTGTGGGTAATAGGATAAACACATAAAAAAAACCATATATTTCTCATAAACCACTGGTCCTAAGGTTTTAACACTTACGCTGCCGAAAGCGACTATTGTCACCTATTTTATGATGATTATCTATACGTTCTGGTAAGTGCAGATCAAAACTACCATCTGATTATCAGATGATAGAGTTTCAAGTATATCATAAATTTTAAAAAAACTTCCTTGCATATAGGCGTTCATAGAGGTTCTCCATATATGGCTAAAGTGGGAGTGGCAGTAAGATGGTTTTAGAAAATAACAATATTGGTCAAACCATAGAGAAAATGTAACCTTATACCTGTGTTGCAGTCATATTATAGCCATAGAAACTGAAATGACCATTCAACACCGATACAAAAAAAATAGCTATTCCCAAAACCTACAGCTACAAATTTCAAGTGGAGTATCTTTTTTGGGGTGATGTAAAGGTTTGAATTCAGTTCATATCAAGTCTCTGGTGTCATGGGATCGAAAGATTTCAACATATGGGATTTGAAACCTTGACATTTTTTATTTTTATACAACAACCAATGGCGAAGACTTAGCTGGTGCTAACTCAAAAATATCCAGGGCCAAACACAAATTTTACCCCCCACCCCCAATCCCCAAAATTTGCATGCAAAACCGAAAAAATTATGTCCTATGTGATCCTCCATACTTTTGAGGAAGCACCGAAATTGGTGCCAAGCATCATTCTTTCTTTGTTTGGCCCTCTGTCAGATAACAACAAACTGACTTCTGTGCTTTTAAATCTCAGTTTTAATGACGCCAGACACAAATCAATGGTGAATTTGGTGGATCCAAGGTCACAATAGGATGATGGAAGGAAGAAACGGCGGTTTGGAGAGTTCAGGGCTGTAACTTTATAATTTTGACAAAAATTATTTCATGTTTCCCAATTTCGGGACATGGGCCTGATGTCATCATTCTTGCTAATGATTTTGCCACTGTTTGTTAAGTGTTTCTTCCCTATCCTTCCTTGAAGCCTCCCAGTTAAACTCCCATGCTTTTGGCTTGTTTTATTGAATTTTTTTTTTATAAATTTCTTGGGAGTTTGATGTGTTTCACAGAATGTTTATTCTGTATATCCCCATGGTTACGTCCTCACCCTAGGGGTGTTTTGGCGTTTTTGGTCATGCATCATACATCCGATGTATCGTTTTTTCTTCTGATGAAGATCTTGCTTTACATCGGATAGTTCAAAATCTGTTACTGATTTCGAGTTTTGTTATTCAGTGCCTGGGGTCTTGTTTCTGGTTTTCATTTGACGTTGTTTACATTGACAACGCTCTGTTTATATATGTAGTTTCCCATTTATTAATCATGGTAGGACTATTGTAAGATACATTATATATTCTGGCAGTATAGCTTTTAATTTTTGGATAATGACATTTTTTTGGCTCTATCGGGATCCATTTGGGCCCATCATTCCCTTTGGGGACTTGACTCCTGTCAAAATTTTTTTTTGAGATTTATTTTTAGAATTATAGTTTTGAATATTATTATTATGTATCTTTTTCATATATTTATTGGGAGTTGGTGCGAGTACAGTCGACTTTAATGAAAGCTTATTGAGCAAATTGCAATGCGAGGAAGTCTTTCTCTGATTTACATGATGATTGTATTGCCTGTAGTCAGTGTTCTCGCACTAATTCTTGCTCAACATGTGTCGAATGGGATGACAAACTTTGGAGACGGGTGTCACGGTACGTTGTTAGCGGCGAGAGACCAATGCCGGTCCTGTCACCACAAAGTCATTCTAGTTTCTCAGTTTCTATTTCAGAGGAACAAGAAGATGGTGATGTTTATGTGACACCTTCAGAAAGTGTGCTTCCATCGTCGCATTTAGATAGTCAAACAGAACTAGCAGCAAAAGTGCTCATGAATATTAGGCAGGGCAATAAACCACACACCCGTGGTTTCAGCTCCCTGTCACCAGCTAGCTCGACCAGTGAAGCTGTTACTCAGTCTGTGGGTAACGAGACACAGGGTGTGTCAGTTGCGGTCGAGGAGAGTGGAAAGGGTAGAGCGAGAACTTTAAAATATAAACAGGCTCACCCTGCGACGACGGAGAAGAAGATGCCAGCAAGTTCAATGGGAAGCTCTGCGAGGTCTGAAAGGACCGCAAGTGAGAGAGCCCCTCTCTTTCCCAACATCTGGGGCCAGATGTGGTGGTTTGGAACTTGCGTCAGTCGGAGCATATGTCCATGCCTCTCGTCCGGGGCGCTCCGTTCAGTTCACAGCCGGCTTCTTCATCAGCGTCTACCAAGCACACATGACCACACCTTGGCTACGTGACTTCTGATATCCAGCCTGCATCGCCAAGAAAGGACCACTCTTCGTCAAAGAAGTCTGACCATCTGGTAGCCAACGAGACAAGGCCTCATTCATCAGGACGTCCGCAGAAAAGAGCCATCTTGGACACACCGTCCCAGGAGCAGCCGGCGGCAAAGCAACAGAAGTCCGCTGCTCCTCAGGCCTCTGTCACAGACTTGCTGTCGCAGATTGCGCAGCTTATCGCAGCATCCCATCAAGTGCAGGAGCAGCCTACGGCAGTCTCGGAATCTGAGCTGTCGGATGGTGATGGGTCGGTCCAGTCATCTGTGCGTTCAGATGCCGATAACCGTGAGTCGAATCTGATTCAGTCGAATGGTGAAAGGGATATGGAAGAGAATTACCCTTCCCTTTTGGAACAACACATGGTGGCGATGGATCCAATTCATCAATACTTCCCCAAGTTCATTCCTGAGAATCAGAATGATGCGACTACTCGAAAGAAACCGCTGGCGTTGTTGGACGTTGACTTAATCGGGACAAAGGAGGAGGTCTTGTCCTTTCCGGTGCAGTCTAGACAGGTGTCGCAGGCCTTCGGCCATATAGACAACGCCATATTTAATCTTAACAGTGGGAAGAAGAAAGGTGGTTTCTTGTCATCTTCCGTACTTTTACTGTTTCTTGGACCACATTCATTTAAAACAGTCGGGGAAGATGTCCAGAGAGTTCCTCTGCGTTTGGATGAGCAGGCTGAGGTCCAGACATGTCCTTACCTTTGTCATTCACTATTCGCTCGAACACAATTGAGACGGCGATTTCTTCTAACAGAGCGAATTTAGACGCTATGTGTTATGCAGATCACCTAACAAGAGCTATGGCGCAACGTCTCAATTTCAGCATTTCTCTTAGCCTTTGCTTCCACTAGAAGAGTTAGTGAACTCCATGCTTTATCTGTTGACGAATCTCACTATCGTAGTGTTGGAAATACCATCACTTTAACTATACAAATGGAATTTTTGGCTAAGAATCGGGCTCCAGATAAATGGCCGGAGCCTATTATCATAAAGGCTCTGCTGTCTACGGACAACCGTAGACCTTTGCTGTGTCCAGTCAGGGCTATGCACATATATAAACGCCGATCAGAGTTTATTAGAAAAGGAAGAAAACGCTTCTTTTTATCATTGATTCCTGACAAAAAAGATATATCTGTTCATTCAGTTGATAGATGGACTCAGTTAGCAACACACGTTGCCTATGGAAGTCTATCTTCGGATCAGCGTTCTGTAAATAAGATATCCGCGCATGAAGTTAGAGCGCTGTCCACTTCTTTGGCCTATTCTAACAGTATAGCCATTACTGATCTCATGAAAGCTGCGTACTGGACACATCCTTCTACATTTACCAAGTTTTACCTTAGAAATATCAAGTCCATCTCCGGTGACCGTAGATATTTAGGTCCTCTATCTGTTGCTCAGAATATCGTCCACTAAACGTTTACATCTCTAGTTATTTAGGTAACCGGGGGGCGTGGTGGCTCAGTTGGTAGAGGTGCAGGCTGCAAGCCGAGAGGTCCTCGGTTTGAATCCCACCTGCAGCAACCGCGTTATGTCCTTGGGCAAGACACTTCACCCCCATTGCCCACATGGGGGCACGGTGACGTTGTGTACTAAGGCGTACTGCACGTCGATGGTACACCTGTCTTCAACCGATGCTAACCCTGCTTGTGTGGAGTTGGTATGTTGGGGAGATGACATTTGCTAGTCGCTGCTTGGTGGTTCTCTCCAGGTACTCCGGCTTTCTCCACCTGTAAAACTGTCACGGTCATGGTTAGCCATTGTGCAGAAATATGTGACCTTAAAAACACCAATAAATAAATTTAGGCAACCTGTTCAAGCAGTGACGCTGCCCTCTTCGTTTTGTGGTCACGTACCTCAGAACAGGGGGGGGGGGGGGGGAACAGTTTTTCCCTTATTATACCACCCACTTTTCAAGTGGGTGGTATATAGTGTTTGGTATATCCGTCCGTACTTCTGTACGTCTGTCCATCCGTTAACTCCTCTCCTCCTAAACCAGTGAACGGATTTCATTGAAATTCTCAGATATTCTTTTACCTACATTGGAGATGTGCATCTCCTATTTTTTTCAGATATTTTCATTTCTACAGTTTCCCATATTGAAAAATGAACTTTGTCAAATTCAATTGAGTTTCTGTACAGATCTGCTATCCGCAACTCCTCATAAACCATTGAACAGATTTCATTGAAACTTTCAGGAATTCTTTTCCATACATTGCAGATGTGCACCTCCTATTTCAGATATTTTCATATTTAGTTCTCCATATTCAAAAATGGTCTTTGTCAATTCAGGTTTTAGTAGGGAGGGGTATAGATTTGCTATCCGCTACTCCTCTAAAAACATTGAACAAACTCCATTGGAACTCGTAGACCTTTTACATATATTGAAGATGTTCACCTCCTGTTTTGTTTTCATATATTTTAATTTTTTAGGGTTTCCCATATTTAAAGATGGGCTTTGTCAATTCAAGCTTGTGTGTGTGTGTGTGTGGGGGGGGGGGGGGGGGGGTGACATTTGCTATCCGCAACCTCTTTTAAAAATGGGCTTTGTCAATTCAAGCTTGCTTGGGAGGGAGGGGGGGGACATTTGCTATCCGTGACCTCTTTTAAACTAGTGAATGGATTTCAATAAAACCTTCAAACATTCTTTTACATACAGTGAAGATGTGTACCTTCTATTTTATTTTCAGATATTTTCATTTTTACAGTTTCACATATTGAATGAAAATGTCAATGACACTGTAGCTTAACTTGTGTGTTGTGTTTGATGAAAAGGATAATGTTCAATGTTTATGAAAGGATTATGAAATAAGACAAGAATTGTGATAATTGAGAATATGTTAATTTCTTTCCCTGTATGCTATGTTTTCAATAAAAAATAATTTGAGGTGTTGACTGTACTAAAGAAGTCAGGGGTGGGTCTAATGGGGCTCTCATAGTTAATGTATGTCAACCAAAGTTACAAAGTTACAGTGAAATTATTCCAAAACGAGTCATCCTATCAAGTTACAATGAAATCCCTTCATAAATATGACCTGTAGACTGTGCTAAAGGTTTTGGGGCTTTGGGCTCGGGCAGCCATCATGGTTGAATGATCGCAACCAAAGGGGACAATCTCATCTGGAGTGATCCTGCGAAGTTACAATGAAATCCCTTCATAAATATGACCTGTAGACTGTGCTCAAGGTTTTCGGGCTTCAGGCACCTGTAGCCATCACAGTTGACCAATCACGACCAAAAGGGGATGTCATCATCTAGGCATTATATGGAGTCAACCTAACAATGTTACAATGAAATCCTTCTATAAATATAACCTTTTGCCTATGCAAAAGGTTTTTGGGCTCGGGCACCCATCAAGGCTGAATGATCACGGCCAAAATGGGACATTCTCATCTAGACATTATTTGGAGTCAACCTACCAAGTTACAACGAAATCCCTTCATAAATATGACCTGTAGACAGTGCTAAAGGTTTTCGGGCTTCGGGCACCTTTAGCCGTCAAAGTTGCCCAATCATGTCCAAAAGGGGACGTTCTCATCTAGACATTATATGAAGTCAACCTACCAAGTTACAATGAAATCCCTTCATAAATATGACCTGTAGACTGTGCTTAAGGTTTTCGGGCTCGGGCAGCCATCATGGTTGAATGATCGCAACCAAAGGGGGCAATCTCATCTGGGCATCATCTGGAGTGATCCTATGAAGTTACAATGAAATCCCTTCATAAATATGACCTGTAGACTGTGCTCAAGGTTTTTGGGCTTCGGGCACTTGTAGCCATCACAGCTGACCAATCACGACCAAAAGGGGATGTCATCATCTAGGCATTATATGGAGTCAACCTAATAGGTTACAGTGAAATCCTTCCATAAATATGACCTTTTACCTATGCTAAAGGTTTTTGGGCTCGGGCACCCATAAAGGCTGAATGATCGCGATCAAAAGGGGATGTTCTCATCTAGACATTATTTGGAGTCATCCTACCAAGTTACAATGAAATCCCCTCATAAATATGACCTGTAGACTATGCTAAAGGTTTTCGGGCTTCAGGCACCTTTAGCAGTCACAGTTGCCCAATCATGTCCAAAAGGGGACGTTCTCATCTAGACATTATATGAAGTTAACCTACCAAGTTACAATGAAATCCCTTCATAAATATGACCTGTAGACTGTGCTAAAGATTTTTGGGCTTTGGGCAGTCATCATGGGTGAATGATCGCAACCATAGGGGACAATCTCATCTGAGCATCATCTGGAGTGATCCTAAGAAGTTACAATGAAATCCCTTCATAAATATGACCTGTAGACTGTGCTAAAGGTTTTCGGGCTTCGGGCTCTGGCAGCCATCATGGTTGAATGATCGCAACCAAAGGGGACAATCTCATCTGGAGTGATCCTGCGAAGTTATAATGAAATCCCTTCATAAATATGACCTGTAGACTGTGCTCAAGGTTTTCGGGCTTCGGGCACCTGTAGCAATCACAGTTGACCAATCACGACCAAAAGGGGATGTCATCATCTAGACATTATATGGAGTCAACCTAACAGTGTTACAATGAAATCCTATAAATATAACCTTTTGCCTATGCTAAAGGTTTTTGGGCTCGGGCACCCATCAAGGCTGAATGATCACGGCCAAAATGGGCCGTTCTCATCTAGACATTATTTGGAGTCAACCTACCAAGTTACAATGAAATCCCTTCATAAATATGACCTGTAGAAAGTGCTAAAGGTTTTCGGGCTTCGGGCACCTTTAGCCGTCAAAGTTGCCCAATCATGTCCAAAAGGGGATGTTCTCATCTAGACATTATATGAAGTCAACCTACCAAGTTACAATGAAATCCCTTCATAAATATGACCTGTAGACTGTGCTAAAGGTTTTCGGGCTTCGGGCTCGGGCAGCCATCATGGTTGAATGATCGCAACCAAAGGGGACAATCTCATCTGGGCATCATCTGGAGTGATCCTATGGAGTTACAATGAAATCCCTTCATAAATATGACCTGTAGACTGTGCTCAAGGTTTTTGGGCACTTGTAGCCATCACAGCTAACCAATCACGACCAAAAGGGGATGTCATCATCTAGGCATTATATGGAGTCAACCTAATAGGTTACAATGAAATCCTTCCATAAATATGACTTTTTGCCTATGCTAAAGGTTTTTGGGCTCGGGCACCCATAAAGGCTGAATGATCGCGATCAAAAGGGGACGTTCTCATCTAGACATTATTTGGAGTCATCCTACCAAGTTACAATGAAATCCTCTCATAAATATGACCTGTAGACAGTGCTAAAGGTTTGCGGGCTTCGGGCACCTTTAGCCGTCAAAGTTGCCCAATCATGTCCAAAAGGGGACGTTCTCATCTAGACATCATATGAAGTTAACCTACCAAGTTACAATGAAATCCCTTCATAAATATGACCTGTAGACTGTGCTAAAGGTTTTCGGGCTTCAGGCTCGGGCAGCCATCATGGGTGAATGATCACAACCACAGGGGACAATCTCATCTGAGCATCATCTGGAGTGATCCTAAGAAGTTACAATGAAATCCCTTCATAAATATGACCTGTAGACTGTGCTCAAGGTTTTCGGGCTTCGGGCACTTGTAGCCATCACAACTGACCAATCACGACCGAAAGGGGATGTCATCATCTAGGCATTATAAGGAGTTAACCTAACGGGTTACAATGAAATCCTTCCATAAATATGACCTTTTGCCTATGCTAAAGGTTTTTGGGCTCGGGCACCCATCAAGGCTGCATGATCGCGATCAAAATGGGACGTTCTCATCTAGACATTATTTGGAGTCATCCTACCAAGTTACAATGAAATCCCTTCATAAATATGACCTCTAAACTGTGCTAAAGGTTTTCGGGCTTTGGGCCCCTGTAGCCGCCACAGTTGCCCAATCATGCCCAAAAGGTGACTTTCTCATCTAGACATTGTATGAAGTCAACCCACCAAGTTACAATGAAATTCCTCAATAAATATGACCTGTAGACTGTGGTAAAGGTTTTCGGGTTTTGGGCTCGGGCAGTCGTCACCGTTGGCAGATCATCCCCAAATAGGGAAATTCTCATCTAGACATCACAAGGAGTCATCCTACCAAGTTACAATGAAATCCCTCCACATTAAACATGACCTGCAGACTGTGCTAAAAGTTTTTGGGTTTCGGGCTTGGGCAGCCATTACGGTTGATAGATCATGCCCAAAAGGGGACGTTCTCATCTAGGCATTATACAGAGGCATCCTACCAAGTTACAATGAAATCCCTTCATAAATACGACCTGCAGACTGTGCTAATGGTTTTCGGGTTTTGGGCTCGGGCAGCCATACCGGTTGCCCGATCGCGACCAAAAGGGGACGTTCTCATTTAGACATGACCCCAAACCTGCATATGAAATTTCGTGACGATCAGACAAGAACTGCGGGGTGTAGCCCGTGCTAAAGGAAATGTGAACAGACGTCACAGACTCGCAGACTAACAGACTTCCGCACGTGTGATGGCAATAGCTTATCTTGACTATGTCAAGTTAAGCTAAAAATGGGCTTTGTCAATTCAAGTTTCGGGGTGGAGGTGTGTCAGTGTTTGTGCTCTCTACAGTAAACACACTTTTACTGTTGTAAAATGTTTCTTGGTGGGAGTGGGTGGTATCATTTAGTGAGCAGTGCTCACAGTTTTTCTAGTTACAGTCTGGCGTTATAGTGAAAAGCAAGGGAAGACCTCCTCCGGTGTCAGTAGTCCCAAGTCAGTGCTGGGATGGTTTTAGTGTGTAGCTCGGTATGAAGCAAATTCCTACGTCTCATTTATGTATTGTTTTTAATGTGGAGCTCACTGTGGAGCATTTGTACATGTCAAGTGTCAAACGGGTGTTAATATACAATCCTCGGACACTTTCAAATGAGTATAAAGAGCCCCATTCTCTGGACTATCTTTATATATTGGCTTCCCTTCACCGAATTAGCATAATGGGTTATGCTGGCATTAAAATGGAGAATTATATATTATGTAATGCTCAGTTACATTGTTGGTGTTATGTCTTTCTCATTTCTCGTAAATGAGAAAGACATATAATTCCTTTCTCTCCTATAGGAGCCATTCTTTAAGAAGTGATTGAGTAATTGGATTTTCCCTCCAGCCTTTTTACGATGCAGCTAAGTCCGGGCCATTGGTTGTTGTATAAAAATATTATAAATTCATAGTAATTTGTATATTTTTTATACTTACCAATTACCAATAGCCCAGACGGGGATGGCCCTCTCTTGAGTGGGCACTCGTACCTCCCCGCTGATTATAACATTTAGCAGGCACTGTAGAAAGAATGATGTTTGACACCAATTTCGGTGCTTCCTGGATACTGCGCATGCACAGATCACAAAAGTATGGAGGACCACATAGGACATAATTTTTTCGGTTTTGCATGCCAATTTTGGGGATTGGGTGGGTGGGTGGGGGGATTTGTGTTTGGCCCTGGATATTTTTGAATTAGCACCAGCTAAGTCTGGGGTGTCCCAAGATTCTCAAATTTTTCAGTGTGGTACTCAAAAAAACAATAGAAAAGTCTTCTTGTTCCAAACCACTGCTCCAAAAGCTTCTGTGTTTGACATGACAACTTAATAAGCATCAAGGACGCCAGTGCTATTCACATAGCCGTTCAAATTTCATACTTTTTCCCCCCACCAAAACCTACGATAAGGATCTCAGATTTGAACCAGCTCCATTCCAATTGGGGGTCAACAGCTATGTTTTTCAGGCAAAAAATGAAAAGTTTAGTTATTAAAGAATTGTGTTGCTAATCTTACCTTACAGTTGTGTTAGGAGAAGGGCCAAACTCTGTTAGATAAATTTACTCCTGGGGTCATATTGGGAGGTATATTATAGACCCTCAGTATTTAACATTGTTTGTGACATAGAAAATATTTGAAAAAATCCTACCTCCCCCTCCATCAAATCAATGCCACAAATGTGTCCATATCTGAAAGACAACATCTTTGACAAGTTAGTCTGAATCAAGCCACAAAGTTTATTCACTGGAATGTCATTGACCCCTAGGTTTAACTCCCTGCATGCTGCTGGCAGATATTCCTGCCAGGACAGAAAATCTCTTGCCACTAAAATAAGGATAATTTAGGTACTTTCAACCAAAGTTTCCTCTGTAAACTGTATCAACGTTTTGTGCAATTTCTTCAGTTACATTTTCTTGAATTTTTCATCAAATCTAGTCATGGCTGCTTCATAGCAGCCATGACTAGGTTTGATGGAAAATAGTTTTAAAATACTCAGTGGGTTAAGAGTTGAACACAGAAGTTGTGTTCCAGGGATCATATTTAAGAATGTTGCGATAAGAGTATTTTAAAATTGCTTGATTGGGGAAACCCTGAAAGAGATAATCCTCTCACCATCCACGAGGTTAAAAAAATTTACATCTTTATTATCAACAACCATGAGTTTCAATTTGCTTGTATAGTTCCAGAATATCATGGCTGAGAAGTATCCTTGCACATTTTTAGCCCACTTGACTGAAAGGGTGTTATAGTGCTCATCCTCTGTCTGAACGTGGTATTCATGACTTCTATTCACAAACCATTGAACAGAATCTGGATGTGGTATTCATGACTTCTATTCACAAACCACTGAACAGAAATTTGAGGTGATTGTGTTATTTTTTTTAAATCTTAACAGATTGGTACAATATCGTGATATTAGGTACTGAGCTTCCATTTGAGGTGGAGAATAAAATTTGTGCAAATGAAATTTGGAGGGCAATATTTGCATTTGGAATAGGAGGGGCAAGGTATTTAGCCTGCCCAGAATTTCTATTTTCTGAACCGATTTGAACCAAATTTGGTATGTGGTTCTACTGGGTCACAAGTACCCTGATGCAAAGACATATTTTCTCACATCCCCATTGGGAACACCAGGAGCTAAAAATAGAATATTCTCAAAATATTTTCAAATGACCATATTTCACAAACTGCACTGAACAGAGAACTGTTATCTGTACAAAGCAATAGGGCCAGTGGAACAGAATGGTACAAAAAATTGCAGTCAGTTGTGCCATAGAGTACTGTGGGGGAACTGAAAAAATGCGAACATATTTTCAAAAATTATAAAAACCTTCTCCAGAATCGCCAAACATATTCTTCTGATATTTGGTATACAACATTCTCAGGGAGACCAGATCAAAGTTTGTTCAAATCAAACCTGTCAGTTTCAAATCAAACCTCCCTGTGGGTTTATGTTTCAACTTGGTGTAATATGAGGGAAATTCTTGAAATCTTTTTTTCTTCAGATCTACTGATCAGAATCTTTTGATATTGATATTCAACAACCTTTGTAGGGTCAGGTTCTGTGTAAATCAAGTCCCTAGGTTCCGGTTTCAGTTCCCTATGCGATCAGAAATTTCCACTTTGTGCAATATGAGGAATATTCTTAAAAACTGTTATCTCCAGAACTACAAGTCAGAATCTTTTGATATTTGGTGTTCCCCTTCCTTATGGGGATCAGATTCAAATTTGTTCAAATCAAGTTCATCAGTTAATATTTGGGCCCCCTTGATATTTCGTATATAGCATCACTTTTGGAGGTCAGATTCAAACATGTCCAAATCAAGTCCCTGGTTTCCTAATTTCCTACGGGAGCAGATGGGAGAATGAAATTTAACTTAGTGCAGCCAGGATCGCGGTGGCTCAGTGGTAGACTGTTGAACTCTTTTATCTCTCGTCATGTCTTCCCATCAATCTCTCCCTCCATCAACAATACATTATTAACTGAAAATATACTTGTGTAGTGCCAGACAGCACAATCACAGACCTTCATACTATCCCATCCATTCTCTCATTTGATTTTCCCCTATGCAACCTTTCTCTGAAATTTAATCTCATACTTTCTATAAGCATTACACAATGATATTGTTGTGTTCACTAAAATCAAATACATGTTTCAACAACCCACATACACCAGTCTCAACATGCATTTTTGATGACAAACATCCTCACTTTGCAACAGCAGTGGTTGTTGCCTTTCCTCCTGTACACAGTCTCCCCACTTAAAATCGTGTTTGTGGATTGTATTCAAATCTTACTTAATCTGACTTGTATGTATATATTGATTTCTGCTGTAGCTTTAATTATTGTCACCTCTGTTTATAGCAATGGCGGGTAGCATTTTGCTCCATGAGGTAGAGACCGATGTGAATTTCAACTTTATAAGTAAATACAACAGACTGATGAGTGATGCGACCAATGATGACACAGATTGTGCTATCACTGAAATTGAATGCCCATATTTCATGCTAAATGAGTTTTGTAAAAAGTTTGCTGGTTATGACATAACTCAGTCTGTATTCTGCATCTACTGCAGAAGCCTCAATGCCCACTGGGACGCATTAATAGATCTGATCAGTAACGTTCAAAAAAACCCAAATCTATTTGACTTGATTGGTTTGACAGAGGTATGGAAACTGATTTTCAATATATCTAAAACCCTCCCTGGCTATCAAAGCCTGCTCAGTAATACTCGGACCGACGATGGAAGGGGTGGGTCTTTTCATTAAAAATGGGATCGCATATAAAATTCGCACAGATCTGTCCATATTTATACCACACGTCTGTGAAACGTTGTTTGTAGAATTACCCCAGAAACATAAACGCAATATAATAGTAGAGGTAGTATACAGACCCAATACCGCTCACAATGCTGACATTAATCATTTTATATCCACCATTAATGATGTTACTGACCAGATTAGTCGTGAAAACAAAAAATGCTTCGTTATCGGAGACTTGAATATCGATCTCTTGAAAATCTCCCAGCACCCACAGACTAACGAATATATAGACACAATACTTAGCCACGGTTTCATCCCTACTATAACAAAACCAACTAGAATTACAGATCTTTCAGCAACTCTGATTGATCACATACTCACAAACTGTTTAGATGACAACATTAAAACCGGGATAATAATAACGGACCTGACCGATCACTTTGCAACATTCTATCTTGAAATTGGCGTTAAACACCAAAAAACTGGGAGTCTATCACCCACCAGAAACTTCTCCCCGTCAAATGTTTATTGTTTATTGGTGTTTAAGGTCACATACTTATGCACGATGGCTAATCGTGACCGTTACAGTTTTACGGGTGGAGGAAGCCGGAGTACCCGGAGAGAACCACCGAGCAACGACGAGCAGCTGTCAGCTCTCCAACATCGTAACTCTGAACCACAGCACAGGCAGGGTTAGAGTGGTTGAAGACATGCGCACCATCGACGTGCAGTACGCCTCAGTACACAGCGTCATCGTGCCCCCATGTAGGCAATCGGGGTGAAGTGTCTTGCCCAAGGACACAACGCGGTTGCCGCAGGTGGGATTCGAACCGAGGACCTCTCGGCTTGCAGCCTGCACCTCTACCAACTGAGCCACCGCGCCCCCTACCCCGTCAAATATAAACAGATTCAAAGCTACACTAGTACGATACAGCTTTAGACAACAACCTGACTTCGTATCCCCGGAAGATGCATATAATGCTTACATAGATATCTTCAGGGAATCATTCCAATCACATTTCCCTTTGGAAAAGACAAATGTCTCAAGGACATTTGTCAAACAGCAGCCCTGGATGACAAACAGACTTTTAAAATCCTCTCGTATAAAGCTAGAACTATATAAAAAGTAGCGCAGGCAACCAACAGTTGAGAACGTCACATGCCACAAAACATATGTCCAAAACTTTAACAGGATTAGACGTAAGGCCGATTATTATAACGCAATCTTAGAGAAAAATGAGAATATGAAAAAAACCTGGCAAATACTAAACGAGGCTATTCAGGAATCTAATACAAACCTCCCTTCAGTAACGTACATCAAAACTAGCAACACGGAATACGCCCAACCTCAGGATATAGCTGCAGAATTCAATTTTTTTTCCAGTATAGGACGATTAACTAGTGCGGAAATACCTGACACTTCCACGATCTACACGGATTATTTGAAAGGAAATTTTGAGAATAGTTTTTTCATATCCCCGACATGTCCAGATGAAGTAATAGATATAATCAAAGGTTTTAAGCCCAAAAGAGCAGAGATTGCAACATGATTTCGATATTTCTTCTAAATCATGTTGCTAAAGAAATAGCCCTTCCAATTTCAGATATCATCAACCTATCCGTTCAGACAGGTATAGTCCCTAAAAAATGAAAATAGCACAGGTAACCCCAATCTTTAAATCAGGCGACAGGCACATACTAAACAATTATAGACCCATCAGTTTACTTCCCGTATTTTCAAAAATTTTGGAAAAAAATTATGTTAAAAAGACATATGTTTTTTAGAAATAAGATCTTGTATTCCAAACAATTTGGCTTTAGGAAAGGTCACACAACCATTCAGCCCATTCTGAAAATGCTTGAACACATAGCATACGAAAAGAAAACATCTAAAGACAGTACCTTGGCCGTCTTCCTCAACTTATGCGTTCGATACAATCAATCACGAAATCGTCCTGGGAAAATTGAACCACTATGGCATCAGGAATAGTTGGTTCCGGGACTACCTCAGCGAGCGAACACAGTTCGTACAATGCTCAGGATATAAATCAAACCCAACCTCCATTAGTTTTGGCGTCTCACAAGGCTCGATATTAGGCCCAATACTGTTCTTATTATATATTAATGATTTTTCCAGCTCAACTTCCCTTAATCTATTGTCATTTGCTGATGACACGACAGTGTACTCACCAGGTCATGACATTGATGGTCTGCCTGAAACAACGCTGAACTAAAGAACGTCCACATATGGTGCTCCACAAACAAATTAAAGTTAAACGCAAACAAAAGTTTGATTAACCCCCACAACATAAAAGTATCAACTTAAGAATTTTCCTTAATAACGACCAAGTAGGAAGGGTGGTATCAACAGAAAATGAGAACGCAGTAAAATTTCTTGGCAACATATCGACGACAAACTGACCTACAAATTACATATTTCAGAACCCTGCTCTAAAGTTTCCAGATCTCTTAATGTAATTAGCAGAGTTAAAAATGCATTGCACCACTGCACATTACTTTCCCTATACTATGCCCTTGTACATAGTTATTTCCTATACGGAATACAGATATGGGGGCACTCAAATGCTATCAATAAATTATTCCTCTTGCAGAAACGTGCACTCCGTATTATAAACAACAAAAAATACAGGGCCCATACCGATCATTTATTTCGAAAGGATAAAATTCTAAAACTCAAGGACCTCCACATCTTGCATATTATGCTATTCGTACACGATTGGAAACAGAAGCACCTTCCAGCAACATTTGATCACTATTTCAGTGAAAGCGCCACGCCGGGACTAGCCACTCTGGTGGCCTCTAAGTAAAGAACACGAGAAATATATCCTTATATCTACTCCCCGTTATCCTCTTTCCCAAAACATGGAACAGTATGGACAAACGTATAACTAATTTATCAGACAGAATGAATTTAAAAAAAAACTATAATAAGACAAATGTTGGAAGAATATTCCAGTGAAGTAAACTGTAATGATACTAACTGCAAGGACTATAATCGCCATTACTAAACCACATCCTACTTTGTGGAGCCCCACATATAGGCTTATTCCGTATACCTCGATGCTGATGCATTGTGTGTATGTGAGCACTGTTACATGTGTGTGTATATATATACATAAATTAAATTCAACCAGTTGAATCTTCACGGATCTTCCATTAATTGATATTCCTGTGTTTAATAGGTGAGACCATAGGCCATTACATATATATACTTGCCCACTCGTACATATGTACACATATATGTATATGTGTGTCTGTGTATGTATTCATATACACTTTTGTGGTCGAGGCTGGGTGGAAGGACGATTTATATATATTATCTTTTCATCCATTATCGATAACAAAAGTGTGAAACGTCCATTCTACCTCGCCACGTCCTCATCACCAACGTGCATCTAAGTCGTCCATCAATATCAATTTCTTATATTTACTTGTATCCATCCATGCAATCCACAAACACACCAGAGGGAATGACAGCCAATCTGGCTAGGCCATTCCCTGCAGAACATGTATGCTGAATATCTTCTTATACTTTATAAATACTTCATAAAATGATTAGTACATTCTTGTAGAACTTAGTCTTATGTAAATACATGTGCTGCAAATAAAGTATTCTCTCTCTTCTATGCGAGAGGTCCCGAGTTCGATCCCCGTTCAGAACGAGCTGCGCTGTGTCCTTGAGCAAGACTTTATCCCGGTTGCCTACATGGGGGCACGATGACGCCATGTACTAAGGCATACTGCATGTCGATGGTGCACAGGTCTTCAACCGCTGTAACCCTGCTTGAGCAGAGCTTGTTGAGCTGACAGTTGCTAGTCGATGCTCAGTGGTTCTCTCCAGCTTCCTCCACCTGTAAAACTGTCACAATTAGCCATTGTGCATAAGTATGTGACCTTAAACACCAATAAAAAAATAACTTGGTGCAATATGGGGAACATTCTTTAGTCTTCTTCTCCAGAACCATGAGTCAGAATCTTTTAATATTTGGTATACAACATCGTGTGTGTGGTGGGGGGTGTTAAAATTTGACTTTGTTCAAATCATGTCACTGGGCTAATATTTGGGCTCCTCAAAGCCAGCCATGAACCTGAATTTTAACTTGTGCAATAGGAGGAAAAATCTTATATAATTTTCTACTGAGTAATCAGTCAAAATCTTTTGATATTTGGTATGCAGCTTCCCTAGATTTAAGCATGTCCAAATCAAGTCCCTAAGCTCAATATTTTCCTCTGGGAGCATAAAATTTAAACATCTTCAGATCCACCGGTCAAAATCTTTTGCCATTTGGTAGCATCTTTAGAGGGGGGCACCAGACTCAAATTTGTTTAAATCAAGTCCATGGGCTGATATTTGGGTTTTCACTTAGTTCAATATGTGGAATATTTTTTAAAAATCATCTGCTCAAGAACCACCAGTTAAATCTTTTAATATTCGGTATACAGCATTCTCAGAGCAGTCAGATTCACATTTGTTCACATCAAGTCCCTGGGTTCATATTTGGGCTTTGTATTGGATCCGGAATTTTAACTGTGCAATATGAGGAATATTTTTTAAAAATTCTCTTCATATTCACCTATCAGAATCTTTGATATTTGAAATACAGAATTCTCATTGGGGTCAGATTCAAATTTGTTAAAATCGAGTTCCTAGGTACATATCTGGGTGCATCGTTAGAACCCAAATTTTAACTTAGTGCAATATGAGAAAAATTCTTTAAAAATCTTCTTCAGATGAACCAGTCAGAGTCTTTTTATATTTGATATTCAGTATCCTAATGTGTGGGGGGTTCAAATCAAGTTGCAGGGTTTATATTGGAGCTCCATTTGGGAACCTTAATTTTGTTAACTCGGTGCAATATAAGAAATATTCTTCAAAGCTCCCAAACAAGTCTTTCATTATTTGATAATAGCACTTTTATAACTCCAATATTAAAGTTAGGTTTGTTCAAGGCAATACACACTGCTTTTGGAGGGCGTTGGAACGGTTTTAAATTTATCATAGAACTCTGGAGAATTTACTATTCATTTGTTTAAAACGTACCCGGTACTCTGCCCAAGAGTTATGGAGTGGAGTGTGATCAAATTTCTTCTAATGTTCTTGTGGGTGTAAAAGATTACCGTGTGTTCAAATGGGCCACATGAAACCCTGGAAAGTGCTGGGGTGTCCATTGGGTGACAGGGTTCCTGCACTAGAATGAGTAGTGAATTCCAGGAATTCAGTGTATTTTCAAGGAGCCAAATAATAAAAATTCAAAGAGGAAAGATAGCTTAGTATATTTGAAACAAATTACTCTCGTTACAAATCATTGATCGGCTGTTTTCATACTGGGCTGTTACATGACTATAAATAAGTGAAACATCATGGGTTGTTTGGTGAGGTTAATGTTATCGGGACACATCTCAGATGGATTGCCCAGTACTCTATTTTCCAGGAGATGCAAAGAAAATTTCAGAAATTCAAGAAGTTTCTAGGGCTGTAGCAAGTTGTTTTAAATTAAAGAACTTTCAAGGAGGCATGAGAACCCTGGGTGAAAACATATTTTTTGGCTTAAAAATGAGTTTTGAATGATTTTGGGGCTCCACAAAAGGGGCTTTTTTTTTTTTTTTTTCCAAAGCCCTCAAAACCAAGTGCAATGCCAATCGCAGGCGATCAGACTCTAGTCCCCCATGGTGGATGGTCTGTTCTATAAAACATGTAAAATATTTTTAGGTCTGTTGGGCATTTAAAAAATAAGTTAAGTTAAAATAAGATAAAAGATTTCAACAGCAAGTGGGAATTGAAGTCCTCTCTCTCCCATCATGTATCTGTTCTAAGGCACTTATCATTTAACAACAGGAACAACAATGTAATCATTCCATATTGCATTTTTATTCAAAAATTATTGACATGCATCATCCTCATATGTGTCTCCAATGGTATAAATATGAAAGTACAGTCTCGAAGCATCTATCTATTAGATACAGGTGGTAACCATAAAATAGGAACACAAAAAAATCAATGAAAATGGTTGTCCTTTGAACATTCTAAATTTTTTTTCAAAAAAACTTTGCCGTGCATCATCCTCCTAGCATCTCTGACCAATGTTAGAAATCCTCCTAGTGACGTGCATCCTCCTCCTAGCATCTCTTAGCAATATTAGAAATCCTCCTAGCATCTCTGACCAATGTTAGAAATCTGAAAGTAATAGCTTGAAACTTGTCTAAGATACTGGTGATAACGTCAAATATGGCAAAAAAATGACAACAAAAAAGTCTGTCCTTCAGCCATCTTGAATTTCTTTTCAAAAGATTTTGATGTACATCACCCTCTTAGCATTTCTGAGCAATGTTAGACATCTGAAAGTAATAGCTCAAAATATGTCTAAGATACAGACGGTAATGTTAAATATGGCCAAAAAATAACAACAAAAATGGCTGCCATTCGGCCATCTTGAATTTTATTTTCAAAAGATTTTGGCATGCATCATTCTCCTATGGTGTCTGACAAATGTTGAAAATTTAAAACTAATGTCTCAAAACATCTCCAAGATATGGGTGATAACGAAACTTGAGAATGCAAACAATGAACAAACATGGCCCGGCCATCTTGAATTTAAAAAAAAATAAAAATTTTGACATGCATCATCCTCATAGCATCCATGAACAATTTTAGAAACCTGAAACGAATATATGGAAACATGTTTAAGATACAGGTGGTAACATCAAATGAAACAAAAAATGATGACAAAAATCGCGACATCGACGCCATAGCTGCGACGGGTGGTGCAATCTCAAAAAATTCTTAAGTTCATCAAGGGCCATAACTCCAAGAGAAATATTTGGAACAACACACGCATCGAACAGTGGCTAGACATCAATAAGATACACTTACATGCCAAATATAAAGTCATTCCATCAAGTATTTCAAAAGTTATTGAGTTTTGAAACTCGTTGGCCACAGACAAACCGACAGACCGACAGATGGGCCATAACTCCAAGAAAAATATTTGGAACAACACATGCATTGAATAGTGGCTAGACATCAATAAGATACACTTACATGCCAAATATAAAGTCATTCCATCAAGTATTTCAAAAGTTATTGAGTTTTGAAACTCGTTGGTCACAGACAGACCGACCGACATTGCCACTTATAGAGCTACTAGTCGCAGCTAAAAATGGCCGCCAGTCGGCCATCTTGAATTTTTAAAAAAAAAGTTTTGACGTACATTGTCCTCCTATTATGTGTCACCAATGGCATAAAAATGAAAGTATAGCGTTAAAGCATCTATGAGATACAGGTGGTAATATAAACTAAGAAACAGGTGGAAACATCAAATATTGCAAAAAAAATGACAATAAAAATAGTTGCCATTCGGCCATCTTGAATTTTTTTTTTTCAAAAGATTTTGGCATGCATCCTCCTCCTATGATGTCTGACAAATGTTGATACCTTAAAACTAATATCTCAAAACATCTCTAAGGTATGGGTGATAATGTAATTTGAGAATACAAAAAATGAACAAAAATGGACATCATTCGGCCATCTTGTATTTTTTTTTCAAACAATTTTGACGTGCATCATCCTCATAGCATCTATGAACAATGTTAGAAACCTGAAGCAAATATATCAAAACATGTCTAAGATACAGGTGGTAACATCAAACGAAGCAAAAAATGATGACAAAAATGGCCGTCAGTCGGCCATCTTGAATTTTTTTTCCAACATTTTTGATGTGCATCATCCTCCTATTATGTGTCACCAATGGTTTAAAAATGAAAGTGCAGCGTCAAAGCATATATGAGATACAGGTGGTAACATAAATGAGGACAGACAGACAGACGGAGTGTAATCCAATAGTCCCCCAAAACGGTAAAACCGTGGGGGACTAAAAATATGTGCTTGATAAAACCATCAAATGTATTAATACCATCTCAACCCTTTAATTAATCAGCCCCATCCACCCCAAAATTTATAATACAATACGCTGAAAAACAATAATTTTTCAAAAAAATCTCGGCAAAACCATATCATGTGACCCCTCATTGGAACAACCTTGTTCCAATGGCATCACATGAAATAATTTTGTTGAAATTTTTGGAAAAAATTGAAAAAAATATTTAAAACTAGAACTATCACTGAAGGTGATTAATACCCCCGCTTTGGGTTTTTAGAGGAATGCACTTCTGATCATGTAGGCGAAGGCCATAAGGAAATGTATACATAAAGATCATTTTTTGTTGTTGAAATTTGTATTTGCATGTGGCCTTCCACAGAACAGCACTGAATACTTAAAGAGCCCACACATATATGGTTTACATTTGGAAAAACACATTTACAATGTGCAACATGTATTCAAAATCGGTTCATTAATGTAGGAGGAGTTGCACACACAAGAATCCCATTTGAAAACCCATAATAAATCCAAGTTAAAGGGAGATAACCTGGTTAAAATTGTCGCAGATCAAAAATTTGGGAATATGCGTATGTTCACTTAGTTGTGATAATGTTTGAAAGGTTTTGTCAAAATTGATTGATAAATGTAGGAAGAGTTGCACGCACAAGAATTTCATGTAGAAACCCATAATAAATCTAAGTTAAAGGGAGATAACCTAGTTAAAATAGCCACAGCTCAAAAATTTTGGAATATGCGCATGTTCACTTAGTAGTGATGATGTCTGTAAACTTTCGTCCAAATCGATTGATAAATGTAGGAGGAGTTGCGCACACAAGAATTTCAGGCAGAAACCCATATTAAATCAAAGTTCAAGAGAGATAACCTGGTTAAAATTGTCGCAGATCAAAAAGTTTGGAATATGCACATGTTCACTTAGTAGAGATGATGTTTGAAAGGTTTCATCAAAATCGGTTCATTAATGTAGGAGGAGTTGTGCACACAAGAATTTGTTCAAACGGAAAGACATAATAAATCTAAGTCAAAGGGAGATAACCTGGTTAAAATTGTCGCAGATCAAAAATCTTGGAATATGTGCATGTTCACTTAGTAGTGATGATGTCTGAAAAGTTTTGTCCAAATTGATTGATAAATGTAGGAGGAGTTGCGCACACAAGAATTTCATGTCCGGAAAGACGTACGGACGGACATACAGGGCGATTCCTATATAGCCCCCACTTCTTCGAAGCGCGGGTATAATAAGTTTTCATATTGCAGGTGAACATCAAAACTGAAAAACAAAGAGGGGAAACTAAAACATCGCCATAAAATTGAAAACCATCGCAATACAAAGTACAAGGGGCAAAAATTCAAGGAGAGCAAAGACTGAGCTATTTGAAGTATGAAAATGATATTATCCTCGACCTACCACCTGTTCCAAACCCTGTAAACCCTAATTCTCATGAAACCAGACAACTCAAAATGAAAGTGTCAATGACACTGCAGCTCAACTTGACCAAGAAGGGACTCAACTGAATAAAAAGTTCCAGTAATGCCAAGTCATTCACGCAAGTTTCTACAGAAAAGACATCACACCAAAGCTACATATGAAATCTGAAAAATATCGGGTGAAGGATGTGGCCTGAAGGTGTGCTTATTGAATTGTTGAAAATTTATTTGCAGAATCCAAGATGGCCACTGGTGACCATGCTTTTCAACAAATTCAGAAAAAATTGATAGCTCCCATCAAGCCATCACACCAAAGCTACATATTAAATTTGAAAAAGATTGGGTGAGAGGTGAGGCCTGCAGGACGTGCTAATGAATTTGTTGACAATTAAAATGCCAAATCCAATATGGTCACTGCCAGCCATCTTTTTCCACGAAATTCATAAAAAATTTGATACCTCCCATCCAGACATCACACTAAAGCCAAATATGAAATTTGAAAAAGATCGGTTGAGATGCAGTCTGTAGTGTTTGCTAATGGAACTGTCGACAAATTATATGCCAAATCCAAGCATCTTCCAGGTCCATCTGATAACCTAATGCTGACCCTACTTCATACTTGCGTACCTGTTTATAACGTAAGTTATTTATATCAAGCCAGCAGTCACATAATGGGCTGAATAATACCGGGAATACCTAATGCATGATTAAGGAAGCACGCCGTTTTTTTAATGAAAAAACACCGACTTTATGGACTGTCAATCTATGCAATTACCAGGGTTCATACAAAAATTTGCTCACAAAGTTCAAGGGTTTTTTTTTTTTTCAAGGGCTACATATACTATTCAGCTTGTTGTATGAGCTCTAAAAATCTAAGATTCATGTGACACGGATCTGACTTTGGAAGTCAGGAAGTACTGGTACCCAAAGTGTGATCTGTGTTACAGTAATTTTGGTAAAAAGTTCCATACTTTTTTATGTTTTTTTTTTAACTGAGTGACACGAGCGCAACAAACAAGTAAAAGGCGAGTACACATATATTAACAATGCCCAGGAAATAGCTTGGTATTCAAGGGTTTTCAAGAGATTTCTGAAAGTTCAAGGGTTTCTCAAGGGCTAATTTCAAATTCCAGGGTTTTTCAAGGAAAAAAACTCATTTTCAAGGGTTTTTCAAGAGCTGTATGAACCCTGCATTACTTAAGTTATTACAGCATTTTTTTTTCATAAACACCGTAGATTATTGACACTACATATTTTTCCAGGACTTTACAACAGGAGATACGATTTTCAAGCACTTTCCAGGCCCTGAAATTTCGATTTTTTTAATTCAAGCACCTTCAAGGACCCGTATGAACCCTGATATATTCAAACAGTTTTATTTAATAAATGATAAAGAGTTTGAAATGAATGTTTATTTTTTTTTGTCTTTGACTTTCCTCAAAATAATGCAAATGACTGCAGTTAATTTCGCATTGTTTCATTTCCATGCAATGTCACTCTCGTGTTTGCCTCTGAATAACCTCAGCTGTATGTTCAACACATGTTTTGAATGACAATCACATCCAATTCAGTTCATCGTCAAGATTCGTCTCTTGTGAACATTTAACGAGGTCAGCCATTAGAGCAAATGTCAACATTGAGCACATGTACCTCCCCGCATTCATTCGTTAGAATTATACAATCTTTTTGAAGAGTTTTAAAAAATTTATCAACAAATTATTCTGTGGGCAAAAATTTAAGATAAAATTTTACGATTGATAAAAATGACTCTTCAGCAGTTTCAAGACAAATTCTTAGTAATATTATGGATTTAATCTGCTTCTTATTGTTGTTCTGACATATTACAGTTCTGGAAAGAGTATTTCTCTTAATTCAAATGATTGGAACATTGGGATGAGGGTTGATCCTCTAGGGTGTTTATTGGTATGTATAAATGGCCTGGACATTCAGGGTGCATATTGCTACAATATAGTCTTAGATGCTGATGTAACATTAGGTACCAATAAATAAATTACATGGGGCACAAAGATAGGATTACAGGCCCTTGTATCAATCCAAGTATCATTATAACAGATGACGATACTACTGATAATCCATCATGACATGTTATAGATTGTGTTATAGTCAATATCATATATCAGTGATGACATCATACACTATCATGGTCCCTACAGGCAAGGACTGATCAAATTTAAGGCTATTCAAGGCCGTTTCTAGACATTTTGTAGCATTCTTCAAAGCCTTGCAGCAACCACATTCAAGGATTTTCAAGGTCTTACCACAATGAATAATATATGATCACTAGTGAACCGAAGAAAATTAATTCATATCAGCTGAATGAAATAGACATGGGTATCAAGGGCAGTGGCAGAGCCATAGGGGGCCTTTTCCCTCGGGGCCCCCAAAAATCAAATTTCTTATTGCTACCGGACATGGTTTTCTCACCCATTATTAGACCCGCACAATCACGTCAAGTTTTGTAGAAATGCTCAAATATAACTCCCAGGGTGTCCAAATATGAAAATTTTTCCCAGACATGTACAAACAGGAGGGAACCCCCCCCCCCTCCCCACGCCAGGCGTGTGGTCTTCAGGAGATGCTGTCGGCATCTCGACCTTGGACCCCCATATCTTACTTAGCACCCTCAAGCAAAATCCTGGCACCGCCACTGATCAAGAGGCACTCTTTTTTGTTAGACTGGTCGGTCATCTGGGTTATGGTAGACATAGACAGTCTGCAGCCAAGTCGTCTTTTGGTTTTGTCCCATGTTGTGTCCGGATAGCCTATAATAAGCCCATCAGTCTACCATCGAGGAGTAAAAAACTCTATAATGTGGCTCTGGTAGCCAGATTGGTAAAGCTCCTAATATCCGAATTTGATACATTGCATTTTCCTGATATATGTGTATTCTGATTTATGCTTTGTGAGCTGTGGATTCCCAATTAAAATCCATTTTTCTGATCCGATAACGGTTTTATGCATTATTGAGTATTGTCAGAACCTGCTTGTAGAAAGTGCGGAGATTTGTTTATTGTAAAGGACTAAAGTGCTATGTGGATGCTCCTCTAATATCAGGAACTGAACTATAACATTTAGATTTGTGGTACTGGGTAAGAAGGTTCTTATTCTGCATCACCGGAGTGGCTTCAGCTGATATGAAACTTCCCTGGTCACCCTCAAACTCTTGTTGCCACTCTCTGAAATGCCGCGTTGTCATTCTTGTTTTACACCATCCCAAAGAAATCATAAAATTTTCAATATATGGGAAAATGAAGGGCATGTAACCTGGGTATCTCAATTGGAAAGATGTTCCACTGTGATTATAAGCCTATAAGTCGATATGAAAACCCATAAATTTTGATAAAGGGCCACTCGAACAGCAGGAAAGCCAAAATTTTAGCGGACTCTTCCATTTTTCTCATTCAATGGACAGTAACAGATACTGTTCGCAAACAGGACTTCGATGAAGGTAAATGTATTGGTTATCGGTAATTGATTTTTCACAATATTTCTCTTTCCATCTATTTTCTCTTTCGATAAAAATGTCAAAATCTTGATTATCGGTTACAGATTTTTCACGATATTTCTCTGCAATCTCATAGTATTCTCCAATACCATGTTTACGCTGAGAATGCAGTTTTCGATTGAGCAGTATGATATTCATAATGATACCTGAGTCAATTGTATTTGTGCATATTCCGACTGAATAACTAAAATTATACCAGCTTAAAAATGTCAGAATCTGCTTGTAGGTAGCACCAAGATTTGGTTATTGCATAGGTCTTCTATGCCATGTGGATGCCCCTCTAATATCAGGAGCTGAACTATAACATTAAGATTTGTGGTATTGGTTACAAAGGCTTGAATTCCGCCTCACCAGAGTGGCTTCAGCTGATGTGAATCTTCCCTTGTCGCCCTGAAACCCTGTTGTCACTCTCTGAAATGCAGCGTTGTCATTATTTTACACCATCCCCAAGAAATTGTAAAATTTTCAATATTTCGGAGGAGCAATGAAGAGCATGTAACATGGGCGTCTCAATTGGAGAGATGTTCCTCCGTGATTATAAGCCATAAGTCGATATGAAAACTCCCGAAATTTTGACAAAAGTAACTCCAAAGCCAAAAATTAAGCGGACCCTCCCATTTTCCCCATTTATTGGACAGTATCAGATACTGTTCGCGAACAGGACTTCGAGGCAAGGGTCAGCCGTAATATTTTGTCATTTACCTTAGAAATAAATGAACTCAAATTGTCAATAATGCTTAAATAATGAAGGATATCAAAAACTTGTTAACTATCCTTTTCAATTCAATTAGGGCATTCAGAAACCATAAATGACCCAGCTTCTTATGTAAACCTGAAATTTATTTTAAATACTTTTTTTAAAAAGAAAATATCTTCTCTAAAAGAGAACACTCTCCTAATGGGTAATCCTAAATTCCAAATCCACTGCACTGAGGCAAATACAAAATCAACTGCACGGTAACCATAGTCACCACTGGTAGGGAAAGAGTTAGGACATTCAGAAACCATGAAAGACACAAGTTTTGTGAAAGGGGGAGGGGTGGGGATAGAGGAAGTGGATTTTTTTCTCCACACACAATGTCATATATGTTTTATGTTTTTTACTGACTTCTCCCTAAGTCTCTGGAGGATGAAGTCACTTCTCCCTATAATCAGCTGCCAGATTGGCTCCTGCTTTGAGGAGGTAGTTAAATTACTGGATAAAGGTAAATGTATTGGTCCTACCTTTCCATATATCTTCTCTTTCGATAAAAATGTCAAAATCTTGATTAGCAGTAATCATTTTTTCACCATTTTTCTTGGAGAATCTCACAGTATTCTCTGAGAATCCCATATTTACACTGAAAATCCGGTTTTCGATTGAGCAGTGTAAGTGTAGTGTATGATATAACTTTGGGACGGATGGACTGACTGATGGACACAGGAAATACTATATACCCCGCCAAGTAGGCGGTGGTATAAAAAATTTGGGCAGGACTGGTTTTCAGACTCATCAAAGACATTCTCAAGCTGAACCCACAAACCAAATCTGGTAAATATTGGACACCTGTTCAAGTTATCATGCCGACACCCCCTGTAAGTCAACAATTCAATCTACAGTTGAATGATCGAATAGTTGGTGACCTTAACCTTGGAGTTATGACCTTGGGTCAAAATCATGTCACATCCACGGACAAAATGTGTCTGTCCACTGAATCATTTTTATGGATTTGATCTTGTCCAAGGATTTGTAACCTTGGGTCAAGATCATGATACATCCTGGAGTTACAAGAAATCATTCTGTCTTGTATGAAGAAGATCTGTCCATTGGATCATTTTTTATGTACCAGATCAGGTCCAAATGGATGGATGAACCAACTGTAAACTATATGCTCCAATGAAAAATTCAAATTCCTCACCCCATGCATCAGGACTCATATGAACTTTTATTGGAACTGGGCTAGTGGTTTGGGAGAAGACTCAAACACCACCTTTATGCTGGGTGAGGACCTATGACAAGTGGTCAGTTATATATACACCCTGACTTTCAGTCAGCCTCACCGAGAGCTAAAACTAGGGTTCGCACAGAAATCTTCAAATGAAATTCAAGCACTTTTCAAGGATTTTCAAGCACCTTTGTAAAACTTTAAGAACCTTTTATCATAAGATTATAATATACCTTTCATTCAAAACCGAATCTTATGCTTCACCTTGTTCCTTCGTAATTGTTGTGATATTCAATATCAAAGATATTGTTGAACAACGATCACAATATTTTTAAGAATTTATATGGGATTTCAATGACGATGATTCCATTGACGCAACACTGAAACTTTTCACATATACTTTGCATCTTGTATTGTCGGCCAATGTCCAACTTGAATACCGAGTCGTCATTTCTATTCACAAAGAACTGAATTTACATTTTCCTGGCATCGTTACTGACTTGACATAATTTCCACACAAAAACTTTACAGTAGACGCGCCCAACTGCAACAAGCTTGACTTTTTTAAAACAAAATATATGATTGGCCATTTCGTGCTAACTTCCTTTGTACAATCCAATGACATCGGTTGTCCTGAAAATAAGTCGGATTGATGCATACATATTTTCAGCAAGCGTTTCATCCACATTCACTTTGGTACCCCCAACATTTTGTCCAAATTACTGTTTTATTTAGTTTTTACATTATAAAAATCTTTTTTTTTATGTTATACCAGAAACATTGTTTATGCTGTGGAAAATAACTTAGGACGCTGACAACTGGTCAAAACTCACTTTTCAAGCACCTGGGGCAAAAACACCTGTTTTTAAGGCCTTGAAAATTGGGGTGCAAAATTCTAAATACTTCAAGGACCCATGCAAACCCTGTAAAACCAAGGAAGCATCTCATTGCAGGGCAAGCTAAAATATAATCAAGAACTTGGCATGATCTCGAGCATTTGAACTGTCCGCCAGGCCTGGCATTTTCAGGAGAGCGATTTTTTCGCTTGCCACCTGCATGCCTAAAAAAAATTAAGGAAGGCAAAAACTAGCCCTCCTGGCCTTAGAAAAGAATGATTACCATGAAAGCCTATTCCTGAAACCCACATCTTTTCAGATCTCTGCTGTGTTAGTGGTCTCTGTAAGACGGCCACACTGCCCCTCCCACACCTCCGGACCTTGCCGAAGACCGGAGGTGTGGGAGGGGCAGTGTAGCCGTCTCACAGGAGTACCAAATAAAATGTACAAAACTCACAAGGCAGAATTCATTAATAGAAAAACTTCATTTTGACACTTTTAGCTTTTGCAAGATCGAGTTGAGGAGATCTAATCGCTAGGCCATGCAAGGGGAGCGATTTTTAGCCCTCCTGCATTTTTAAGAATGCCAGTCCTGGTCCACGGGTCTGATAAACAAAAACTATCAGGAAGTTCTTGAGAGAACGTATCATTTTTTAACTAGGCATGGGTTGAATTGCTGTGTTCACAGTACAAACTGTCATGTTTAAAAGTAAGAAACAAACAGACTAATTTTCAACAAATATGAAGAGGCTTTTAATCAAATGGTGCATTTTCAAGAATAAAACAGATTTTTTTTTTCCAGCTAGCCATGATATGTCTAATATTCATCACCACCTTCTTCTTCTGCTTCACCTTCAACAGAATCCACACCTACTTCCTCATAGTCTTTTTCCAGGGCTGCAAGATCCTCCCTAGCTTCAGAAAATTCACCTTCTTCCATACCTTCTCCCACATACCAATGTACAAATGCTCTTTTTGCATACATCAGATCAAACTTATGATCCAGGCGAGCCCAAGCTTCAGCAATGGCTGTAGTATTACTCAACATACAGACTGCTCTTTGGACCTTTGCAAGATCACCTCCTGGGACAACAGTAGGCGGCTGGTAATTAATTCCTACTTTGAATCCTGTTGGACACCAGTCTACAAACTGGATTGTTCGCTTTGTCTTAATAGTAGCAATGGCAGCATTTACATCTTTGGGGACAACATCTCCCCTATATAACATACAACATGCCATGTATTTACCATGACGAGGGTCACATTTTACCATTTGATTAGCTGGCTCAAAACAAGCATTTGTGATTTCAGCAACAGAAAGTTGCTCATGGTAAGCTTTTTCTGCAGATATAACAGGAGCATATGTCACTAAAGGAAAATGAATACGTGGGTACGGTACCAGATTAGTCTGAAACTCTGTCAAATCAACATTCAATGCACCATCAAACCGCAGAGAGGCTGTGATTGAACTAACAATCTGGCCAATCAATCTGTTAAGATTTGTGTAAGTTGGTCTCTCAATATCCAAATTTCTGCGACATATATCATAAATAGCTTCATTATCAACCATAAATGCACAGTCAGAATGTTCAAGGGTAGTATGAGTTGTTAGGATAGAATTATATGGTTCAACAACAGCAGTTGACACCTGAAAAAGAAGAAAAATAATAGAAGTCTTCTTGCATTACACTGGTTGTATTCCTTTAAACCCCTGCACACTGAAGAAACTTTTACCTGCAGTCGTGACAAATGTCATCCAAGATGAAATCACCATTACTTTTGCAAAAAGTTTAACTAAGAGAAGAATTAAAATTATCAAAGGAGACGATGCAGTAATAAAAATGTCTGCAATTCGGAAACTTTTACCACAGCCAATTCTCAAGCGTGACTGTTATGAATTTCCAGAAGACTTAGATGCCGACATTTTGTAACTTCCCATCATTGATATATATTCTTTTACCATTTACCATATGCGGATGGCAGAGGACACTTGAAAAAATTCTTCAATGAAAATGACAACAAATTTGAATTTTTTGACCCAAAGTCATAGCTGATGACCCACCTCACTGGAACAAGCTCATTGAGCTCATTCCAATGAGGTGTCATAAGCTATGTTTTTGCAACAAAAAATGAAAGCATAATAAAATTTCATGGTGATACTTGTAGCCTGTACAACCACCCTATTCATTCTGTTTGGCTAAAAAACGTGTTTTGTTTCTCAGACAATCCCATATTAAATTTGAACTCCCTCATTGGACATTTTTATTGCCTTTCACTGTTTTCCAATATTTGGTACAAACTCAGGAGACTCAAAATTGTTCATGTTTTTTGACTGATGAATATTTATTTCTTTATGTCTGCAATATGTTTGCCTCTATGAGGATTCGCCTATAGCACTCTCCCATAAATTGTAACAAGGCAATCTCAGGCAAATCCCCATAGAATAAATAATTTTACATCAAAGTAAATATCAAGAGCATCAAAAAAATATGAAGCTTTTGAATTGTGGAACTTAGTTTGTTTTTAGAGAAAAGTTTTAATTTTAAATTCCTTATAATAAACTGATTTAAGAACACAATATAGTGCTCTTGCATGTCAAACCTGGCACTCGTACGGAGACTCGGGCTTGAATTATATAATCACATTATTGGTTATCGGAAATTAAAAATAAAAATAAAGTCGTCCCTCCCTCACAGATTCAAAAACAAAATTGTCTTAGAAACAAATTATTTATTTTTTTTGGCCTTAGTATCCCAGTGACCATTTTAAAAAACTCACAGCTCAAGATCTGCAATGCAGGAACACAAAGATAAGAGAGATGGCTATGATAACTTACTGAGATCAAGAAGTGACAGGCATGAAACGTAGGTGTACAAATTTCAAACATTTTCAGGTACCCTCTGTATTACTATGCTTAGGAAATCTACTGGTGTAAAACAAATCTTTGGTACTTTAAGCCCGCCGAACACCAGAGCTATCAGCTTAGCAAAATTTCAGTCCTGACTGATTCCGTAAGCAGATAGCTTGTGTGTGCGGTCAATTTTAAGCAAGATTTCTGCCTTTCAAGGCGTAATGGCAAATATCCAATGTGTTTGATAATTTGTGCCAGGCCTGGAAAAAATCTTACCGTGTGCGCCGATCGAAAGCTATCTGCTTTAAAAAATTTCTGAAAATATAGGGAAAATGATCGAAAAACATCCACTTTTCACACAAATTCTAGTAAAAAGATGCCAAAATTTCCGACACAGATTACCACAGGGGACGGTTCAGCCCTACTAGCGTCGGGCCTGAAACAACCATATATGTCTAGAGTTGATGCCGATCTGTATGCAACCCACCCCTTTGTCCGCAGTTCCCTCCCAATTCATGCTACTTAATCCAGGCCCAACGATAGTTGCGGGCCAGGGGTCGAACCTCACTCCAGAAATTTTGGCCTCTTTTTATTGGAATTTGTGTGCAAAACGGAGGGTTTTTTTGGTCATCTTGGCCTCTTTTTACCAGAATTTATTATTTTGACCACCCCCCCCCCCCCCCCCCCCTCATAGGGAACAGTCTGACTTCGGGCCGGACTTAATCCCTTCGTCGGGTTACTTTTGTCTGTGGCTCGACAAAACATTATCGAAAATTTCAAAATAATTACAAAAGTTCATTAATTTAATCATCTACAGTTAAAACTAGAAGTCCTGTCATGAACTGTGCCCTTATATAGACTTAATTGCGCGTAGGGATTTCGCGCAATTTCCATATCGAATGGCAACCAAACCACGGTAGATTATCCTGCCTATCCATAGCAAGCACAAGCAATGTTTCAGCCAATGGACCTCCGGGTTACCCGGAGGTCCATTGGCTGAAACATTGCTTGTGTTCAGGCCATATGCACAGAATTTGATAGCCACATTACGAAAAAAAGCCCGCAGATCGATGTGCTATTTGCGCGCAATTCATGACAGGACTTCTAGTTTTAACTGTACGTAGATACTGGTGTGTGAGTGTGTGGGAGGGGGGCAATACTCACTCCAGTATAGAAAAAAAATGTGGGGGGAAATTTTTGAGTAAAGGAACGCGACCATAGCTAGACAGATTGTAAGGGGAGGCAGAATGCACGCGAGAAGAGGAGGGGTGTAACCACCACTGCCCTGTGGTAATGTCAGACCCGACAAAGGGAAGTATAGCCTTCAAATATAATTTTTTTTAGTTTTTACAAAAAAGTTTTCGAGTGACCTGCGGCAACCTGCGATGACCTGTGGCAAGCCTACAGTGTATGCTGCATGGACCAGCGTGACTAAAATTACCTGTCTGATAAATTGGGCATTTAACAAAGTATTGCTACTGAAATTGAATCCTTCACCGAACAAGGCTGATGTAATGTTAATATCCAACTAATGCCTTTCACAAAAACTACCATTTCTATTTTTTTATTTTTGGCAGTCCCTCAATGGAACAAGTTTTTTCCTATAAAGGGTCATAAGCTCTGTTTTGGAGACAAAATTTGAAAATAGGTACTTGATAAAATGTTTTTGCATAGATGATGTATCTGCATGTACTACAATGGAACCCTTTTAATTGCACAGTAACCTAACCAGTGGGTTTTATTAAATTAACAGGTGTATTCAGTTAACAGGGATTTGGTCATATTCTAATATCCCGAGTTGAACTGAGCATTCATTATATTATATCTTGTTTGACAGAGCTCAGGGACAAACAGTCGTGTCGAGAAATTAAATATCACACAAAAAGTAAATCGAACGTTCTACCCACTTTTCCTTGAGCTAGTCAGTGAAAATCCCCAAAAAGCTCAAACTAAATGGAACAGCGTGCTGAACATTTCTCTGCAAACTTCAGGTTGGGAAGCGATCTACAAAACTCTGTTTGTGACCACAGATGATCCAAAGCTGCAAGCCACGCAGTTCAAAATTTTACAAAGAATTATATGTACAAATTCCATGCTTTTTAAAATGAAACTTGTAGAGACAGAACTGTGTACCTTCTGCGGTAACACAAAAGAAACTATAAAACATTTATTTTTTGACTGCCCATTCTCTAAAACAGTTCTACTGAACTGGCTTTCAAAATTAGAGGAATGTTGTAACTTGACTTTTCCCATGACCCCCGAATATATTATTTTACATTCAAACAATCAAACCATGCCTCCGATCATTGATCTCAGTATTCTTTTATTTAAACAGTTTATTCTCTCATGTAGAACAACGGGGTGTACCCCTAATTACTCAAGTTATATTGAACGGCTGAAATATTATAAACAGATCGAATTAATGTCTTTATATGTATATTCCGCCAAAAAGAAAACTACCATTCAAGAGAGATGGAACTCACTAGCTACTGTTGTTTGACCTTGCATTAGTTTTTGAGCAAGTTTAGCCAAAACGCCGATGTAAAGTTAATTAAGACAGAGTATTTTTCACGTAACTCTCCTTCCAGACTATCGACGAGACAGTTTCAAACCTTACTTCCATGAGATTGAGACAGAAATACCGCCTACGACAAACACTCCTGAAGTGACTGCTGTTTCATTGAATATGAGTTTTGTTTTTTTTTTCCTTTTTTTCATGTGCACAATTGTGCATATTCTTGTTGCTTATTTTTTTTGCAAATCACCTATATGAATACACAACTGTATCGATTATCACTGTACATTTCTAATGTAATACTATATCTGAATAAAAAATATATAAAAAAAAAAACAAAAAAACAAAAAAAACAAAAAAAAACAAGGCATAATATATTAAATCCCTCAATTGGATGCAGTGGGGCCAAATAGGTTGATAAAAAAAGGGAATTTGGTGACTTACAGTAATATTTCGTCATATTACAATATTTTTTATACAATAAACAGGAGTTTATTCTACAATTAACTCTATGCAATTAACATGTCAAAATGTTTATGAAATGTTGAACCTTCATTGGCATTACAGAGTTGAGAGTTGTTTTAAATGAGTCCGAATCCTATGATGACTTGCTGACTGTGAGTAAAATGACTGAATCAGAGAAACAGAATTTTAATAAAATAAGCAGCTACCTGGCCCTTTCAATTTGAGTTCTGTTAAGGGAAATAAAATTTGTTGTAGATCTTGAATCACAGTGATGGTTAGCTTAATATGCATTTCTTAAAATTTTATTTCATGTTTGTTAAATTATTGATATTCAAATCTTTATATACCGGTACTGTTGAAATATTGTTGAATTATTAAATTATTATGTTCCATTACTGCTGGCAGTGGTCATTATATTACCCTGAATGAACAACAAGATGTGACATTTTTCTGACATTGTCAAATAAGCCATGCATCAGTATGCTGTGTTAGTAATGCAATGCATCAAGCGTTTTTGCTCAAAACCCTGGTACTTCTCTATTCGCATATATATTTTTTTAAATTCAGAATGTTCTGTTGAAGTTTTCATGACCGTTGAGGGAGGGGGTATTTTCTTCACTAGAGAACAGATGAACTTGTAGGTTTTTATAATTGGACAACATTCCATGTCTTTTTCTTGTCACGTTAGTCACATTGTGTATTTACATGTAGGTGATTTATAACCACAAACCCAACAGGGCAACTTTGATTGATTGACTTTGAGATAATGAAAACATGTGGGAGGGATACATGTACACACATGTAGTTCTGTGTAAATTTGTCATGTTTTGGGATTATAAGTTTTGAACACATTAGCAGCAATAAATGGTCAATTTTAAAATATATATGTTTTGTCACCTCTGACCCACCCACCAATCTTGGCATACGTAATATTTTAGCTTACACTTCCCCCCCCCCCCCCCCCCCCCCCCCCCCCACCCCACACACATTGCTTTATATATTTTAAGATATGATGCCTTATCAATCGTGGGAAAAATTGTTCACCAGATTATTTTTCATTACTGATAAGGTATCGCCCAAACCAAAATACAAGCTGAGACATTTTTGTCATGTTAGTCACGAATCAGTCTGTCACGTTAGTCACGCATGACATCAAATATTTTTCCAACAAAATGAAATGCCAATCATCTCACATTTGTTGTCCTTTGAAATATGTTTTTGGGGTGTTTAAATAAGGGAAGGTTCAGTTCCAGTATGCTACAGGACAGATGAATGCAATGTTTTTTTCAAACTGGCCAATATTTCCTGTCCGTTTCATGTCACGTTAGTCACAGGCTATATTTAGATTATAACCACAAAGGTGTCAGGGTAGTTTTCAAAAACTAGTGTTGATTTTGTGAAGACACATGTGAGACATACATACTACAAAACAAATGCGCCATAAATGTTACCATTATTGGTTTGTAGCACAATAAGTGCAAAAAAATGTCACGTTAGTCACTATGGAATTGCTGTACTTTAAAATACTCAGCTATTCCAAAAACGGCTAAATAGACAGATTTTCTTTCTCCACAGCAGAATTTTTGTGCAATTGCAGTGTCATTGATCATACCTGAAAACAATTTCGAAACGGTTTCATTTGATTTATAGGACTGGTGGGTGGAGATTGTATGCATTGTCCACATAATTTCAGCTCGCAGTGTATCATTTTTTGAAAAAACGTTCAGGGTGGACTGTTTCACTTTGTTACTGGGGCCAGCAACAGCCGTATCACTATCATCACTTCGCGAACTTATAAACTCTCCATGGCTGGCACCGACACCTTCACACGCTTTCATCGTGGACGGGCTGTTTGTTTTTAGAAATAACATGATGGTTTGCAAACCGCTAGTGTGGCCTGATCTGTCCCCCAAAAGAGACTTATGTTTTTTTTCCTTGTGCATGTGACGACAGAGTATATTCGCCCATTTCAGACAAATTTATTGATTTATTACACAAAGTACAGAAAGCTGAATACTTATTGCTTTTCAACTCACGAATCCAATTTTCATATTGTTTGTCAGTCAGCCAGCTCTTGTTGAAAACACAACGTCCCATTTGAATATATATTTGGAAAAAAACAAACAACAGAAGTCAAGATGAAAACAAGAGCTGGACTTTCGTCCGGTGCATACCCCCACGTGGTGTACCGCCTAGTGTGGGCATACCTATGACCAACAAATCATTTATGAATATTCTCGTACGGACTGACGGACAGATGGATGGATGCAATCCAGTATACCCCCCCCCCCCCCCCTTCCATTTTCTTCGAAAGTTTTCAACAATTTCTAAGTCAAAAGGTATGGTAAATTGTTTGGTGTTTGGAAGTTTTATGCAATGAAGCAGAAGCCTTTGTCATAGGCAAACTGCATGCCATGTTTCACTGAAATCCGATAACCCCAATCCAGTATGCCCCCCACCTGCCTCCCTCCCATTTTCTTCGAAAGTTTTCAACAATTTGCAACAATTTCTAAGTCAAAAGGTATGGTAAATTGTTTGGTGCTTGGAAGTTTTATGCAATGAAGCAGAAGCCTTTGTCATAGACAAACTGCATGCCATATTTCACTGAAATCCGATAACCCCAATCCAGTATCCACCCCCCCTCCCATTTTCTTCGAAAGTTTTTAACAATTTCCAACAATTTCTAAGTCAAAAGGTATGGTAAATTGTTTGGTGTTTGGAAGTTTTATGCAATGAGGCAGAAGCCTTTGTCATAGGCAAACTGCATGCCATATTTCACCCAAATCCGATAACCCATACCTGAGATACAGGCTGAACAGACAACTAATGTCTATTTCCTTCAATTTCTAAGTCAAAAAAGGGAGATAACTCTAAAAAGGAGAATGTGAGAAATACCGTTGAATCCTTTTTTTAAAGCCTATACCATAAGCAGTGTTCATGGCAAATTCCGTTGCAATAGAACATTCGATACCTGATATACAGGCTGAACAGACAAAATTTGGCTCGGACGGACACAATTTCTAAGTGAACAAATAATAGAAAAAAAAAAGAAAAAAAAAAAAAAAAAAAATAACTAGTGTGGGCATACCTATGACCAACAAATATTATAAAAAATAATAATTTACCCAAGTTATGAATACTTTCGGACGGACTCACACACGGACACACAGGCGGATGGACGGACGGACGCATGTAATCCAGTATACACCCATTTTCTTCGAAAGTGAGGGTATAATAAAACCTGCCATTGAACACAAGTATGCTGCAGTAAATAAACTAAAGGGAGCTCACTCTTCACTAAAAAAAAATCCCAAACACAACTGCCTGCTATTAATTCGCCCCAGTCAGCTCGGCCCAATTATGGTAAAACATTCCATACTTTTTTATGTTTTTTTTTAACTGTGCAACACGAGCGCAACAAACAAGTAAAAGGCGAGTACACATATATTTACAATGCCCAGGAAATAGCTTGGTATTCAAGGGTTTTTCCAAGAGATTTCTGAAAGTTCAAGGGTTTCTCAAGGGCTAATTTCAAATTCCAGGGTTTTTCAAGAAAAAATTCATTTTCAAGGGTTTTTCAAGAGCTGTGCGAACCCTGTCAACACGATATTGATTAATATTCATGACCTGTCAACACCAACGGTGAAGCGTTGTAAAATGTTCATCAAATGCGGTTGAACTGCAACTTACCACTTGCTCCACGTTTATATTGTCCGATATGTTTTTTTCTAATGGAATTTTTTAAGGTTGAACTCTAAAATTGGTTTCAAATTCTCAGTTGAAGACCAATGGCAATTTCGGGTTCCAATGAACTAAATGAGCGACTGTTACTCAAAATTTTTTAGGGTGGGTCGGACTACCTTAAACTGAGGTTTTTTGGTTTTTTTTGCCTGACATTTTACAACATTACACTCTCGGAAAATTTTTGGCTGGCGCAGTCCTTCTCACGAATATATTGCACCGGGAGTGAAAAACTGCTCTCGCAAAATCAATCACGGGAGCTATTTGCTCTCGTAATGACACATCACCATTGGGGACCAACTGCAATGTGATTTTCGTGCATTTTTTAAAGGAGCAACTCTAGTTAGGCTGTGTTATGCCATGTTTATGCAATTTTCCAATGATAGAGAGATTTTCATTTTTAATGCCTTTTCTTGGATAATATATTATATATTATTGTTGTCCCCCCACCCACTCCCTCTTCCCGAAACAAAAACATCTCTGCCTCAAAATGAGAGCCCATCGGTGAAAAATATCAGTACCAGAAAGCACATCAGTGACCCCCCCCCCCACCCCCCCCCCCCCCCCCTTTTGCAGAAAAAAATCTGAAACAATCGGAACAGTTGACAATAATTACATTCCACTTCCATTTTGTTTGTGGGGGAAACTCGTTTCTACTTTGAACCAAACACGTCATAGATATTGAGGGTGAGGGAGATTCTGTGCGTACTCGTCATCATCCATGGTTTTCTGGGGAAAACTTGTTTCCATTTTTAACTAAATTTATATGTCATTGGTATTGATTGAAAATTAATGCGTACACGTCCTGCGATGCCGGGGTAACTACACAACAGTTGAAAGACGGGTTCAGCGTCATCTGCAAAGAGTTTAGTTCTGGGTAAATTTGTAACGAAAAAAAACCTGAATTGACTCGGAAAAATATGCGGAATGCACAAAGGGAGCCAAATGTATTGAAAGTCAATTTGTTCAAGTTGTTCAATGGGTGACAAGTGAAAAAACAAATGTACTTGTCACAGGTGACAAGTAAATTTTTTTGAATATTTCGACCCCTGGTAAAATGACAACAAGAACACGTGGATTTCGTTTTTTTTTTTTTTTTTCAAATATTATTAAACTGAATTGAATTTCAACACCTGAAAAAACGTATGTATTAAATACTTACAAGTAGGCAAACATCTGTAGGAAGGCGAGAACCAATTTTTTAATTGACACAGTGTACGGACATGCGTCCATCACACTGGCTTCAACTGACTGAATAATCCCGTCCCGGGCCCGAACCACTTCGACTGACATGTGCAAGCTTAGCTGTCTTCCCGTAGTATGGTAGACGGGCGCATCACGTTCAGAAAATAAAAAACCTGGGGATTCCCGGGTGCGAGAGCAATAGCGCCCGCTTCGTGAGAAGGACTGCCAGTGATGTGCATTGCTATCCCAGCATTTTCCAAGGCACTGCTGATTGCCGAAAGTGAAATGTCAGGTCTGCTTTCCACCTCAAGCTGGATACTGAAAATCAAGTCACTTCATTCAAATTTGATTTCAATAAAATTAATTCCCTGACCCAACCAAAACTAACAAGAAATATTCATTAAAATCAGGCTAAAGGCTTTAAAGACGAATCAATACTACCTTTACGATGGATGAAAAGTAATGATAATAGCTCACCTTAACTTTCAGTCAGGTAACCTCTAAAATGAATTTTTTAAAAATATACAAACCTGTGGTGCAGGATAAATAGCAAACTCCAATTTTGATTTTTTGCCGTAATCCACAGAAAGTCTCTCCATTAGTAATGATGCAAAACCAGAACCAGTTCCTCCTCCAAAACTATGGAATATCAAAAATCCCTGAAGACCAGTGCACTGATCAGCCTGTAATTAAGAAAATTTTGAATTGTGATATAAAAAGAATAAAAAGTCGCTGACAGGTTCTCAAAAGTAAAGCAACTATTAGCATGATACTGATAGCAGTACTGACCTACTTCCAATAACCAGCCTGACTTAAGACAAGAGGCCCCAAGGGAACTTAATCGCTCATCTGATAAAGTGGTTTTGGTATAGAAGTATTTTGGGGGAACATTCAATTAGTCATGGTTCATCAACACTACAGAGGAATGAAGTCATGAAATTATTACTAACTCTAGTGTCCATGCCAGATGATTTATTATCATAGGTCTTCCTGACTGCTTCCAATTCTATCCATGTAGAAAAGCACTGCCAAGCTTCCAAGGGTTGTTACATCACTGCCCCCCCCCCCCCCTTTAGAGACCCCCAAAATATTAACCCAGGGACCAGATTTGAACAAACTTGAATCTCTCTCCCCCCCCCCCCCCCCCCCCCCCCCCCCCCCACTCTAGAGTGCCTAATAATAGTACAGGATGAAATAATAGTACAAAGAAGTCTGAATTTGGGCTCCTATATGCAGCCCAAACATTAACTCCGGCACACAATTTGAACAAACTTGAATCTTACCCCTATTTTGGAGTGCCTAAGAATAGTACAGAGACGAAATAAGCAGTGTCATAAAAGGGTGGGTAAGTCTCTCGGGGGCATAACCAAAATCAAAAGGAAGCTTCCTCTAGACACCAACAATGCATCACAAAAAAAAAATTGATTTGAATCAGCATTCACAAGTTATTAGATGGAAACCAAATCGAAGATAGCCACCATGGCAGCCATAATGAATAGGTTGTCTGATTTAAAATCGAAAGGAAGCTTCCTCTAGACACTAATAATGTACAACCAAAAAATGAAACTGATTTGAGCCAGTATTTATTAGTTGTTTAATCACCATATTGAATTGGCTAGCTCATCCAAAAACTGGTCCAACATTGAAAGGAAGCTTGCTCTAGACACCAACAAAGCATAATTGAAATATAATGAAAGTGTCAGTGACACTGTAGCTCAACTTGACAAACTTGAACTTGGCAAGTTAAGTGAAATGGCAAAATTGAAGATCATTGGTTCCAATATTATTTGGCAAATCTTCCAATAAAACAACATTGTGTGTGCACAACGTCAGAGCACTCCATGCATTTTTCAGCTTAAACTGTATGATTGGCTAACAGAAGAACACACATGTGCAGTAAGTTTAAAGGTAATTGTAAATGTCAACTTTTGTCACAGAAATGAATGCTAATCGAGAGCGCTTATCTAGAGGTCTCGCTTAAGGAGCATACCAAGTTAAAAAACAATCTTATCATAATTGCACCCTGTCGGCTAGGTCAAAGAATGTTGATGCAAGAATGCACTAAATTCAAGGTTGTTGCTAACAGCGAGTTTTTTATGGAAATGAAAGGAAAATCGATAGCTCCCATCTTGGTCACCCTGAATAAGCATACCAAGTTTCAAAACAACCCAATAATGAACGAGTCCTTTGGGACAGTCCAAAGAAAGATGTTAATGCACAAATGTACTAAGTTTGAAGGTTGCTGCTAGTGGCTATGTTTTTATATTTTATTTTATGGAAATTCTTAAATATTGCCTGTAAGGAGTGCAAACGGGATATCCCGTTGCTGCACTGAGTTTAAAGGCTGGAGTTAACAACAATAGCTTCCTACAACAGGTCACCCGAAGCAAGCATACTAAGTTTCAAAGCAATCTGATTATAAATGTGCTCTGTTGAGTGTGCAAAGGGAAATATTGATGTTTAACTAAACTAAGTTCAAAGGTCGTTGCCAACAGCAACATTTTCTGACGGAAATGGAAAATCAATAGCTTCCATCTAGAGGTCACCCCCAACCAAGCATACCAGGTTTGAAAGCGATCCGATCATAAATGCACCCTGTAGGGTGAGCCAAAGGGAAATATTGATGCCTAACTCAACTAAATTCAAAGGTCATTGCCAGTGGCAATATTTTTTACCGGAAATGGAAGAAAATCAATAGCTCCCATCTCGAGATCACACCAAACGAGAATATCTGGTTTCAATGCGATCCGATCATAAAAGCACCCTTCAGGTGTGTCAAAGGGAAATATTGATGCCTAACTAAACTAAGTTCAAAGGTCATTGCCAGCGACAACATTTTTTTTTCCAAAAATGGAAGAAAATTGATAGCTCCCATCTAGAGGTCACCCCAAAAAAGCATACCAGGTTTCAAAGTGATCTGATCATAAATGTGCCCTCAGGCCTGCACAAATTGAAAATTAAGGCAACCTGTTTATGGGTTCCCTGAATTATTTTTAAGGTAACCCTTTGAATTAAGGTAACCCATTTCAGCGTTTCACTGTAATAATGTTGAACGGAAACCATTCAACATGTTAATAGAGTGCCACTAAAATAGTATCTCTTTAGACATGCTCCTGATTGCTCTAAACAGAATCCATGCAAATTTCCACTTTCAGTTTCTTAGAAAAGTAAAGCAAACATTGGACAAGAGTTTCAATTTTCAGACATGACCGACAGATTTATTAATCAGTTTATTAATTAACCCTTTACCCAACGTAACGGCCAAAACCGGCCAGCGCTATTCTCAAAAATCACCAATGAATTTTTATTATTTTTTCATTTTTTGTCTCAAAAACATAGGTTATGACCCCTCGTTGGAAAGAGCTCGTTCCAACGAGGGGTCATAACCTACGTTTTTGAGACAAAAAATGAAAAAAATTAGTTATTCAAGAATTTTTTTTGCAAGTGTCGTCTGCTTTTCATGTTAGGTAAAGGGTTAATTAAACAAATCTCTATCATGGATGAAGTATGTATTAACCCTTTACCCAACGAATCGCCCGCATCCGCCCGCGTAATATGCAAATTCAGCAGCTGAAAAAATATTATTTTTCGAAAAATTTCAACAAAACCATATCATATACCCCCTATTTGGAACGAGCTCGTTCCAAAGAGGGGTCACATATGGTTTTGTTGAAATTTTTTTTAAAAATTTAAAAAATGATATTTAAAATAAAGAAATTTGAAATCGTCTGCGTTGGGTAAAGGGTTAATGATTCAATTTTAAAAAGAAAGAGGTTGAATTATATTATAAGAACGTGTTGGTGTACACCGTACCACATGCTAACTCAGCTGTTTTGCTGTTCAGTTTGTTTACAGATCTGAAGCGCCACCACGAGACGATTTCCTCATTACTGATACTGTACCAATTGGTAACTTAAATTTCGAGGACTGCGACTGAGTTCAACATGAACATTTTATTATTTAAGCTGGAAGTAATTATTCCTCTAAATAAATATATTTACAACATGGTTTCAACAACCAAAAATCATCAGTTGCACCATTTATTTTGACGTTATCAATTAGTTCAGCCCACTGCTTGGGAAGAATAATCGACATCATGTTGTGTGATCATATGGAGAACAAGGTCAAGGTGTGTAATGACAAAAATAAAACATTCAATGATGAATGTGCAGTCTACACAGTTATTTATTGTACAAGTGGTTAGGTCTGTCAATAGTAAATATCTCACGCATATGATCTCACACATTTGCTGGGGATTTCCACACACGTTGTACAAGTAACAACCATACTTTCGCAAGTAATTAATTAAATTAGCGCCAACAGGTCTCCATGTTTAAACAATAAGAAAAAGGCGACCGGCTTTCAAGTTTTGTATTGTCGGATATGTCAGAAACACAGCTGAAAATTTGGGCGAATGGGAAAAGGCTCACCATAATATTAGGGCAACCTTCAGGCGAATGAAACGACCATTCACCCAATTTGTGCAGGCCTGTGCCCTGTAAGGTGTGCCAAAAGGAAATATTGATGTCTAACTAAACTAAGTTGAAAGGTTGTAGCCAGCTGCTATATTTTTGAGATGGAAATGGAAAAAAATCGATATCTCCCATCTAGATCTAGGGTCCCCTCAAACAAGCATACCAGGTTTCAAAGCGATCCGATCATAAATGCACCCTGTAGGGTGTGCCAAAGGTAAATATTGATGCCCAACTAAACTTAAGTCAAAGGTCATTGCCAGCGGCAACATAATCTGACATTGTTTGCAACCAGGTTTTGTTGTACCATGACGCTCCCCTTTTGAAACCGAGAGTGCACATTCATGACATGAGTTTTATACATAAATATTAGTTCATGTTTACTTCCATTCAGACACATCCTTGCACCACCAATCGGTGCATCACGCGGTGTATGGGAAACATCAATAAGTTTGGAAGCAATGTCTACCAAAAAATCTTGAAAATTAGGCCATTTTTTGCAGAAACTTCTGGACAAGAATTCTTAGCCCAAATATATTCATTATGAGCTGTCGCTTGAATCAAGTAGTGAAATATTCTTCTCCACTATTAATTGGATCATTGACTGATGAGATAGTAATTAATCATTTGATCAGCTAAGTCAACACCTTTCATGTTATACTGATAGTAAGAAACTACTTTTGACACACACACATTTCGCTTCGTACCGCTGTGATCCTTTCTGGATACAAACCCTGCATCAGAAGGTCTGTGGAAATTTGATAGATAGTATACAGGCTTAGTATTGCCATAACACTGCCAGTAGATCGTCTTTTTTGAGCCACTTTGTATTCCTCCTTTGACATCTGTGGGACATTTTGTGGTTTGAATTCCCCTGGGAGACCTTTGCGATTACAACAAACTGTAATGCAAGCACACACACCATGCAACGAAAGTGTCAGAAACAGGTCAGGACTTGAGTAGAAGTTATCGGTAAATAGTCTGTAAAGTTTTCCCAAACACTGACTGCCCAGTACATCAAGTACAACCCTTCCGCTAGTCTCTCTTTGGCAATATATTTTCTTTTCCGGTGTAAATTTGGAAGTTCCAGATGTATCCATTAGAAGAATCAGCAAGTACCCGTGTTTTAACACCCCATCTGATAGGTTTCTTTGGCAAATACTGACATTTTAGGCGTCCCTTGAATTTTATCATGCACTCATCTATTGCAATGTTACGAAAGAGAGTGTATGAGTCACTAAATTTTTCTGATAATCAACAAACCACCATAATGGGTCTGAAGATGGGGGGGATTGGGTGTTGTCCTGTGTATGTAGGTACCTCCACATCAAATCAAATCTGTCTCTTGACATAACATTATTGAAATTGGGAGCAAATAATATTTTGGACTTTCTCCAGTAGTCATGCCTGTGTGGAAGATGTAAAACACCCATGGCAAGAATGAGCCCAATTAAATTTTGCATGGAAGTCAAGTCAGTTTCTGCCCATTTTGATGCATATAATGTTGGGGGGTGTTTTGTCCTTTCTTGTTTCGCATACCTGTTTGTTTCCGTAACCAGTCTTACCCACATATTAGAGCCCCACAGTAGAGAAAAATAATCAACTACCCTCGATTCAAGGGGGTGCAAAGCCGAAATACCATTGTTGATAGATAAATTCAGGAGGCTTGATTTTCAAAGAAATTGTCAAATGTCCATTCATGTTTAAAAAATTCAGGAGGCTTGATTTTCAAATAAATTGTCAAATGTCCATTCATGTTTAAATCCAGGTAACTCATCACCTGACTCATCGTCATCATCAGCGAAAGTAATTCAACCAGGCTTTTTCCCAGTCACTGATATCATTCACATCACTATTCGATTCAACATCAGATTCAGAGTCATTAAAATCATCCAAATCACTGTCCAGTGCGGTATCGCAATCAATATCACTTCCTTCACTTTCTGCCACGATGTGGATTCGCAGTTTTCAAAAGTTCATTCAAGAAATTTGAATTTTCAACGCTCAAAACGAAATTGTTTGTATTTTGTCAGCCATCTTGTTGATTGAAACTGAGACGCAAGCCTCGCTCTGAAACCGAAAGAGGAAACAACAGAAATAATTTGGGGAAAATCCAAGAGGTTTCCGCTGTAAACATGGGATGTGTAAAGAACAACTGTAATCGTATTCCGGATAGGTGTTACACTACAAGTGGAATCGTATTCAGATACAATAGGTTACAGGCCTGGCCAGTTGAAGCGGGCAATCGCTCCCACCCGCCTCGATTAAAAATAAGGCGGGCACATTTTGCCCGCCTAACGTCAATTTGTGCGGGCGATTAAAACTATAAAATTTGTTTAAAAAAACCAACAACGTATGTTATTATTGGTTACACTCGGCTTATTATGAAATCAGTTTTGGTCGAAGTACTTTCCCAAACAATATCAGCACATCCGCGAAAAACGGTGCCCAGTTATCATTCAATGACATAACAAAAAGGTCTGCTTGTCATTGAACTTCCGTGATTCTCTGAATAATGCACTATGCCAGGGTTTCTGCTAGGGGAAAATTTGTGGGTCCGGTAGTTTATTTAAAGAAAGTGAAACTCAGCCGCCAAAGGCATCTGCCGCACGTGCCTCCGCCCAGGAAAATTTTGATTTTTAGGTGCTCTCTGGGGGCATTCTGGTCGCTAAAATGCTAAATAATTGAAGTGGAAAATATGTATTTTTTCCTCCTGCAATTCTCTAAATTCCCACGGGACACACAATACTACATCTGGTCGGAGGTTTCATAAAAATACAAACCCAAAACAACACAAAATCCATGAATCCTGACAGTGACTGCGACGCTTGACCTCAATTTTTTTTATACAACCCGATACATGCCAACGTAAATAATTGGAAATGCAGGGAGAACGAAATTATTCGAAAAGAACCATGGTGCGGACGTGTGACGTCATGCACGTGCAATTACATCATTTATCGCTCGAAATAAAAGCCAGTGATTTCGGACCAAACACGACAATTTGCAGTTCTTCCCATATAGCGGGCGCATATGCGCTTGCGCCCATAAGCGCTCGCATTTTCGCCCGTCAATTTTTGGCTCGAACTGTACAACTGTATTCGCTCGATCTTCGTTCTAAATGAATTGTGTTTTACTCCAAGCTTCTCATTCGACAGACCTTTGATTTTGGAAAACAATGCGTGCATCGTGTTTAGCGCTAATAATTTACCCTACGTGTGCTTTTTCCGAAGGCAGTGGGTTTTACAGTGTGATTGTTTCGGGGCGATGGTTTTCATTTGTGTTGTTTTTTACCTTGACCGTGTTCTCGCCGAGGTCGGTATTCTATTTGACAATAATCATTCAGTGATGATGTTGCACATCAAGGGAACTAATTTCATTAGCAGCGAGGTCGGTGCTTCTTATAAATCACGATATCGATTGTTAGGTTCCGTTCACACCTGAAATCCTGTCGGATAACCTGTATTTTATGCAAACCGTCCCCCGGGTACCGTCAGAGACATCTGATACTTCTGCTGACTGATGTCATGAAACAAATTGTCCCCAGACCGAATCGTCCCGAATTAAACTTTATTTCACCCAAACCATCCACCAGGTCTGATACTTCTGCTGGGTTCTGACTGACTGTTAACCCTATCTATTCACGATGATTCACGGGGATATACATTGCCTTGGAAGATTTTTTTTTTTACTGATGTCATGATGTGCGCTGTGGCTGTCATTGATGCGCTACCAAAGGGATTTGCATGCGTAAGCGTTACAGCGCACGTCAAAAATCGAAGGACTGATTCGAGTGCACCCATTTCCTGCGAGTCGGAATGAATCGTGAGTTTAAGCCGAGTTTTCATTGGTTCGTTCACCCTTTTCTGCACACTAATGCCACTATTCTACCAATCAAATGTAGGTTTTTATTTTCTGGTTTATCCTACACGTGTTTTCGCAAACTAAACAAAACAATTTAACATGGTGCTCCTTTCAACATTTTTGAATTGGTCGTTTAAGAACGCTTTCGGTTTTGAGACAGAATATTCTGAGGGTAAAACGAAGGTCACGAAAGTGTGGTGCAAAATATGCGCTAGACATGGCGATTCAGTGCGTAAATACTTCTGTGGTAAAGCCCAAACAGAATTTGATAAATTGTGTATGGGAACGGGGTTCATTACGAAACATACACTCCAGAGACACCTTCAAAGCAAAGTGCACGAGTCCAGTAATTATTACGGAAATCTTGAATCTGAGGACAAGCAAACCCCCAACCCTGTGAATGACATTGATTCAGACTCAGTGAATGATAGTAGTGGAACTTTTGGAAGGGTAAAAGGTGTGAAACGACGTCAACCACGTATCGATGTTTGTATTAATGAACAATCAAATGATGCCTACAAGAAACTGTTCAGGACAGCTTATGTTATCGCTGTTACGGGACAACCCTTAACTACATTTCAACCGATGGTGGAAGTACAGCGGGCCAATGGGGTTAAACTTACAACGGGGCATAATACCATACATACATGCCAAGAATTACTTCAGCACCTCTCTAATGCAGCCATAAATCGATTGAGTATTGCTGTTCAGTCAGCGAATTTCTTCACTCTTTTGACGGACGGCTTGCAGGCAAGGAAAACTCAAGTGGAGAAGGAACTTGTGTTTGTAAGATTTGTGGATAAGGGGCAGGCACAGTTTCACTGTGTGGGACTGGAAGATATTAACCCTTTCCCCAACGTAACGGCCAAAACCGGCCAGCGCTATTCTCAAAAATCGCCAATAAATTTTCATTATATTTTCATTTTTTGTCTCAAAAACATAGGTTATGACCCCTCGTTGGAACGAGCTCGTCGAGCTCGTTCCAACGAGGGGTCATAACCTATGTTTTTGAGACAAAAAATGAAAAAAATTAGTTATTCAAGAATTTTTTTTGCAAGTGTCGTCTGCTTTTCATGTTAGGTAAAGGGTTAATTCATATGGTGATAGCACTGGGGAAAACTTAAAAAAATGCTTGGACAATACTGTACTAAAGAAGCTGGGTGTTTCTAACGATCGTTATGAGAACTGTTTGGTTGGAGCAACAGTTGACGGCGCTGCAGTGAACACAGGATGTCACCAGGGGTTATTAACTCGGATGGAAGAAGACAAAAGGCCATGGCTGATAAAAATCCATTGCATCATGCACAGACTCGAACTCACTATCAAAAATTGTGTCCTTGAAAACCGTGCGTTCAAAGGTGTTAAAGACCTGTTGATAACACTGTTTAACTTGCTTAAAAAATCAGGAAAATTGAAACGGTATATAAGGGATCACGGGAATAAAATTCTCGGAATACAGGTTCTTAACATTCCGAAGGTCAATGGGACTAGATTTATAGGCCACCTCAATAGAGGCCTGGACCATTTGCTAAAGAACTGGGTTCTCTTGTGTCAGGCTATCGAAAATATGATAGCAAGTGGGGCTGCAAAAAAAATTGAAGCTAAATTAAGGGGAATTCTGAAAAAACTTAAAAATTCCCAATTCTTCTCAACTGCTGCTGCACTCAAGCAGATTGTGCAACAACTAACTCTTTGTTCGTTAAAGTTTGAAAAGGAGAACTTTCTCCTTTTCGAAGTTCAACCTACATTGAAATTACTTATATCTAAACTTGAAACTATGTCCTCCAAACAATGCATACATCCCCCAGCCGACAGCAATGTTGTAATGAAAGAATTTGGACTGACATTAAATGGTAAAAAGTTATGTTGCAAGCGTCTGAAACTTGGACACTGTAAGAGGAAAGTGGCAAATTGCGAGTATGTCAATATTGCATATGAAAGTATGACTCAATGCAATCATACCCAGATTACCAAATCTATTTCTCAAACTGTAAAATCTGTGGTTGATAAAATTATTGTTTGTTTGCGGAAAAGGTTCCCATCATTTTGTCATAATGCTGACAAGCAATTTCAAAATGAAAGTAATGATCAAGATGATTCTAGGAAATCAAATGAAAGTCCTGAGTCTGAAGAAGGCAATCCTATTTCTACATGTAGTAATGAGAAGCATGTTGAAATACCGGCACGTAACATAATGAACAGCCTATCTGTTCTAGATCCCGCCAATTGGACTACATGTAACACTAAAGACGAACTTGTAAAAATTGAACACATTTATTCTCACTTCAAAACACCCCTTGATTTTAATAACTATAAGCATGCAGATGTTGTAAAACAAAATGGGGAGTGGGTGGATTTCAAACACTTAGTTAATACTTTTTACCCAGGCGTCAAAGCCACTGATCTATGGGAGAAGGTACTGCTTTATAGAAAGACTGAGTTGCCAAATGTGAGCCTCCTTGGGGAACTCGTATTGACATTGGGTCCGAGCAACTCCATTGTTGAAAGCGGCTTTAGTCACTTAACATCGATGTTAAGTGATCGACGTTTAAGCATGTCGCATTCAACAATGGATCGGCTCCTGTTACTTAAAATAAACCACCGGTACTCAAAGTCAATGCAAGTTCCCGAAGAGCTAATTGAAAACGCTCTTGCAAAATATATAACTAAGCGTCGTTCTCATAAAATTGATACCACCAGTACAACAGGTGATTGTCTGGCCAGAATTGTTGGCAAGAATTTCCCCAAAAAAGTGAATTTGAAAACTACCAGTACACCAATTTGGGACACAGAAATTTGTGGAGGCAACAGTAATTCTGATAAACTTGCAGACACACAAAGCTTGTCAACAGACCAAAATAGTGATGTGGAATGTTCTGATTTTTCAGAGCATTCACTATCATCAGATGAAGAATTTTCGGATACTGAGTTGCAAAATGCTGAGGTGTTTCTTGAAAATGATGACTCTGATGATAGCGAATGATGATGTATAAACATTTTTTATCTCGAATCTCAGATGCGGTGATGGTATTTTTGTGATTATGATGCACATGACATAATGGCATACATGTATGAGTTATTGGTTTTGTTCAGTTGGTGTTAAACTGTTTGCTATGGTTCATCGTTAAAGTCTGATGTTTCAGTTGAGTTTGCTCAATGCTGAATCTGTTACATGACGGTTAATAAAGTGTGTTACTTTTGAAAATGATTCTATTTATTCTCCATATATTGTCAGGTCCACAATCTCAGATCAGTATAAAAAATTCATGCAGGCATATATCAAGTAATTTAGGAACTGTGTCATCTTTATTTCCAAAACTTTTCCCATGCCTGGCTGTAAAATCTCAGCCCAGCATTTTCTCTGAAGCATCATCCAGGCGGTAGGATCCACTGACCACCTTCAGCCGGGGTTCCCATGGGGAAATCAAAACAATACCAGCTGAATACAGAATACTGATATTATCCTGAATCAGGATAATATCAGTATTCTGTATTCAGCTGGTATTGTTTTGATCTCCCTGTGGGATCCCCGGAAAATGAGGTAGTGCTTTCTTTACTATGGTAAACAAGTTCTGCTTTACTACCCAGTCACTGATGCTTGGGGTGGAAGTCCTCTAAAACGGGCAACATGGGGATAAACGATTGACTAAACTTGACTTTATGTCCTGTTGTGTCAAGCTTAGCTATTGTGCATAAATAGGTGACATTAAACACCACTAAATAAATACAAATTGTTTTGATGTTGGACAACATGGTTGGCAGGCTCAAGTTGAGCTCGCAAGTGATTTCACAAGCTCATATTATTGCTCTCGCAACATTTTCCATAAGGAAAGCACTGAATTTGAGTCCAAAATTTTATAGGCGATGTTTAGGATTTGAACTTTGTTTCCCTCTCCTCTCTTCTGGGGGTTATAAAGTATCAGGTTGTCGCCAGTAACAGTAGGCATAGTATACAACATAATTATGCCTATATTACATGGAAACAAAGGATCCTGAGTGTTGTTACGCTACAGCATTGTACTCGACATTTTAACCACCAGCTTTTCTGACTGATCATAGTATGATCGGTGGGGGGAATGGGTCGACGGACCTGCAGCCAGTCTAGCGGAAACCCTGACTATGCTTTCCGGAACATATTTTGATGGTGATTTTTTTTTCTCCAACAAGCACAATATTGCTAAACGGGGCTCCTTTCATAACCTCTCATCGATTCAGTGAAAAAAAGTTCCACTTTCAAGTTTATCACTTGGGAATCCATGCACACTGCAGTGCACTGACCAGAACTTATTTTCATATGGAACAGTTTTCGAGGACTTTGTTTTTCGATGTGCCATACATTTTGAACAATATCACACCGTGTTTTAAGTCATATCCGTGAGCTTTGAATAAACGACAGGGAAAATTATAAAATATTGTAGTCTATTTATTAATTTCCGATTACAATTAACATTGGGAAAATCCAAAATAAAGTAAAGAATTTGAAATGGAAACTGCGAGTTTGATTTTCACACGCCTGCAATTTTTGTTCCAGACGTCACTGACTTGACTAATTTAAAAGTGATAGGGCATTCTTGATTGATGGCTCCCAGAGGGGAATTAAGGGCCACCATTATCGCCCGCCTGGGGTGATTTAAGGCAGGCGGTAGTAGCTCGCCTGCATTTTTCAAACGGCCAGGCCTGGGATTAATCTTTATTCATAACAAATCATCAAATGACACAATACCCATGAAATATCAATATAATATGCATGCACATTCAAGTGTTAAAAATCAGCCTGGTTGACCACTTCACCAGGTCTATCTATCAGCCTGATCGTGATTCTAAAATTCAAGCCCTGATTCTGAGCAGAGGACATATTGATATGTTGACATCTGATTCCTATTATTGTAATATGCATGATAGTTATTTGCATTCTGCTGTTCATTTCAAGAACATCACAATATTTGGACTTGTGCGACCTTTTTATGCCATTATTGGATATAAAAGTAATATTTGGTAGGTGTTTTTGGTTGATGAAATTTCATCATGTAAACCTTAGTATGAAAGCACACTGAGCAGTCATCTTGTACACAAAGAAGCCGCCTTGATCACACATCATAAAGCATTGACCTCTTTTGGTTCATTTGCAATCTAAGCGAACCTTAAAAATTTGTAATTGTGGGTGTTCCACACGAATGTTGTGGACAAAATTGATGCAGACTATTTGAGGATGGCCACCCTCTGTGATAGCATAGCACATTTTGTCATATGCACACAAAACCTGTCTCTGTATCAACACAATATAAAAAAATAAATTTTTTCGAATCTTTGACGCCGTTTTGTCAGCCATCCTGAATTCAGATGAAGAATTCAATTGTCGTCAAATGTATCTGGTTGTTGTAGAACATATATCCATTGTAATGAAGCCCATCTTCTAACAATTCATTAATGTATGACGATGTCATCAAAATGCGAGCGAGTTCCAAATTTTATCTCTGTTTTTGAGGAAGGGTCGTGGATTCTAGGTTAGCAGATTTTAGTTGTATTTTGACTGGATTATTATTAGGCACTCGGAATCAGTGACTAACCTGGAGGTTAATTGAGGGTGAAGTCACTTCTCCTTCTACAAATTTTCGGAGAAGACAAATGAAAACAGGGAGAATTGAGTCAGGAGATGCATGCTTGATTGCTTAATACATTTCTCTCATATGTATACTCTACATAGAATTCAAAAAGAAAAAATTCTGCAGCAAAACTTTCGACAGGTACAAGTTCTTTTTAAGTACAGATTATCCTTCAAAATGTATGAACCTCCTTGTAACATATTTAGAAACAGTTACAAGCCAATGGATTGTGCTCATAAAATGTCAATAACAGTCGTTTTTTCATGCCTCACATGAGAAATAAACTGGAGTTTCCACCCAAAAGTGTGGTTTTCTTGAAAAATGACTTCTTTGAAGATTCTCAGTGTGAAAAAACATAGTGGTTTTGAAAGACTGCTCGAATCCCAATTTACATTATTTTTTTTCTTCCGGTTCAACGTTGCCATGTATGTGTAACGGTTTTGGTAACAGCAGCTGAAATATAATATACAACAAAAGTTCTAAATAACTCTGTTATTATTCGTCTGCTCATAACAGAAGTTCAATTCAAATGAATCAATGTATCACGCCGTAGTGCATTTTGTGGTAGTTTCATTTGTCGATGTGAAAGCGAGGGATCAATTAGATTCCAGTATTCAAAATCTTTCCCCGCAAAATTATCCAATATAAGAGCTGTCTCGTGCATAATTCGTTGTCCACTTTATGTTTGGGAAAAGCTTTAATTAACTGGCCAAACTTAAACCTGCATACTAGGTTAGACTATAGTTATGGGGACACTTTGTAACATGTAAAAAGGTTATTATAATGGGTAACGTAATTTTTGGACCTGTTCAACTGGGTCCTGGTGAGAATCAACGTTTCTGACAGCGATTTTTTATTTTGATTTTACTTTTAGTTTCTATGAAAATCAGCTCGGGTTCTACTCGTTTTCCGAGCATTTCCAAAAATGACATGCTATACACTCTATTCAAATGAGATTATTCTTTAACTTAGTTATCTAATCCATAACATGTATTACATTTTCCATTTCCACTAAAAGTATACAACATTATCTGACAAAGTATAAATAAGCAATCTGAATGTGGCTAAAATAATTTTCTGTCAAATGAAAGGCTTAAAATTATCCAATATAAGAGCTGTCTCGTGCATAATTCGTTGTGCACTTTATGTTTGGGAAAAGCTTTAATTAACTGGCCAAACTTAAACCTGCATACTAGGTTAGACTATAGTTATGGGGACACTTTGTTTTCAAGGCATTTCCAAAATTGACATGCTATACACTCTATTCAAATGAGATTAGTCTTTAACTTAGTTATCTAATCCATAACATGTATTACATTTTCCATTTCCACTAAAAGTATACAACATTATCTGACAAAGTATAAATAAACAATCTGAATGTGGCTAAAATAATTTTCTGTCAAATGAAAGGCTTAAAATTATCCAATATAAGAGCTGTCTCGTGCATAATTTGTTGTCTACTTTATGTTTGGGAAAAGCTTTAATTAACTGGCCAAACTTAAACCTGCATACTAGGTTAGACTATAGTTATGGAGACACTTTGTAACATGTAAAAAGGTTAACCATAATGGGTAACGTAATTTTTGGACCCGTTCAACTGGGTCCTGGTGAGAATCAATGTTTCTGACAGCGATTTTTTATTTTGATTTTACTTTTAGTTTCTATGAAAATCAGCTCGGGTTCTACTCGTTTTCCAGGAATTTCCAAAAATGACATGCTATACACTCTATTCAAATGAGATTAGTCTTTAACTTAGTTATCTAATCCATAACATGAATTATATTTTCCATTTCCACTAAAAGTATACAACATTATCTGACAAAGTATAAATAAGCAATCTGAATGTGGCTAAAATAATTTTCTGTCAAATGAAAGGCTTAAATTCAACCTGGAAAATTGTATTAAACTAGAGGTACTGTGAGCAAGCTCACAAAGTGATACCCCCCAAATGTATAAGTTAGATTATCTCCCCTTGGAAATGTCAGAACAGAATTATATTGCTTCAAGCACTCTGCATATGGAGTTCTTCCATTGTGTAAAGTTTCATGAAAATTCTTCAAACGGTTTAGGAGGAGTTGCGCCTATAAGGAAGGACCGACGGACGGACAGGGTGGTTCCTATATACCCCCCCAAACTTTGTTTGTGGGGGGTATAAAAATGTGTGAATCAAGTCATTTTCAGCCACCTGGCAGCCTCAAAAGCAGAATTCTTTCTCACTACCCCACTTACCTGGAGCATATCCTCCCCTTTTTCTAAAATGTGAGGGATAATTCAATGTTTCTGTTTCATTTTTTAATTACCCCCTTGCCCAAAGCAGACGATATCAAAATTTATTATTTTAAATATTTTTTTTATTTTTTCCAAAAATGTCAACAAAACCATATCATGTGACCCCTCATTGGGTCAAAGTGGAGATCACATGTTATGGCTTTGTTGTCATTTTTTGAAAAATAATATTTTTTCAGCTGCTGAATTTGCATTTTACACGGGAAGATGTGGCCGATTCGTCAGGTAAAGGGTTATATGCCTGGCAACAACTCTTGTGTAAAAGTAACATTTACAAGAGCAACGCTAACGCGTGTGCTAATACCCCCGAAGGTGGATTCAAGCCATCTGCAAAATGTATGTTGGTGAAGTGCCAATAATATTATTATTAGTTATAATTATTTTGTTCTTATGTTTTGTAACAACAGACAACAGCCTCACTGCTGCTACATTGCAGAAGAACAGTAAGGAATGGCAAAGTGCAAATAAAATTATTATTACTTATATTTTGTTAATATGTTTTGTAACAACAGACAACAGCTTCAATGCTGCTACATTGCAGAATAGCACTAAGGAGTCAGTACTAGAGAAAAAGTTATAAAAATAATTGCAGATGACTTGAATGGTGCCATATTGAATAATAACTGAAAAGGCAAAAATAGGACTAGTACATACCTTTGTTAAAAATTCTCAAACCAGTGAAAAAGTAGAACTGGTCTTGCATCTTTTCCAAGTGAAAAAGGGGGCATAACTGCATCAAAAATTGCCGAGTCAAACCTCATATTGAAACCGACCTGTACTTTGACATGAGTAATCAGCATACAAAATTTGAAACTCATCGGTTCAGCCAAACAATTTTAATTGGTAGGAAACCAAAAAATCACCAATTTTCAAAGTAAATAAGGGACATAACTCCTGTAAGATTTGTCGGACGAAACCCTAGGTACAAGGGCATCCATTCCCCCAAGCTGCCCTATCACCATACCAAAGAACATTAAAATCCGACAACTGATGTTCGAGTTATACAAAATGATCGTACGGACGGACGGATGGAAAAAGTAAATAAGGGACATAACTCCTGCAAGATTTGTCGGACGAAACCCTAGGTACAAGGGCATCCGTTCCCCCAAGCTGCCCTATCACCATACCAAAGAACATTAAAATCTGACAACTGATGTTCAAGTTATAATACAAAATGTTCGTATGGACGGACGGAGACCTCCACTATATACCCCTCAAAAAAATTTGAGGGCATAAAAAAAACACACAGCCAGTTTTTCAAAACCAATGTTTCCCATAATTCCTCTGGCATCACATTCCAATTCTGTGACCAAAAATTCATATTCTGTTGTCCAATGCACAATCTCATCGTACATCTGATACTAAAAATACATATCCAATTTACATGGCATTAGTTCCAACATATGCTCTTAGATTTGAATTTTACCCCTGAGCAATAGTGTGAAACTGTTGAGCAGAACCTCAAACATGAGTTAATACTTCCAATAAAACTATTTTAGGTGATTCCCCCCGCCTCCCAAAGTTTTGTGTGAAACCACCTAATTTCAATCTGACCGGCCCAAGGTGAGTTCTTTGCCCAAGTCACCTAGTCTCTGCGAGAGAGTACAGCTTCCAGACCCATGGTGATAGTAACTTCTGGAACAGGCTTTGCGTTTTGTATGAAGCACCCGGTCTAACCCCCCCCCCCCCCCCCCCCCCCCCAAAAAAAAAACAACAAAAAAACCTTTACTTGATTATGAATAACTTGGCCTGGATAAGTAATGACAAACAGCAAATTAAATCAAACTAAGCTTTTGATGAACCAAATACTTACAAGCTTTCGGATTCTGTCCAAAACAAGATCAACAATCTCCTTCCCTATTGTATAATGACCCCTTGCATAATTATTTGCTGCATCTTCCTTTCCAGTTATCAGTTGTTCTGGATGGAAAAGCTGCCTGTATGTACCAGTACGAACCTCATCTAAAAAAAACAACATTTTGCATGTTTTAACTTAAGTTCTTTAACATAAGAGATGTTGTCAAACGTCCCAGGGATTTCCTGGTTGTGTGCTTTCAACGAAACCATATCATGTGGCCCCTCATTGGAATGTGCTCATCAAGCTCATTCTAATGAGAGGCCACATTACATGGTTTTCTAGAATTTTTTTGAAAAATTGGAAAAACAATTAAAACAATAAATTTTTTGGTCCTGCAAGTTGGGTAAAGGGTTAATGAAAGACATCCAATCACTAATTGTTTTTAAAGCCGCCTGAGCTCTGATGTGCGCTACAAGAGGTTAACTGATTCAGATCAAACAACTTCCATGACATTTTATGGTGTTATGAGGTTTTCATCAGGGGCATTTCTACATTGAGAAAAGTGCAAAAATTTTGTGTCAAGTATTTAATAAATTTTCCCAACTGTCATTTTTGGCTGAGTATTTAACAAATTCCAACTCTCCCCTTCCCCAACCCGCAATTTACTTTTCAATAAGGAGCCCAAAATGTGGACTTATCGACTCTGAGGGCAGTACAAAATGAATATTATCTCTCTCTCTGATTTATGTATGATCTTTTGTTATTCAGTTATGTATACTTTTTGTGTGCAGAACATAAACTTGTATATAATTTCACCATTAACTCCTTGCATTCTGCTGACGGATATTCCTGCACAGGTCATGATTTTTCTTGCCAATGAAATATGTATAATGTTGGCACATTTCATCCAATTTCCACCCTGCAAATTAGGGTTGGGCGGTATTTCGGTATACGATTATATTCGGTAATATTTTCAATACCGTTACCGATACCGGCAAATAATTGTTTAATCGGTATACCGAAAACTCGGTTTTACCGCGATATGCAATTCTCAAATTGCCCATCGCGGTTGGCTGTGAATAGTTTCACGTCAATCAGGCTCGATACACTTGGCTTAAATTTGGGTAATTATTGTATTCTGTTTACAGGCATTCCGCCGGGCAGTTTTTCGGTCCGGTAAACGGACCCATTCCCCCAAAATCAAGCAGCAATTTTTCCCCCAGAAGTTGAGTTTTTTCCTCTATACGTTTTTCTTAAATGTATTCAATAAAGTTGAAATCGTATACAAAAGTCATTCTCTAGGCTAGTATCAGCATTACTATTGAATCCTCAAAGAAGCAGAGGGATGTGTTTATTATTTGCTGGGATCGTAACTTCGACTACCGGTATTTATAGAACGCAAGATATTCCCAAAGTTCGGCAAAATCGTGGTGACCTCACGTCACCATAGACGAATATATCAGCCAATCGGTGCTCTTTTTATTTATATCTCCTGAAGACATTTCGCGAACTGTTTGACTGATAATGATGAGATGATCATACTGGTCCGAAACGACCACCGATGCTGCAAATCCAGTACCGATGGGGCGAATAGACTGTGGTGCCATACGACCTTGTTGCCAAACGACTTTTCCCCAACAAAGTAGGGTCGATTTAGAAAAAAAAATGCTCGTTTGACTAAACTTTTAAAACGAAAACAAATTTTGTTTCGTCCTGCATTTTCAATTATATACATTGGAGCATATTGGGTTGCGTAAAAAAAGAAGTCAAGGTCGCAGTCGCTGTGGCGCCGTCACTGTCAGAATTCGTGGATTCGTGTTGTTTTGCGTTTGTATTTTTATGAAAAATTGGACCAAATGTCGTAGTATTGTATGTTCTGTAAAAATTTTGAGTATTGCAGAGGAAAAAAATACATGTTTTCATCTTCAATTATTCAGCATTTTTGCGAGAAAAATGCTCCCAGAGGCCACCAGAGAGCACCTAGAAATCAAAATTTTCTTGGGGGGAGAACCCCCCCAAACCCCCCTATGTTTGCACGTGCCTTTGGCACGTGCAACAGACGCCTTTGGCGTCTGTATTTTTTTTTCTTTCCAATACCGGACCCACAAATTTTCCCCTCGCGGAACCCCTGGTTTAGTTTCTTGCTGTGCGAATCATAGTAAAGTTCAAGATACGTGTGTGTTTGCAGGTTTCTGCCAAGTCATTTATATTCTGTGGAGGCATTTAATGAATAGCTGACTGCTGGAACTGAAGCAATTCTGTTTACCTTGAATTTGAAACAAGTTGAGGTGGAGGGCACGCACTTAGCATGCGTAGTTAGTCACATGGACACTTTCGGCCAATGGCACTGCCGTCTGCTGAAGTTAAATAAAAATAGGACATTTTCTTTGGGGGAAATATCAGGGGATTCCAAACGAAACTCACAGTGATTGGCTGCTAGGACACGCAGTACGTCATTACTGCCTCGTGATTTCAGAAATGTGCTTGCAGGATTATTCAACACAAAAAGGACGAAAGTCTTGTCATTATTTAAAAAAAAATAAAAAAGCCCAACTTACTTACATTTTCTACCAAGCAGCATTCGCCCCATACAACCTTTTTATTTGAATGGTGATGTGTATGTAATACGGTTATTAATTTTAATCAAACATGAAAATTATTGTGATGAACTGTGGCAATCGCATGCCCTTCTGTTGTTACTTTTTGCACACTTCACTTCTCAATCTCATGTCGCTGGACGATTCTGATTCGAAGAATTATTATCTCTGGGTTTGATTTTATTTTGAATTTTGTTCGATAAACATCAAATGTGCCTTGTTATATCATTTGTGAGTAAATATTTGAAAAAGTTTTGATTTTTGACGGCCGTCTTGTGCAAAGCTTCAGGCTCAAATTTTACAGTTTCGACACGTTGAAGTTGCGTTTTTTGTTATGGAGAAGACCCCCTTTGATTTTAATCGGTATTTCGGTATACTGCGGTAATATTTTGCGATTACCGCGGTATTTATTTTTACCAGTACCCCGCCCAACCCTACTGCAAATTAAATGGATTTTTTCACCTATGATTTCTTGAATCAAATTTACGTGAATTTTTCACAAGATTTGATGAAAAATATCTTAAAAATACTCAGCAGGTTAAGAGTTAATTAACCATGGCCTTACATGCTTGATCAGTTGATCATCATTTTTATTTTGTGAATATTCCAAGGCCTCCGGACACATTTTCCAGGATTTTCATTCAAAGATTTCTGTCTTTCATGATGTCAATTGACCACTCAGAAACTTATAATTATGAAGTTAGACAGAGGACAGTTCCCAGTTAGTGAATCTGGGGAAACAAAATATTCAAAGTAACCATGAGGGTATCCTTGCACATAAAAGTATATTATTATGTTTCTGATCAGGGAACCAATTTGGCCAGGAGGCATTTTTAGTGATATTCATTTGTGACCGTATTTCTTCACTGGAGACTGAAGTATCGAGATTATCAATGAAAGAATAGAATAGAAACTTCAAAACCAATTATTCATGCTAAAACAAAAACAAAACTCAGATGTGATTGGCAAACATGTGTGACAGATCGATATGTAAAAAATATAAATGAAAATTGTGCTCAAATTGGTAATTTTTTTTAATTTTAAAGAAATTAGCTGCCATTATCTGAGAGATATTCACAACAAAGTCAAAACTTGAGTGTTATAAAATCACTCCCCATTTATTGTTTTGTTAATTTTAGTGGATTTTAAACAAAAACATACATTTTCCAACTGGCATTCGATTATCAGCCGTCACCACAGTTTCCAGATAGATCTGGGTCAGAATGCAACGTTTTGCTTGGCTGATTACAAAAATGGGTGGAGTTTAGTTCTTTTGCTGGATTCATGATGTCAAGTGGAAAATAGTCAGTCAAAGGAAATCTGTATGGAACACATGTTTGTATGGATTTGTATTAATTTAATGTGGAACTCAGAAAAATTCAAAGGTGTGTAATAAAATCAATTACTGATCATTATGTAAGACACAAGTGAATTGGTGCTTGTCAAACATGCAAGTTAAGCCTGTCAATCATGCTGCTTATTTGCAGACTTTGGGATCACTGGGTAAAATCTGATGTTGATCCCTCATTTCAATATATATTTCCTGCCTAAAACCACTTGATATGGGTCTTGACATTGGACAATGTCAACTTACACATGTAATTACTTGGGTGCAACTACTAGTAAACAATTAATATATGTTCATGTAAAAATATTGGTTTACCTAATCCTATTTGCACACTGGGTACCACCATATTTTCGGAACAGTTAAAGGTCTGATAGTCCCTATAATACATAAAGATATATGAATATAGTATAGAACCACATTTAAAGGATCAGTACTTTACTGCAGTGAACATACCTACAACTGTTGGTTCCAGATCAACAAACACAGCTCTTGGAACATGCTTTCCTGCACCTGTTTCACTGAAAAACGTATTAAAGGAATCATCACCACCACCAATTGTTTTGTCACTTGGCATCTGGCCATCAGGTTGAATTCCATGCTCCAAACAATATAATTCCCAACAAGCATTGCCAATCTGGACACCAGCCTGACCAACATGAATGGAAATACACTCCCGCTGTAAGTTTAAAAAAAAAGATTGTTACAGGCCATGACTGTTGACCAGGTCTTTTATTGAGTTAGAGTTAAGTCATTATCTGAACTCCAGGTAACTGAAAATGTTTACGGTCACAAACAGCACAAAAACAGTACTGGTAGGGCTGCAACGATTCACCATGATATTTTGCTACAATACGATTTACTTCATCTTGCAATTCGAGGATGCAAATTAGCAGCGGTCGACCCACATGCCCATGACAAGAGAATTTTACTTGTGGCATATTGCTTTATCTTCCAATGTTGACCCCTAAACAATTGTCACTGAAATGATAACTCAGCACAACAAGGCTTCCCCAGTCTTCATCGGAATTGTTATTGCCTGCAAATGACAATTGTAAACTCAGCGAAGCAATCTTCTTTGATGGAGATATCTGATGTCCAATCAACAATCAGGGTTTGACACTAACCCACGTCCGACCGGCATTGTCTAGTAGATTTTGGTCCGGTTGTGCTGTTTCTCTGTCAAACTTGCCCGGCTGGTCGTCCTCATTTTTCTAGGGCAATAATTGATTAATTGAAAAAAAAACAATCACTTTTGTTATTGCAGCGAGAACGAATGAGATAGCGTTGGATCGGCACACAAATATAATATATTTGTGTGCCGATCCGACTCTTATCTCCTTCTATTATCATGTCGAAACATACTGTGATGATAATATCGTTGAGTTATCTCCTGTCGCAACTGTGAAGAAGGGATCTACTCGAGTCGACTCGTATCTGCACCGTGCTGAATGAAACACGGAAACTTGTGACGTCATGACTCATAGCTTATCACAGTACATTGTATTGTAATGTTACATTACAATACAATGTACAGTGATGTGACATTATGTTGACGTCGACATCTTGTCAGTTTTAGTTGAGTTATTACCTGTTGCAAATTGAAAATTTGTTATGCAGAGAATGAAAGACAGCGTCGTAGGTGTGTCCAATATGTCAATCAGAGTGACGTCATCAAGTTTCAACTGTGTCAGTGTGACTGTCAGAGTGTGTGGGAAATTCCATTTTGAATCTGGAATATACTGTGAATTATCGTGATTTCTTGTGTGCAAATGGATTACAATAATATTCTCTTATGATTCGATAATTCGCTGGGAAAATTAACTTCTCGAAATCCATTTGAACCTGAAACTTATGTGCACGGTTTTATTGGACTTGTACAAATCTCAGTCTTTACACAGTACTTTTTCTTGAAAATGTGGCGACCGAAACGGAAAGTGACAATTCCACGAAATGAGAAACAAAATGTCAAGGTGAGTTTTCTTAAATTTCTTTATGGACAAAATCAATGCATGATAATATTACATCTGGAAATAGACGTGTTGACTTACAACTTACAAGATGCACCTTTTGGGGGGCACGATACCTCAGGAAATGGACGTGAAATGATAGTAACTACATGTATCGTTTCACGCTCATTTTCTGATGTTATATGTAGCGCGCCCCACAAAAAAAATGTGCGCCTAAGTCCCAAAAGCAGCGAGCAACTAAATGCGCAACTGGGTTTTTCAAAATCGAAGGACTGTACCAGTAAGCAAAGTTGAGTTTACCGATAGTTTATAATAAAAAGAAATTGTGGTTCGATTGCAAAAGTTAAACGAATGTACGATATCATTTTTTTACCGTCGTGTCCCCGTTTTTCTCTAATTCCGTGGACTGGGTCAGGGCAATTACAGATCAGGTCCGGGCTAATAATTTTTGAAGCGACTAGACCGACATGTCGGGTGCATAAAAACGTTAATGTCGAACCCTGCAACTTGCTGGTTAACCTTCACTCCCATCATTTTTTTAATATAAATTTTACTATATTGTTTACTATCAAGTTAAAAATAATTTGTGCTCGTTGCCGTGTCGCACTGACTTACAGTGGTTGGCACAGCGACGCATGGGAAAAGCGCGCAATTGCTCTCGTACACCATCGCTCACGCAAAAATTGTCCAAGGTGCACGAATAATCACTCGCCTCTATTCTTGGGTATGTTTTCATCCTTTTGAGGTGTGTCAACAGAATCATTCAATTAAGTTTTGATGATGGGAAATTTTTAAGAATCATTCACAATTTGAAGCGTTTCAAGTACAATTCCAAACAATTTCCTTTCTGTCGTTATGAACATGACAAACAGAAGTTCGCTTATACAATCCACACACGACACGCTAACAGTAAGAGGGTTGCACACTCATAAATTGTGTTCAGAACCTTTGATGCGGTTTACATCAACACTGGCAACAATCAGGCCTGGCCTTCTGAAAAATCCAGGGGAGCCGCTACGGCTCCCTTAAATCTGTTTCAGGGGAGCTATTCCACACTTATATTAATTATACACAGTTTTTAACAAAGGAATTGAAAGTTTGAGGAGGGCCATTACAGTTTAAGGAGGGAAATTATGGCCCTCCCCAATATGATTTGAGGGGAGCCAAGGAGAGCCGGAGCAATAGCTCTCCTCAAACGGCCAGGCCTGAACAATTCATTTCAAAGTCGGGTCTTTGCCGAATCGCCCCCTACATGGGCTTTGAAGTCGACTATCAGTTATTTGGAAGAAAATGTTTTGTGAAAATCAAAAGCAGTCGTTGGAACCACACGTTTTAAAGTGGGAGTTTCTTTTTGGTAAACCCATATATGGGACTGTGTCACACGAGTCATGACGTTGCACTGCATTATCTATTTTTATCACATGCTCCACACAATTGAACATGAGAAAAATTCAGTGGCTTTGTGTTTATAAATCCCACCACAAATGGCACGATATTAAACTTATTGCACCCAAACCTCTCACAATTAACACGGATTACTAATATGGAGGAATTATCTGTCCAATATGGGAATAAAGAATGTCATTATATATTTAATGAGATGATGAGCGTGGTTGAAAGAAATATTGCGACATTTTGCAGAATGAAGTTGTTTGGGCAGTGAAGAGTGTCTGTATTCACATGATGGATAAAAAACAACTCTGTACACAGTTATACAATCAAAATCTTTAATATAATATTCTGCCTTTTCTTTCACGAACCATCACTTACCTGATATCAGTAACAGACAAGTGACGTACCGATCACTTGCCACTGGTTGTCCCACAAAGGGGAAGAAAGTTTATTACAGATCATCCATTACACTTTCACTGAGTTTAAGACAATCGGCAAGGGCCGATGCTGAACCATGAGTGCCGATGGTGAACCGATGGGCGCTTCTCGGCCAAGTGCCGATGTTACACCGATGATGTTACACCGATTAATCGTCTCACCTCTAGAAGACTTGCAAGCAACAGTGAATGTTTTATTTCAAGTGTTCAATGCTGATATCACACCATGTAAGCTAAAATCCGCGCAACGGAGAGATACCCGCTTTCCGGAACGGCTACATCCGCATTCCGTTTGTTTTATTCAACCAAAACGGCAAACGAGTGGACGCTTGGCAAGTGATGTAAATAGATCCCCAATTAGATCATTTTAACATGTAGACGTTTAACATCAAATCGAGCAAACTTTTACCTTTTTCACTAGCCTTTCAAGAACAGAATATCCCAAATGAATGACTCGCTCACTATGCCCTGTCAATTGTTCGAGGATATACATGTCATTATTTATAAATTCCTGGCATATAATGGCTTGTACAAGCAGATACAGCCTTGTCTTAACCAGTTTGGTTGTTTGTCAGAGATAACCAGCATGTTTGCCAAAAATAATGACCTCAAAATTCATCGCCAATTGTTACATTTTACAACGCTCAGATCGGAACTTCACAACGCCACGGAACGGATCGAGGTTTAGCAGTTGCTTAAAATCTAACGTAACTGTGTTGCTTCGTAAACTTTCTCACCTCAATTATGATATCTGTAATTGATGCCTTGAAGGGGTGCCCCCACTTTTTCCAAATCTAGTACCTGCCACGGGTGTATCAAGTAAGCATACCTAAATTGTAATGGCATATTAGTACGATGAGTTATAAGAAATTCTCTCTATCTCATTTCAGTTCTGAATTGAACGACTTAGGGTGCAGTCCGCTTACTGAGTCAGATGTCATTATCGAGGACGATACCACCTCAAAAGATGTCGATCAAGACACTGCCAGTAATCTTGAGTCAAGGATCTCTAGCGCAAGCATAACCTTGAGACCATACCAGCAGGTATCCATTACAAGTGCGCCGAATCGTCATGCCAAATGTATTTCTCAAGCCGCAACTCTCTTATTAGACACAAGAAGCATGATGGTACCCTGTTATCCTGTTCTGCATGTCATCGGAGATTTTCTGACAGAAATCATCTGAACCAGCATAGACGATCTGTGCATATGGGGATGAGGTACCCCTGTTCCTTTCCAGATTGCACTAAATCTTTTATGACAAAGAATGGGTTAAAGAAGCACACATATAAACACGATGACAAGTTCAAATACAAATGTCAGATTTGTGAGAAAGGTTTCAACTACCTGACAGGGTTTTTTGACCACGTCAACAAACACCACAGTCTGAGACCACACAAATGTTCAAAATGTGATAGCGATTTTGCTCATGAGAGGTCGTACAAGTTCCATGTGAAAACATGCGGAAGGGTTCCAGATATTATTAAGTGCGATATTTGTGGAAGTCAGTTTAAAGCCATAAAATATTTAAAAGAGCACATGCATTTGCACAACTCCCCAGGGAAGTACCAATGTTGTAAATGTGGCAAACAATACAGCCATCATGCTAGCCTTCACATCCATGAGAAAAATAAGCACTAACAATTCATGTACCTCCAATGTCTGCATCACAAAATAAAGTTTTCTTGTATTTGTTGATTTGTTACACCACAGTAGTGTCCAAGGTGGAATGTCCCTTTCTCAATCGTTCGTCGAATAGTCAGTCCTGTTTAACCCTTTACCCAATGCGGGTATCCGACACGTACCAAAAATTGTTGAATAATTAAATAATTTCAATTTTTGGCTCAAAAACACAGCTTATCATCTCATTAGAACGAGCTTGTTCCAATGAAGGGTCATAAGTTATGTTTTTGAGACATAAATATTGAAATATAATCAACTTTGAATGGAGATCTTTGCAAATAGCACTTGCTGGTTTTGACCGTAACGCTAGGTAAAGAGTTAAAACCTTTGGGCTTGGCAAATAAAACCACAACATACCAGAATACAGCCATTTTGAAGATTCGGCATGTATCTTATCACACTGTTTTGTTTTATTGGAAAATGTAGGTAGTCATCCTCCAATAAAATGGAGCAGTGTAACCTTTATGAACAATAGGTCTCTAAATGTACTTATAATCATAATTGTGTCTGTTGCAGTGGGAAGTACAAATATAAAAGGTGCAAATATTACAGCACTCTACCAGTTGATCTTTTCACCAATGAGCAGTTTCTTGGATTCCATGTCAAATTCACCTATGGCTGCTTAACAGTAGGGATGGGACGATACGCTTGGGTCACGATACGATACGTATCTCGATACACCATTCACGATATGATTGCGTATCGCGATATATATATCAAGTACTGTTGTTTCCCTATTGCTGTGTCACCGTATATATGGATGTAGAGTACAGAAACAGGGAAACAATGATACTTGATATGTATCTGCCTACCTGGACAGTACTTCGATTTTGGGAAACAATGGCGAGCGATATTTAGCTCACCTCAAATTGGACTCACACATGTGATCATCCCCCAAGTGAAGTCGTTAGAGATGAGACGATTAATCGGTGTAACATTGCCACTCGGCCGATAAGCACCCATCGGTTCACCATCGGCACTCATGATTAAACATCGGCCCTCGCCGATTGTCTGAAACTCAGTGAAAGAGAAAGTGTTATTGATGAACTTTCTTCCACTTCATGGGACAACCAGTGGCAAGCGATCGGTACGTAACTCGTCTGTTACTGATACCATGTAAATGATGGTTCGTGAATAAAAGGGCAGAATATTATATTAAAGATTTTGATTGTGTAACTGTGTACCGAGTTGTTTTTTATCCGTCATGTGAATACGGACACTCTTCACTGCCCAAACTGTACTTCATTCTGCAAAATGTTGCAATATTTCTTTCAACCACGCTCATCGTCTCATTAAATATATATTGGACAGATAATTCCTCCATATTAGTAATCCATGTTAATTGTGAAAGGTTTGGGTGCAAAAAGTTTAATATCGGGCCATTCGGGGTGGGATTTATCAACACGAAGCAGCCACTGAATTTTTCTCATGTTGAATTGTGTGGAGCACATGATAAAGATAGATAATGCAGTGCAACGTCATAACTCGTGTGACACAATCCCATATATGGGTTTACCGAAAAGAAACTCCTACTTTAAAACGTGTGGTTCCAACAACGGCTTTTGATCTTCACTAAACATTTTCTTCCAAATAACTGATAGTCGACTTCAAAGCCTGTGTAGGGGGCGATTCGGCAAAGACCCGACTTTGAAATAAATTGTTTCCATTGTTGATGTAAACCGCATCAAAGGTTCACCGTTCAGAACACAATTTACCGTGACGATGCACGTGATGAGTTCTCGACTCAGTTGTTAGCTGTTTATTTTAAATCGAAAATATTCTGCACTGATGGTGCTTCATTGACATAAAATTAACCCTTCGATGTCTGTTATTTAATTTATTTAAGTGAGTATTACCGTACTGACTCGTGTCGAAGCCCAGGAGGTGCTTGCAGTGGATAAATTGCAAAGTGGTGGTGATGGGAAGGTGGGTGGGGGGGGGGGGGGGGGGGGGGGGGGGGCTTAGTGCTTGCAAGTCGCGTTGGGATGCGTCGGAAATTGTCGATATAAGACAAGTAAGTATCCACTGGGTATGTTACGTTTCTTTGGAAACCACCTACCAATTTTATAGAATTTGCTTTAAAAATTCTCATAATTATCTTGTACATACAGTTCAGATTTCGGGTTTTAATCCTCAATTTAATGAATAAAACAAGCAGAAAACCATGTGGTGTTTTCATTTTTTTTTTACTCTCGAAGCCAGAAATGGACGTAAGTTGACAATCAACACTGCAAACCACCCCCTTGAAAACAGGCAAACATAATCTGTTTAAAAATAGCTGTTTTTTTTAATATGTACATTTTATTATGCGTAAAACAAAATAAAGCTTCACACAAAATCAATAAAAAAAATTCTTCATATGAAGACCAGATAAAATTTACACAGCGGAATATGAATAACAAAATAGTTGCCTCCCTTGGCAAATTTAAAAATTTGATTTTACACTGAAAGTCATAACTTCACATGTTGTAGAGCATGATGAAATGATAAATGAGCATGATTTATTGAACCAATATGTCATAAATCATATTCCTGGTTATGTTGTTAAAAAACTCTCAAATACCAGAGTTGTAATTATTTTTTATTTTTAATTACCACTTTCTCATTAATTTCTGAATACCTGTTTTTCACAATGAGATGCACACGATCGAACGTGGCAGTGTTCTTTTACAATGAGTTGTGCCCCGCTTGAAAGTGGCAGTGTTCAATCAGTATCTTTCTGATGATATTCGACCACTGTGAAAACTGTAAAAACTATATGTTGTGCGCGTGTTTCAGACAACTATTGACAGCAGCCTGCACTCTCATTTGAAACAAGTGACAGCTTCCAAAAACGAGGTCGACAAAAAAATAAACAAGTCAATTTTGCTTGGGATAATATTTTAATGAAGACTTATTACACTGAACACAGACATAATGTATTACACAAAAGACGAATTTAACAACACAAAAATCTCAACTCCAAAAAATATACATAATACAGTATTGCAGTTCTATTTGGTAAGTACAGTGTTGCAACAAGTCAAGCTATTTTTCCATTTGATGCCTGTAAATTTGACGTCTTGTCTCAAACAACTTTCGTCCAATTTGAAACTTGGGGGGTGGACTGTGACTCGAGTAAGGCACCCTGGTTCACAAATCTGAAAAAGCGGGGGGTGGGCTTCGACACGAGTCAGTATGGTAAAAGTGTGTTATCTTCCGGGTTGATGGGGATTCTGATTAAGGTAAATCACCCAGTTTCTGCAGTCAGCTTGAATAATAAAGAAACCATCTGACATCGGCATTCGGTATCGGCCGATTGTTGTCTAAAATAATCGGCATTCGTCTGATGGGGCATTTTACTAATCGGCTCATCTCTAGAAGTCGTCACTCCATTTCATTGTCGGGGCAGTTCGTATCGTTGTCTCGTGGATGATATGCAATGTACAACAAAATCAAATTGTGTGTTTTATGTTTGACCGGTGTAATAAAATAAGAAAAAAATCTATATACGCATTATTGGTGTTTGTGTTTTTATTCTCCAATACTCCATGGACCAAGGTAAAAAGGACAAATGCAACGTTGACGTACCCAAACTGTGAAGTTTTAGGATTATTCGCCATGCTTCAAACACGTTTCCAGAAACGTCAGAATTTTCTGAGAAACAGCCAGTAACAGCCTGAGTTACATCCCCTGTGTGAGCTGTCCCACCAACTTCCCAAATCCACAGCCTCCCTCGATAAAAATCGCATCTGAAAAGCTTGCTTGTCACAGTGAACCCGGTTTGCATGAAGTACCACATCAGCCACTCTGGCGTTTTCATTCCATGAAACATTTTTATTAAAACCTGATCAGCAAGTGAGGCTGGGCCTCACCTGACGAGGTTGCTATTGTTGATGTTTTCAAAATCGTTGGCGCGGTGTGTTAGCTCCCTTGATGTACAACCACGATAACTGAATGACTCTGTGCGCGAATCGAAATGACAAAATGCTTTTCTGTCAAATTATCAATGCTATTTGCGCCGTGATTCGTGATGCGACACTGCTCATTTGTCTCCCTGGGTTTGCCTGGAGGCATAGCGAAAGTTGTTGGCTTTTATTAGTGAATACACGCACCTAGTTGTGATGTAGGCTCCCAGTTGACATACAACTATGTCCTGCGAGGCCCCAACACACACTTTGTCTGGGTGATAACACTGTATCGCGATCCCGCGATATTTGGCCTCTGTATCGGTGCACGTATCGTGACGGGTCGTATCGCGATGCATCGGTGTATCGTCCCATCCCTACTTAACAGCATCCATGGTTTAATTCAACATTGCAGGCCTGGCCGTTTGAAAAATGCAGGCGAGCTACTACCGCCCACCTTAAATCACCCCAGGCGGGCGATAATGGTGGCCCTTAATTCACCTCTGGGAGCCATCAATCAAGAATGCCCTATCACTTTTAACTTATTCAAGTCAGTGACGCCTGAAACAAAAAATGCAGGTGTTATTTTTTCTATCTTTATTAGTATTAAACCGAAAATGCACATTTTCTCGTTTCAAGCGAAACATTTTGGTTGTTTCTATTGCATGTATGACAGTCTTGACAGATAGTCGGATCGAAGTGTTTACCCGAAGCTACCTTTGACCTTGCATATCCAGGCCTGGCCTTTTGAAAAATCCAGGGGAGCCGCTATGGCTTCCCTAAATCTGTTTCAGGGGAACTATTCCACACTTATATTAATTATACCATAGTTACTGGAAGTTGTGGCTGCAACTACTTTTTCAGCACCACGTCAGTCCTGACCCCGTGTTACACAGGCCTGGATATTTCACGGTAACGATCGTTCCGTTTCCGTGTCGTTACCGTCACAGCAAAAACATGGAAACGATTTTTTGTTTCCCATGCATTTTATGCAGACTCGGACGCGGCATGTGTTCATAATTTTATAGGAATGTGGTGTCCAATTCAAAATCGTACTCTTTAATTTAATGGACCTTGTGACAGAAAGACACTACGTGGGAAACTAATATACTGACTCGTGTCGATGCCCAGGGGACGAGTAATAGTGGTTGCAAGTCGCGTTGGGGTGCGTTGGAAATTCAATTGGCGATATAAGACAAGTAAGTATCCACTGGGTATGGGTATGTTACGTTTCTTTGGAAACCGCCTACCAATTTTATAGAATTTGCTTCAAAAATTCACATAATTATCTTGTACATACGTTTCATTTTCAGATTTAGGGATTTAAAACTCAATTTAATGAATAAAACAAACACAAAACCATGCGGTGTTTTCATTTTTTTTTGTGCAGTTACTCTCGAAGCCAGAAATGGATGTAAATATGTCAATCAACACTGCAAACCACCCCCTTGAAAACTGTCAAACATAGTTTGTTTAAAAATAGCTGTTTTTTTAAAGTACATTTATTACGAATAAAACAAAATCTAGCTTCTCACAAAATCAATAAAAAAAATCATAATATGAAGACCAGATAAAATTTATACAGCGGAATATGAATAACAAAATAGTTGCCTCCCTTGGCAGCATTCGAAAAATTGATTTTACACTGAAAATCATAACTTCACATGTTGAGAGCATGATGAAATGATAAATGAGCATGTTTTATTGAACCAATAAGTCATAAATCATAAGGTAAAAAAAAAAAGGTAAATCTGGTTACACGGTTATATAATTCTCAAATACCTGAGTTGTAATTATTTTTTATTTTTAATTACCACTTTCTCATTAATTTCTGAACACCCGTTTTTCACAATGAGTTGTGCACGCTCGAAAGTGGCAGTGTTCTTTCACAATGAGCTGTGCACTGCTCGAAAGTGGCAGTGTTCAATCAGTATCTTTCTGGTGATATTGAACCACTGTGAAAACTATATGTTGTGGGCGTGTTTCAGGCAACTATTGACAGCAGCCTGCACACTCATTTGAAACAAGTGACAGCTTCCAAAACGAGGTCGACAAAAAAATAAACAAGTCAATTTTCCTTGTGATATATAATTTTTTAATAAAGACTTATTAGACTGAACACAGACATAATGTATTACACGAAAGACGAATTTAACAACATAAAAATCTCAACTCCAAAAAATATACATAATACAGTATTACAGTTCTATTTAGTAAGTACAGTGTTGCAACAAGTCACCTGTTTTTCCATTTGATGCCTGTAAATTTGACGTCTTGTCTCAAACAACTTTCGTCCATTCTGCAATTTGAAACTTGGGGGGTGGGCTTTGACTCGAGTAGGGCACCCTGGTTCACAAATCTGAAAAGCCAGGGAGGGGGGGGGGGGGGGAGGGGTGGGTTTTGGCACGAGTATGGGCTTCAACACGACAAAAGACCTGCATTATGATTTTAAAACATTTGATTATTAGGGCCTATTGTCAAAATCGTTACCCAGTCAAACATTTGACGGAACCGGAAAATCGTTATCGGTCATTTCCCATGATGCAAAATGACGGAAACGAAATATGGTTTCCCATGATTTTTGAAATATTCAGGCCTGGTTACACATACGGTAGTCTATATAATAATAGAGAAGTAATGAAAGCCTATTTTGCCCTGACCGATACCCCCTTCTCAGTTCATTTGTGAATTCGTTCATTGAACAAAGATTCATCAATATAGTTTTCTTGTACAGCTATCCACAAGGTATTTAACTTCATGTTTATCATAAATTAATAATCAAATCAATCATACTACGGCTTCTTTATTTGATAAAAAAAACTCTCCGTAAAGTCCGTTTGACTTTTTTGCCCGCGGCTCGACGCCATTGGAACAACAATGATGGCGTGACATTTCGTTGCTAGGCTGTACAAAAGTTAACCTGGAAAGTGAAACTACGCACTGCGTTGTTCTTGTGCTGCAGACGACAGAACAGAAGAATAATGGTTGTGGGCTATAATGTAAGAGTCTTCCCTGCAAAACAATTGTTGCACCCCTGCCCCCGAGTTCTATTTATTGTCAAGGCACAACCAACTTGTCCGAACTTTAATAAAACAAGAGGCCCCACGTGGCCTTAATCGCTCACCTGACAAAGTGACTCTAAGAAGTATTTTAGGTCACCTTCACCATGTCATGCCTCATCAACATTAACTGGTTGAGTGATAGATTTTGTTTGAAGTTCAACATTTGTTACCTAAAATTAGTTTTATTTAAAATCATTGGTGTGTGGCCAATCTCCAATGATTTTTAATAAAGCAAATTTATCTCTGCAGACAAACTGGTTTAGCATGAAGCACAAACAAGGAATGTGAAGAGATAGCCTTGGACATCTCTCCCCAACTGTGGATATCTTCCATGTGCTACATGTATATATTTGCATGCAAGAAAACAAAAATTTTCACAAATTTTCCAAAATATTAGTTTTTTTATCATCATTGGAACAAGCTCAAACAGCTTATTCCAATAGGGGTATGGGAAGATCAGGTATATTTTTAAGACAGAAATGTGAATATATAAATAATGGTGTTTTTTGTGAATGATGCTGGAGAATTTTGCGTAAAGATATGGTAAATGGTTTGTTCTAGATACAGAATGATGCAAAAGTATTTAAATTTGATTAGGCAAGTTGTTCCTATAATGCATTTAAAAACTGAAGTAACTGTTTTTTTGCTGACGAACTTTTAGATGTGTGTGTCTGTGTTTGTGTGTGTGTGTGTGTGTGTTTGTGTGTGTGTGTGTGGGGGGGGGGGGGGGGGGGGGGGGGTAAGAGTGTTCTTGCAAACAAAATTCCTGAATAAATGGAAAATTTTATTTTTTGTGTGAAAGACATAGTGCGTGAATGTTGATTGGGACAAGCTTAGAGAGCTCGTTTTAATGTGAAGTCATAAAGCTGTGTTTTACGTACGAAATTCTGGAATAACTAAAAAAATTGCTTTTTTGACTCAAAAAGCATGGTGTGCGACCTCTCATTGGAATGAGCTCAAAAAGCTCATTCCAATGGGGTATTTACAAGCGATAAGTACATGTATGTTTAAGAGACAAAAATTAAAATTTGAATAGCGATTTTTGCGAAGAATGCAGACAAGTTTTGGCAGTTCTGCTGGTAAAAAGGTAAGATATGCAAAGTGGTTGTTTTTTAGAGGCGACATTTAATTAAGGGGAATTAACCCTTGATTACTGAGCTAACTTCTAAAAGTACTGAAATTTCATGAAGCAATGTGAATAACAGACAACAGTTGCCTAAAAATTTCATGAATAACTAAAATTTTTATTCCTTTGTCTCGAAAACATGGCATATGACCTTTGTTGGAATGAGCTGAATGCGTGTGTTCCAATGAGGGGTCATAAAATTTGAACGGAGATTTGTGTGAATAATGCATTAGTACTGCTAGATTTGGGTAAACGGTTCACCCTGGATACCACCCCTTCTATAGTAGATCTTTTCTGCAAATTTTGTCTAAGATTCTATCAACTTTGCAAATAAATACGTTCATGAATCACAATCAGATCCACCCCACAATGTTGCATACCAAATATCAAAAGATTCTGCCTGCTGGATCTGGAGAAGAAGATTTTTTAAGAAATATGCCTGAAATGCACTAAGTTAAAATTTGGGCTCCTATACGGAGCCCAAATATAAACCCAGGGGGCCGATTTGAACAAACTTGAATCAGATCCACCCCACAATGCTGCTTACCAATTATGAAAAGATTCTGAAGCTGGATCTGGAGAAGAAGATTTTTTAAGAAATTTGCCTGAAATGCACTAAGTTCGAATTCGAGCTTCTATAGTGAGCCCAAATATGAAACTAGGAAGCCGATTTGAACAAACTTGAATCAGATCCACCCCACAATGTTGCATACCAAATATCAAAAGATTCTGCCTGCTGGATCTGGAGAAGAAGATTTTTTAAGAAATTTGCCCGAAATGCACTAAGTGCGAATTCGGGCTTCTATATTAAGCCCAAATATGAATCCAGGGGGCCGATTTGAACAAACTTGAATCAGATCCACCCCGCAATGTTGCATACCAAATATCAAAAGATTCTGCTTGCTGGATCTGGAGAAGAAGATTTTTGAAGAAATTTGCCCGAAATGCACTAAGTTTGAATTCGAGCTTCTATAGTGAGCCCAAATATGAATCCAGGGGGCCGATTTGAACAAACTTGAATCAGATCCACCCCGCAATGTTGCATACCAAATATCAAAAGATTCTGCCTGCTGGATCTGCAGAAGATGATTTTTTAAGAAATTTGCCTGAAATGCACTAAGTTCGAATTCGAGCTTCTATAGGAAGCCCAAATATGAATCTAGGGAGCCGATTTAAACAAATTTGCATCAGATCCATCCCACAATGTTGCATACCAAATATCAAAAGATTCTGCCTGCTGGATCTGGAGAAGAAAATTTTTTAAGAAATTTGCCTGAAATGCACTAAGTTCGAATTCGAGCTTCTATAGTGAGCCCAAATATGAATCTAGGAAGCCGATTTGAACAAACTTGAATCAGATCCACCCCACAATGTTGCATACCAAATATCAAAAGATTCTGCCTGCTGGATCTGGAGAAGAAGATTTTTTAATAAATTTGCTTGAAATGCACTAAGTTCAAATTTGGGCTCCTATACTGAGCCCAAATATAAACCCAGGGGGCCGATTTGAACAAATTTGAATCAGATCCACCCCACAATGTTGCTTACCAAATATGAAAAGATTCTGCCTGCTGGATCTGGAGAAGAAGATTTTTTAAGAAATTTGCATGAAATGCACAAAGTTCAAATTCGAGCTTCTATAGTGAGCCCAAATATGAATCTAGGAAGCCGATTTGAACAAACTTGAATCAGATCCACCCCACAATGTTGCATACCAAATATCAAAAGATTCTGCCTTCTGGATCTGGAGAAGAAGATTTTTTAAGAAATTTGCCTAAATGCACTAAGTTCGAAATCGGGCTCCTATACTGAGCCCAAATATGAACCCAGGGGGCCAATTTGAACAAACTTGAATCAGATCCACCCTACAATGTTGCATACCAAATATCAAAAGATTCTGCCTGCTGGATCTGGAGAAGAAGATTTTTTAAGAAATTTGCCTGAAATGCACTAAGTTCGAAATCGGGCTCCTATACTGAGCCCAAATATTAACCCAGGGGGCCGATTTGAACAATCTTGAATCAGATCCACCCCACAATGTTGCTTACCAAATATGAAAACATTCTGCCTGCTGGATCTGGAGAAGAAGATTTTTTAAGAAATTTGCCTGAAATGCACTAAGTTCGAATTTGGGCTTCTATAGTAAGCCTAAATATGAATCCAGGGGGCCGATTTGAACAAACTTGAATCAGATCTACCCCGCAACGTTGCATACCAAATATCAAAAGATTCTGCCTGCTGGATCTGGAGAAGAAGATTTTTGAAGAAATTTGCCTGAAATGCACTAAATTCGAATTCGAGCTCCTATAGTGAGCCCAAATATGAATCTAGGGAGCCGATTTGAACAAACTTGAATCAGATCCACCCCACAAAATGTTGCATACCAAATATCAAAAGATTCTGCCTGCTGGTTCTGGAGAAGAAGATTTTTTAAGAAATTTGCCTGAAATGCACTAAGTTCGAAATCGGGCTCCTATACTGAGCCCAAATATGAACCCAGGGGGCCGATTTGAACAAACTTGAATCAGATCCACCCTACAATGTTGCATACCAAATATCAAAAGATTCTGCCTGCTGGATCTGGAGAAGAAGATTTTTTAATGTTTTTCCCATTGCCTACAGTGTTAAAAAGTGCTGACTCAGCACTTTTTCAAAGTCCCGAAACTGTACCCTATGATAAAACCGATGGCAATTTTTTTTTACCAATCCTTTCTGTTGGTCCTAAGGAAGCTGCACACCAAATAAAAATTCTCAGTGCCGTGCAGTTTTGGAGATATGGGCGTTTTAATTTTTTTCTATTTTTAGCTCCTGCGGATCCCACGGGGCTGCGGGAAAAATTTTTTTTGCATAAATCAAGTACTCATGACCCAATAAGCCCTCACATAAAATTTGGTTCAAATCAGCCTCTCGGTTTGGAAAATAGAAATTTTGGGCGGGGCAAAAAATTTTGCCCCTCCCATAACGACGCCAAGTATAGCCCCACAAACTTCTCTTGAACAAATCTGAGTCTACACCTCAAAAGGAAGCTGCACACCAAATATCAAGTCTCTGCTACTGCTGGTTCATGAGAAGAAGATTTACAAAGATTTTGGTGCCCCTTGGGGGCGTGGCACCACCCAGGAGGAGGGGCAACTTCATTTGAACAAATCTGAATTGGCATTAGGTAATAAACATTTAGCCAACATTTGAATAAAATTGGGCTAGTGGTTTAGGAGGAGAAGTCGATAATGTAAAGTTAACGCCGGACGGACGACGACGGACGCCGGACAGAAAGTGATTAGTAAAGCTCCCCTTGAGCTTCGCTCAGGTGAGCTAAAAAACTGGTGGTTAATTTAAGACAGCGCTACCTTGTTGTCAGAAGTTGAAAATGCAGGAAGCTTTGAAAGGAATATGTATTGGCGGGCGGAAAGGGTATTAGATCTAGGCTATGGGTCTATATGACAGACAGGGAGGGGTGAGAGTGATCTCATGGCCTGTAATAACATTTAAATTTAATGCTGAACAACATTAATCATAATAGTGTATTAGATCCACTAGCCTACATGCTGGTTGAAACGTGGAGTGAATGAGTTGGAAGCGGCGAGGCTTGTTGTAGGCACATATTATTCAAACGAAGCACTTGGCCGATTAAGATATCTCGGGGGTCTCGACAAACAATCTTTCCCGGAGACATTTGTTTTGAAAAAAAGAAAAACCTTTTTAGAAAACCCACTGTGAGCATTTGTGCATGCGTTTGGGAGTTGGTGGGGAGGCAAGGGCAGTGATGCTTTTGAGTGAACGCCGTTCCCCTTGACCCCTTCTACTTGCTGCAGCAAACGTTCTTCCTCCTCAATTGCCAAACTTGATATGGCTACATCAAAAATTACCTGTTACTTGCATGATGAGTGAAACGTAAAATTAGAAGCTGGTGAATGGGAGGGGGAGGGAGCTTGTAGGCGCAGACTTTCAGAGGCGGCCCTTGGTGGATGAAGATCAACAGCCCTCTGCCTTATTAACGGCCCTCGACTCTCGGGCCGGTAATAAACCCCCGGGCTTTTCTTCATTCCTCTCGGGTCGGTAATAAACCACAAGGCCCTCCAAACTCATGGTATTGTTATATTATTGGAAGATATCTTCAGAATCTGTAGTTTATGTTAACTTGGCTGCTCGCAGTTACTGGCTTTCTTGCCAGTCTAGATTCATGGATAAACCTATTGTGACTTTTTCCCAATTAAAACAAAAATTATACACATCTGGCCAAACCATGGGCGGCCCGGGGATTTCCAGACCCCTACCCGCGGGAACCCCGGGAAGTAAAGCAGTGTCTATTCACTGCAGTAAACAGGCTCTGTTTTACTGGTAAAATAGGACCCAGTCACAAAATTCTTGGGAGGTGTAAACCCTCTCTAAAATGGTCGACATGGCTTATTAACGCTCACCCCTGGTGTTGAGTTGATACTCATGTTGTGGGCATGATTAGCCATTGTGCAAAATATGTGACCTTAAACACCAATAAATAAATAAACTGTCTAGACTAGGTGGTCATATGCCTACATCAGGGGAATGTTGGGCACCACCCCTGGATTGCAGCGCATTTCCAAAGTTAAATAACCTGAGAGAACGCAATAAGCAACACTTATGAGGTGTATAAATGGGGGTAGGCCTAGACTTTATTTAATTTTTTCCTTTGAACTAACCGTAACATTAGCTGCACATTTTCCACACACGCAGACACTGCTGCAGACATGTCCAACTTCTAAGTACTTCCTTTTTCTTATCATAAATAGCATAAAACATACGACTGCAGTCTAAAAAATTCACCGACTATCACTGTAAAGCAGATGACAAGAACTTGATCCGTTTCAGTATTCCACAATCATTTTAGACGGTATTTTTAGACATTAGAAACGTTACATCATCATTGTTGTTCCAATGGAGTCGAGTCGCGGGCAAAAAAGTCGAACAGAGAGTTTTTTTTATCAAATAAAGAAGCCGTAGTATGATGATTTGATTATTAATTTATGATAAACATGAAGTTAAATACCTTGTGGATAGCTGTACAAGAAAACTGTGTGGATGAATCTTTTTCCAATGAACGAATTCACAAATGAACTGGGAAGGGGGTATCGGTCAGGGCAAAATAGGCTTTCATTACTTGTCTATTATTATTTAGACTACTGTATGTGTAGCAGAGGGTCAGGACTGACATGGTGCTTTCATTGTTATCAGTGAAAAAAGTGGTTGCAGCCACAACTTCCAGTAATAGGGACGTCACGATAACGTTGTGCAGTTTTCTGATTTGTGTAAAAAATGGCAAATATACGCCTTTTTCAAACTTCTCTTATTCATTTATTTTTAAATATTTGCACCAGATAAAAGGTGTAGGTTATTCACGGGTTCACATTCCACCTAAAACGAATTGGATGACATCGATACGCAAATTATTTAAAAAGAACGACGACGTCAAAGTCGAAGCAAAACACGTATTTTCGAGTCAAAAAAAATCTTTGTAACTTTTTTTCAACCGTTTTCAAGGTGCTGTCGACTGGGAGATATTTTTCACAGGAAAATGTAAGTACCACCATTTTAAAGATCATATTCTCACCTTCGCCTTCATGATACTTTGGAATTTTTCAATTAGGTCATGATTTATTTTTCGAAGGAAAACTTTGATCGCGCATAACTTTTTAACCCATAAATGGACGCAAAAGTATCATGCATATTTAAATAGAGGAGACTCCAGCCTATCAGAAATACTGGATGTCGATTGGCTAATGTTAGGATCTTCCAGTCGATGACTTGTCAAAAAACGGTGACAAAAATAAACCGCCTTCCAAGAATTCCGCTCCACGACAGCACATAATTTTATAAACACGTGCACAGTGCAGCATTCGCTTGTGCAAGTAAATTCAAATTTCCTCTCGTAACGGAAATGAATAAACAACTGAAATAATTTGGCTTGCAATTCACCATAATTGCAAATAGTAAAACACTCAAAAAGTTATCAAAACACATTTATTTGATTGTCTTGGTTGTTGGCTGAAAACTCCGCCCATATTCCCGAAATTTCCAGCAGGCCATGTGCGTTTTCAAGATTTCGAATTTTGTTCTCGTATCGGGCGGAGACTTTCAAGTTTCAATTTCATCGGAATATTTTGGGACCTGCACCTTTTTCGCGAAACACGCTTAACAGGGTTTAATTTAAAATGTAGAATTGTAAAAAATAATGCTAAAAAAACCCAAACATGTCAACAGTGACAGAAGTCAACAAACAACACATGCTTTTTCGATGATAAACAAGCACCTGAGCTGAACTTTTGAGCGAACTGGCCATTATTTTCTTTCCAATCTTCGTTAGTCAAAAATCTTAATTTTAAGGTAAATTACCTTTGTTGTTCAACACTCTCAGTACAACATGGGAGTCATCCGACAAAAGAGTTATTTTTTTTCTCGGGTGCAGAATAATTAAAAATAAATTTGAGTGCGAGCGAGATCAATTTTTTCACATTCATTTTAGACGACTGAATCCAGTGTCTTGTTGCGTAGCCAGTCCTATCTGGGTAGGGGGGTTAGGAGGATAAAATTATGCAGAGTTCTGCTGAAAGTGGAAGTTATTTAATTTTCATGCTCATACTTAAAATAAAGAAAACCCTTCCAATTTTTTTTTTATTGGCAGTTTCATGTGTTTCCACTATAATAAAACTTTGACCAGCCACTGTTTTGTAACGGTTCTCAGGTTAGAAGGCCTTACTCTCGGGGTCCAAATAATAGTACGGTCCCAAATAATAGTACAGGGTGGAAATTTGGTTAAAATTAAATAATAGTACAGACCCAAATAATAGTACAGGTGGGAATTTCCAATTTTCGGAAACAAATTATTAAAACAATAGTAAGCCCAAAAAATTTAACTAGAACAAATTTTGTATGAGTGATACTGGTAGAGCTGTCTCGGCATTGAAATTTGTTAACCATGTCGATTTTTGATTTTTTGTGACTACTAGTAAAAGTTTAAAACCTTTCTACTGATATTAATAACACACATGCTTCATTCAGTCTTTCGAGTTGGAAGACCAGACCAACAATCTGCCATGACCGATCATGGCTGGACATTGTTCCACACTAAAATGTAAACAACCGCAAAAATGCATTTTATTTGATGACAAAGTGCAAACTATTCACAGGTAGCTTTCCGAAGTCGAGAATTGAAAGCGGTAAGCACAATGCTTATCTGTGATTTATTAATCGGCAAAACGACGCGTGAAGTGAGCCGGTTCGAATGTCAATTTTTAGTCAGACTGAATTTGGTCGAGCTTCTCAATGACTGTGTGGGGCCTATGTAGAGGGTGGGGGTTAGGCCCCAGGCCACAGTCATACAATGACTAGTCTGGTCTATGACCGTCTATGGTAGGCCTGTATCGATACGCTTTTGTAACGATATGATTCGTATCTAGATACTTCACCCACGATACGACACGTATCTAGATATGTACTAGTATTTTCAAACTATTTTGATTTAATTTTTAGCTCACCAACTTAAGACCATATAAAAAAAAATTCTTTATCAGGGATTTTCTTTTCAAAGTGATGAGAGTAGCAGGCTCAGACTCCCACTCAGTTATTTATTTTTATGTTTTATGGCAATAAAAAATATTGTTCATCACCAGTCGACACTTGTTTTGCTGTACAGGGGACTGGAAAAGTAAGGATCCAAGACCTGAATAAAATCCATTGCTAATTTTGCTGTAAGCCACTTGATATGGGCTTGCTGTGGAGAGGAGTGAAGTCAGGTGTGAAAAAAGATTTGCTAAAATGATTAAGACAGGTGGTCACTGATGGAAGGTTTACTGGCAAGAGGAGCAATTCAACCTTTTTCTTTTTTGTACTATTTTTGTTTTAATAACAGGTGTACAGTAGAACCTGTCATGGGCGACCACCCCGGATGAAAATCCACTTTATTTTGGGAAGGCAAAATGACACGTTTTTTTACGCATCATGTTCTAAACTAAATTTCCAAATTGATTATCAACTTGGAAACTTAGAACATGATGCGTATGAAATGTGTATTACAGGCACCACGCTGTCATTTACTGACTTACCATTCTTACCAAGTGGTTTCAGGCTAAATCTATAAAATGCCAGAGCGTATTGTCGTCCGTATCTCGTAACGGTAAGACGCACTGGACTGGACTGGAGAGATTGTGAATCGTACGGAAGTAACGAGGGCGCTTAAATGCTCATATGACGGACGTCTATGAAGACACTTAATGAATATTAATGAAGCAGGGAATTTAAGATCTCCACCGATCTGTTACACAAGTACGACACATCTGATCATCCAGTAGGCCGCATTGTCACTCAAGCCATGGCACATTATTTAATTAAACGCTTCTGGAATAAATAATGCACACTAATGCGCGCGATTATTAACGCCTCTCATTTTAAATTGGGAGGCGCGAGTACGATCGCGCTTCTTTCCAGAAAAGGCCTGCATGAATAATATGAAATATTCGAGGGGGTCATACGAAAAATGGACCTACAAGAGAAGGATTCCGACGCCAGTGCAAACGAATATTACAAAAGGGGTTATGTTGGCTTATATAAAAAAAAAATTGACATGAAAATGAAAATGTTTGAGGGGCAATACGAAAAACATTTTACATGGGTAACGAGGGGAGGAGGCATGTAACAAATATGAGGGGGCGGGGGGTGTCCAAACATTTCCTAATATGGAAAGGGCATCCTTGCCCTGTGCCAAACAGCCCACTCTCGTGGATAAGCCCACCCTCGAGGATAAGCCCCCACCCCCCGCACAACCTTTTAGAAAACGTATTTTTGGGGGTATCACCCCAAAATAAAGCCATCCCATATTTATCTGAATTAAAATTTGACTACCGGCACCGGTCATCACGAAAATTTCAATTGTTCAATCAAAATAAAATTATGTGAAAGTGTTTTGGAGTTGGTTTTTTTTTTTTTTCAATTTAATCTTTTCACATTTTCAGCTAAAAAAAATATAATTCCCAAACTACATGCTTTTGTGTTATTTATTACTGTCAGTCCTCATGTTTGTCAACTTTACGTTGGAAGAAAAAATGAAATTGAAATTCCCAGTTCATAAATTATTAATGACAGCGTGTTCAGTGACCCAAATTGTTCCTTTTCATTATTTTAGAAAATGAGTTGAGAAATTACCTGAGGCTGATGTGATTCCTCGAAAAAAAATAGCTGTTCAAAAATAAATATGAATTAATACCTCAGAGTAATATCCAGTTTGATCCATGCAACATGAAAGTCTGTTTTGAAAACAAAACAAGAGAAAGCCATATTGTTTACAACAATGGGGACACATTACGTGCACCAGGGCGGTCTGTTTAAAAATAGTTTGTTTATGAAACATGACGTGTTTTTCTCAAATGCCTTGTATGCCAAATGTATTCTCATACTGTTGCGGTTATGTGAAATCAAAATTATACAAACACGAAATATAAATTAAATAAAAACATGACCTCTCAAGTATAATTAACTTCACCTGGCCTTATATACACTATTGTTATGGTTCAGGTTCATACCAAATTTATCCGTTTTGTGTAAAAAAAAAAAAAAAAATAGAATTGAAAGTTTGTTGAAAATTGAAAAAAATTCGGTTGTGAGATATCACAAAAATTAAGTTACCTTACTTTATATATAGGAACAGATTTTGAACATGCCCAGGTTTGCATTTTGTCTTCATTTTGAACCAACAGTGTTTTCCACCCACTCCACCCACGTGCAGAATTCCCCCCCCCCCCCCCCCCATCACTTTTACAGGCAGCAAATTAAGGGCAAGTGACAATGGCTCATGAATTTTTGTTTTGCTTGTTGAAAGAACCAATGATGAACAAACGTGAGGAAATTCTTTGTGACAACCTTGCAACTTAGCCTGTACATGTACAGATAGGCAGGCTTGCTGGTCTGAGCCCCCCTGTTCATATCGCACTTTCCGAGGTGAACGTCACAGGGGGGGGGGGGGGGGGGGGGGGCTCTTCATATTGCACTTTGACAAAGTGAACGTCAGAGGTTGGGGTGGGGGGGGTCGACGTCCACTGTTCATGTTGCTCTTGGTACGGTTATCCCACAACTTATTACCAATGAAATAAGTTGTGTGGTGACCGCAGTAAAAATTTTCAATTTTCTTCTCTGGTCATCACAACCAGGTTCAGTGTCGATGCATCAGTATACTGGGGAGTGGATAGTTCAGATAGTTATCGGGTGCCAACAACGTTGGGTGCGAACTGCCCCCTGTGCATCTTGCACTTGAAGAAAGTGAACGCAACAGAATTTACGGAGAGGCCATCCACTGATGCATACACATACATGTAACTGCTCACACGTGAATGGATCATGTTGTTTTTTTTTCACAATGGGAGTTATGAATACTGAAGGCAACTTCTCTAACGTGAGTAATACAGAATGCAGTTCAAATATTTTTTTAATAAATACAATTCAAAGTGGAAATGTAGGCCTGTGTAACGACCTGAACAAAGATGCTTCCAGGTGAAAACAAATTGACCACGTGCGTTTTTGACCTAATTTGTTATCATTGACATTTTAAGGATATTTCGTGATAATTTTGTTGATTTATTTTATTGAAATGTATTTTTGAAAAATTGTCCTACACACGTATGATCTTGTCGTCTATGACTATATATATATATATATATACCTGCCCCTTATCCACCGACAAAAGGTCCAAATGCTTGGGGTGGATGTCGGCTTATTCGGACCTTGGCTCTTACGAACCTTGGCTTATTCGGACCCTGGCTTTTTCGGACCTCTGACTCATTCGGACCTCCGGCTTATTCGCCCCTCAATTACATATTTAGAATTACGTCAAGAATTTTAGGAAATTTCAGCTATTTTATATATTTTATTACATTTTATACCAAACCTGGATTTTATTCTGTGTATGACTGTTTGGGATAAAATGTAATAAAATAGTTGAAATTTCCTAAACTTTTTGTCATAATTATCAATATGTAATTGAGGGGACGAATATGCCGGATACCCTTGGGAACAGAAAATATTTCCACATCCTTTCTGCGTTATAGGTCTCCACTCTGCCATTATGTCTCATGCACGTCAAGATGCACCGTTTGCACGCTTCCCATGAATGGCATGATTTCTTAACAATTACCGCTCTGAATAGGAATTTCTTGGTTCCCGTCTTCAGAACGAAGCGTGACGTATGGAAGACAACATCTAAATTTAACCGATTGGTTGAATGGGGTGACTGGGTGCTCCAATAACGAGAAGACGCCAGGCCACAGTGTTCTTCGGATTTTAGCAGTGTATGTTCAAATCTGTCAATTTGACCTCAATTTGTTTCCGAAATAACTGACTACGCCCATTTTGTTGGCGATCGAGTCGTGACAGCAGGTTCGGCAGTGGCGTTCATTTTTAAAGCGGAGGGGGGGGGGGGGGGGGGGGGGTGCTGCTCAAATTTTCGAACGTATAATCCCATCATGTTCTCGATTAAACTTGTGGCGTTGTTTGCCGTCAGTTCAAAACAAAACAAAAACAGGAGAGGTAGGTACAACAGATAAATTTAGAAACGAGCTTGATAATGACAGCATGTAGCGGAGAATTCGAATTTGCAGTGCCAAGCAGTCCTCAACTGGGTAGTCGATCACAGCAGTTCTAGGATCGCTGAGAAAACGAGTTTGACCCTCATTTTTTTTCAAAAATTTCAAGGCCTGGCCTGGCCTTTTAAAAAATCCAGGGGGTTCACTATGGCCCTCCAAAATCTGATTCAGGGGAGCTATTCTACACTAATATCAATTATACAAGGTTAGTAATATGAAAATTGAGGGGAGTCATTACAGTTTAAGGACAGCAATTATGGCTCTCCTCAATTTGCCTTTAGGAGAGCCGGAGCAATAGCTCCCCTCAAACGGCCAGTCATGAATTTATCTGGAGAGACCAGGACCAACGGGAGGGGATTTCCCCCCTCGTACTTCCCACCACCTCAAAATTCAGTGAGCCAAGATCGAGCAATCTGAGGCAAATGTGTGGTACGTGCAGCCCTCCCTGTATTGGAGACTACTTTGGGGCTAATGTTATTTGAACCTTGCATTGCGGCATTATTTGGTGGTGGGGCAGTGGGAATATTTTTTAGAGACGCCATGCCCCCCCCCCCCCCCCCCTGGCCTCAGCGACTTGTGAATGTGTTTGGTGGGGAGGGGGGGGGGGCTTTGTCAAATATCGAAACGGAAATTGCTAAAAGATTTCTGGCTGCGACTGTCACAGTAAATACTGATTTCCAAGTTTCCACAATCCTGCTTCCCTTCTTCTCTGCATTTGCGACAGCGTTCACTTTGCACAGGTCATTGGGTCCAGAGACGGCTGCAACGGCGCAATCAGTGTTGTTTGCATGCAAGGATGCAACAACTTCAAAAAGATTCTTAATGTTGTTTGGTATAAAGCAACGTGTGAGACAACATTTCTGTGGCGATGAAATTACGCAGTGAAATTTGAAGAAAAATGTGCTGAATATCACTATACTGAAAAGGATTAGGCCTATTTGGGAGTTTGAAAACACGAGTGAATGTGATTGTGGACTCAGATTGTTCAGTTTGGAAACTTCAAGTTCAAATTCAATACTGTTCATGGATATATTCAAGGACTAGTACGCATATTGACGTGTTGTGAAGCCAAAATGGTGAGTACGCCTACAGATATTTTCCTTTACACATATACATGCCAAGTGTTAAACACTTGATATGAAAGATGCTTACCGCGAAGGAATTTTACTGGGAAGGTGCACAGTCATGTCTTATAAAATCTTGGCACAAGTGACACCCGGGTAAGAGCACTGTGCAGTGGATGGATGGTCACTGGCTCTTCCGAGTAGAAGGGCGTCGGATCCGTTTTTTTAAATTTGTCTGATCTGATGTTCAGTTCATGTCGGATCCGACGCTCGACACAACTACCGAGTCGACATTCTCGACAACCAATGAATGCATGATTTATTTGCCCCGGCTGCTCAAACTTTGGAAAAATAGGGGTGCCGGGAACGGCCCAAACATTGTACCGGCGGGGTAGGGTGGGGGGGGGGCTCCCCCAGAAAATGTTCGAAAAATTACCTCTCCCAGGCGCATTTTGGGGCCACTTATTTAGTATTCCAACAAGCATGTCATGATCGGCAAAATTTGTGCCGCAGCTCCAGCGCCTTTCAAAATGTGTAAAAACATCAGGCAACGAAAACATTGAATCGGGGTGCTCCAAGAATCTGTCCTTGGACCAAGTATTCCCAAAAAGTAATAGGGTTGAATCACCAGGCCATGACAAACTTTCGATTTAGGGTCACCCAGAGATCTTTCACCGGACCGACTGTTCCCCCAAATGATATGGTTGATGGCTTTGGCTTGATGTTGGGAATGAATACATCATTGAATTTATAATAAATTCATTCGAATCAAGCTGAAACCATCAACCCTATTATTTTGGAAATTTTGGGATCAAACAGCAGGCAACGAAAACATTGCATGAATCAGGTGTGTCCAGGGGATCTGTTTTCGGACCAAGTACTCCCAAAGTAAATTGTGTTGATGAACACCAGGCCACAAAAGCATACAATCGGGGGTTCTCAGGGATCTGCCACTGGACCGAATCCCCCCCCCCCCCCCCCCCCAATAATTGGCTTGATGACTGCAGCTTATTATTATTTCTGTTGTTATTAAATTATGTATTCATTCCCACCAGGGTGAAGCCATCTACCTCCATTATTTTTTTTTAGAATACTTGGCCCGAGAACTGATCCCGAGGCACTCTCGATCCACTGTCTGGTGTTTTGTTTTTTGTTGAAAAGCGACAGACAACGAAACCATTGAATCGGGGCGGGTTGGGTGCCTCAGGGATCTGTCCTCGGACCCAGTATTCCCCAAAATAATAAGGTCTGTGATTCATTTAGAATTTTAGATTGCATAAATTTTAAACCTGGAACTGATTGTCAGAGATGTACTCTCGTGTTTGGAATGAACATGCACGCATGCTTCCCAAAATTGTCAACTCTGCACGATGCTTATTCCATTCTGCACTTTTATTCAATTTTCGACAAAGTGGACACACATCTGAAGGAAGAAAATCGGGGCCATTTTGAACGCAGCAAATAAATTCTTGCATGCAAGTACTTACCTACATAATGAACTGTGCAGATACAAAATGTTCACCGCGTGTATTTCCGCATCATTGTGTGTTTCCATCTGTGCAAGGAAACCAGAATTGGAACGCCAAATTTACCCACTGTACCAAATATAATTTGTCAGTCAATTGTATAGCAAGCCTTCCCCTTTTATTGGAAGGTGCACTGCAACCAACCCTCTTCACAAAGGAGTAGTGTTGAAGTAGGCCCTAGCGTTCGACATTCTCAAAATGTGCAAACATAAGCGGTATTCTTGCTACACAGTATGAAAAGATAAGTGTTTTCAATTACAAATTTTGAAAAAGCAAGTTTCTCAGCTTTTCTTCGAAGTACAAAGTATTAAAAGTAAGTGCAAAATAAGAGAATATGTGACTAAACAGTAAACAGATTTCATAACACAATTAGCACAAGTCAGCATATCGCAAAATACATGAAAGAAAAAGTTATTGGGAATTGTTATTTGGAAATTTCTCCCAATAGGGCCAAATACTGAAAGACATCTTCCAATTACTTACTTATTCGCAAAAACGGCAAAAGTGTGGTATAAAACGTGTTGTTGCTTTCATAGTGAACCACCAGCCTACAATTATTACCAGTTACCAAATTTGTGCATTGAATACCGCTTGTGACTAGCAAAATAAAAAAAAATGGTCAGGATAATCATCAGTTGGAATGAAAATGTTTTTAGAGGAACCCTTTACCAAACGCAGACTTTTTCAAAAATTTATTATTTTATTTTAAATTTTTCAAAATTCTCCAAAAATATATTGATCAACAAAACCACATTATGTGACCTCCCCCCCCCCCCCCCCCCCCACCACCCCCTCACTGAAACGAGCTCGTTCCAATGAGAGATCGCATGATGTGCTTTTTTTGACATGTTTTGGAAGCCTTTTAATTTTTCAACAGCTTAATTTGTCAATTACGCAGGCAGATGTGCCCGATTCGTTAGGTAAAAGGGTTTTTTAAAACTGTTTGATTCGCGGTCGCGGTTAATCAAAGAAAAAAATTAAATAAAATACCGACTTTAATACCTTCGGTTGGCAACATTTTAAAATACTTTACTCGTATTTGAATTCGCGCAGTATTATAATTCACTCAGTTGTAAAAATCGCGCACCAATGTGCGAGAATTCAAGACTGTCATCTTGTTTATTTTTGTTTTTTCGCGAGAGAAGCTGAAACATGTATATTCAGTAAAAGTCAACCATTAATACCTGATGCCCTAATTCAGTTTATGTGTACCATCCAAAGTGCATCACGTTCCCATGTTGTCTGAAAATTCCAGTGGGATTATTCCAAAGGGTTCCTCTATGATAGTTTAACACTCTCGTCAATCCGTATCAATTCGCCATAGTTCGACATTGTTGAAAAGAATGCAGGCTGGCCTTTAAAATCTTCTAATTTGGGAACTCAGTCTGCCACTTGAGATATGTCCCCAAATTATAGAATTCATCACAAAATTAAAATGTACAACGGCTTCCTATAGCCACTTTGCAACATCATGGGCGTTATATTTTATACAGATATGCCTTCCTGTTCCTTATAAATAGTCCCGAAATGTTCTTTTTATAAATCATTTTCCCAAATTTTGTCCTGAATTTGGAGACATCTCTAATTTTGGGACACCTTTTTGTGTGAATATCAACCAATTTAAAGGCCTGACGCAGGGGCATACACACTAAAAACTAAAGTGTTAAAACTGACACTTTCAAGGTGTTAAAACCCATTCTAACTCTTAGGGTTTGATTTTAACACTCAAAGTGCATTGCTTTAAGCACTTAGACATTACAATCGTCAGACATCTGAAACTTGAATGGATGGCACTTCCCATGTGTCTAGCATTGGTGGTTCTCCAGAATCATCCATAATTTGATTTGCGCTTGGTGGGTACATAATTAAAAGGACACAACGCAGATGACGCGGATCAGGCTCGAGAGTTCGGGCCTGATCCGCGTCATCTGCGTTGTTTCCTTTTAAGTGTCGCGACATTACACTTGTCAAGTGGTATTATTGTAACACCCTGTCAAGTTCTGGGGATAAACTACACTTGAACAAAGTGCTAGTTCAGCACTTAGTAAGTGTTAAATACAGCACTTCAAGTGTAGTTTTTAACACTTTAGTTTTTAGCTTGTAGGTGGATCCATTGGGGGCGCACTTGGGACCCGCCCGGTTTTTCGTGAGGCGAACTCCACCCTCTGACACTTTGCGAAAGTTAAAAAAAATAACGCTTTCTGCATCTAAACGGAACAACTTTCCAACGGGTAGTCCTCCCAATCCCTCTTCCCCCTCCTGCGACACTGGAGGGAACACTTTATTGGGGGGGGGGGGGCGGGGGGGGGGGGGGGGGGGCGCTTTCTGAAAATTGACCAAAGAACACCATTTTTTAAAACAAATTCTGGTAGAAAGAGGCCCAAATAAAACGAGGGAAATAATTTCCGACAGGCACTATTGTGAGGGGTGACACCCCCCCCACCACCACCACACTATAGCTTTGGGCCTGCCTTATCGTTTTGCTAATTTCACGCTTGGGAATTGCGGTCGAAGTAGGATCCTCCCCCCCCCCCCCCACATATGAACATTCCCAATAATTTCCAAAACCTATGTTGTAAATACAAACAGCCAAAAATTAGGAGGACACTTATGCATGTAATAGTACTGTGCGAATTCAAATACGAGTAAGGTGACTTGCACTGGTAGCAGATCGTGACTTTTTATGAAATTGGGTTGAAACAGAAGCAAGTCCAATTCAACAATTTTTTAAAAATAACTCCCACTGGTATCAGATGGTGAGTCTGTATTGTTTTTTCATTAGTTGTTTTATGCGTGAACTCCCACTGGTAACAGAGGCAAGTTCAGTTACACGATAGTTTTTTAAATAACTCCACTAGGTATCAGATGGTGAGTCTGTATTATTTTTTTATTAGTTGTTTTATGCGTGAACTCCCACTGGTTGACAGAGGCAAGTTGCAAGCAAGTTCAGTTCCACGATTTTTTAAATAACTCCCACTGGTATCAGATGGTGAGTCTGTATTGTTTTTTCATTAGTTGTTTTATGCGTGAACTCCCACTGGTGACAGAGGCAGGTTCAGTTCCACAGATTTTTTAAATAACTCCCACTGGATATCAGATGGTGAGTCTGTATTATTTTTTTCATTAGCTGTTTTATGCGTGAACTCCCACTGGTAACAGAGGCAAGTTCCGTTCCATGAATTTTTAGCTCACCTGAGCGAAGCTCAAGGGGAGCTTTACTAATCACTTTCTGTCCGGCGTCCGTCGTCCGGCGTCCGTCGTCCGTCGTCGTCCGTCCGGCGTTAACTTTACATTATCGACTTCTCCTCCTAAACCACTAGCCCAGTTTTTATTCAAATGTTGGCTAAATGTTTATTAGCTAATGCCAATTCAGATTTGTTCAAATGAAGTTGCCCCTCCTCCTGGGTGGTGCCACACCCCCAAGGGGCACCAAAATCTTTGTAAATCTTCTTCTCATGAACCAGCAGTAGCAGAGACTTGATATTTGGTGTGCAGCTTCCTTTTGAGGTGTAGACTCAGATTTGTTCAAGAGAAGTTTGTGGGGCTATACTTGACGTTGTTTATGAGAGGGGCAAAATTTTTTGCCCCGCCCAAAATTTCTATTTTCCAAACCGAGAGGCTGATTTGAACCAAATTTTATGTGAGGGCTTATTGGGTCATGAGTACTTGATTTATGCAAAAAAAAATTTTCCCCGCAGCCCCGTGGGAAACCCACAGGAGCTAAAAATAGAAAAAATTTAAAACGCCCATATCTCCAAAACTGCACGGCACTGAGAATTTTTATTTGGTGTGCAGCTTCCTTAGGACCAACAGAAAGGATTGGTAAAAAAAAAATTGCCATCGGTTTTTATCATAGGGTACAGTTTCGGGACTTTGAAAAAGTGCTGAGTCAGCACTTTTTAACACTGTAGGCAATGGGAAAAACATTAAAAAATCTTCTTCTCCAGATCCAGCAGGCAGAATCTTTTGATATTTGGTATGCAACATTGTAGGGTGGATCTGATTCAAGTTTGTTCAAATCGGCCCCCTGGGTTCATATTTGGGGCTCAGTATAGGAGCCCGATTTCGAACTTAGTGCATTTCAGGCAAATTTCTTAAAAAATCTTCTTCTCCAGATCCAGCAGGCAGAATCTTTTGATATTTGGTATGCAACATTGTGGGGTGGATCTGATTCAAGTTTGTTCAAATCGGCCCCCTGGGTTTATATTTGGGCTCAGTATAGGAGCCCCAAATTTGAACTTACTGCATTTCAGGCAAATTTCTTTGAAAATCTTCTTCTCCAGATCCAGAAGGCAGAATCTTTTGATATTTGGTATGCAACATTGTAGGGTGGATCTGATTCAAGTTTGTTCAAATCGGCTCCCTAGATTCATATTTGGGCTCACTATAGGAGCTCAGAATTCGAATTTAGTGCATTTCAAGGCAAATTTCTTCAAATAATCTTCTTCTCCAGATCCAGCAGGCAGAATCTTTTGATATTTGGTATGCAATGTTGCGGGGTAGATCTGATTCAAGTTTGTTCAAATCGGCCCCCTGGATACATATTTGGGGCTTTACTATAGAAGCCCGAATTCGAACTTAGTGGCATTTCAGGCAAATTTCTTTAAAAATCTTCTTCTCCAGATCCAGCAGGCAGAATCTTTTCATATTTGGTAAGCAACATTGTGGGGTGGATCTGATTCAAGATTGTTCAAATCGGCCCCTGGGTTAATATTTGGGCTCAGTATAGGAGCCCCGATTTCGAACTTAGTGCATTTCAGGCATATTTCTTAAAAATCTTCTTCTCCAGATCCAGCAGGCAGAATCTTTTGATATTTGGTATGCAACATTGTAGGGTGGATCTGATTCAAGTTTGTTCAAATCGGCCCCCTGGGTTCATATTTGGGCTCAGTATAGGAGCCCGATTTCGAACTTAGTGCATTTAGGCAAATTTCTTAAAAAAATCTTCTTCTCCAGATCCAGAAGGCAGAATCTTTTGATATTTGGTATGCAACATTGTGGGGTGGATCTGATTCAAGTTTGTTCAAATCGGCTTCCTAGATTCATATTTGGGCTCACTATAGAAGCTCGAATTTGAACTTAGTGCATTTCATGCAAATTTCTTAAAAAATCTTCTTCTCCAGATCCAGCAGGCAGAATCTTTTCATATTTGGTAAGCAACATTGTGGGGTGGATCTGATTCAAGTTTGTTCAAATCGGCCCCCGTGGGTATATATTTGGGCTCAGTATAGGAGCCCAAATTTGAACTTAGTGCATTTCAAGCAAATTTATTAAAAAATCTTCTTCTCCAGATCCAGCAGGCAGAATCTTTTGATATTTTTTTATGCAACATTGTGGGGTGGATCTGATTCAAGTTTGTTCAAATCGGCTTCCTAGATTCATATTTGGGCTCACTATAGAAGCTCGAATTCGAATTTAGTGCATTTCAGGCAAATTTCTTAAAAAAATCATCTTCTCCAGATCCAGCAGGCAGAATCTTTTGATATTTGGTATGCAACATTGCGGGGGTGGATCTGATTCAAGTTTGTTCAAATCGGCCCCCTGGATTCATATTTTGGGCTCACTATAGAAGCTCGAATTCAAACTTAGTGCATTTCGGGCAAATTTCTTCAAAAATCTTCTTCTCCAGATCCAGCAGGCAGAATCTTTTGATATTTGGTATGCAACATTGCGGGGTGGATCTGATTCAAGTTTGTTCAAATCGGCCCCCTGGATTCATATTTGGGCTTAATATAGAAGCCCGAATTCGCACTTAGTGCATTTCAGGCAAATTTCTTCAAAAATCTTCTTCTCCAGATCCAGCAGGCAGAATCTTTTGATATTTGGTATGCAACATTGCGGGGTGGATCTGATTCAAGTTTGTTCAAATCGGCCCCCTGGATTCATATTTGGGCTTAATATAGAAGCCCGAATTCGCACTTAGTGCATTTCGGGCAAATTTATTAAAAAATCTTCTTCTCCAGATCCAGCAGGCAGAATCTTTTGATATTTGGTATGCAACATTGTGGGGTGGATCTGATTCAAGTTTGTTCAAATCGGCTTCCTAGTTTCATATTTGGGCTCACTATAGAAGCTCGAATTCGAACTTAGTGCATTTCAGGCAAATTTCTTAAAAAATCTTCTTCTCCAGATCCAGCTTCAGAATCTTTTCATATTTGGTAAACAACATTGTGGGGTGGATCTGATTCAAGTTTGTTCAAATCGGCCCCCTGGGTTTATATTTGGGCTCCGTATAGGAGCCCAAATTTTAACTTAGTGCGTTTCAGGCATATTTCTTAAAAAATCTTCTTCTCCAGATCCAGCAGGCAGAATCTTTTGATATTTGGTATGCAACATTTGTAGGGTGGATCTGATTGTGATTCATGATCGTATTTATTTGTAAAGTTGATAGAATCTTAGACAAAATTTGCAGAAAAGATCTACTATAGAAGGGGGTGGTATCCAGGGTGAACCGTTTACCCAAATCTAGCAGTACTAATGCATTATTCACACAAATCTTCGTTCAAATTTTATGACCCCTCATTGGAACACACGCATTCAGCTCATTCCAACAAAGGTCATATGCCATGTTTTCGAGACAAAGGAATAAAAATTTTAGTTATTCATGAAATTTTTAGGCAACTGTTGTCTGTTATTCACATTGCTTCATGAAATTTCAGTACTTTTAGAAGTTACCTCAGTAATCAAGGGTTAATTCCCCTTAATTAAATGTCGCCTCTAAAAAACAACCACTTTGCATATCTTACCTTTTTACCAGCCCATAACTGCCAAAACTTGTCAGCATTCTTCGCAAAAATCGCTATTCAAATTTTAATTTTTGTCTCTTAAACATACATGTACTTATCGCTTGTAAATACCCCATTGGAATGAGCTTTTTGAGCTCATTCCAATGAGAGGTCGCACACCATGCTTTTTGAGTCAAAAAAGCAATTTTTTTAGTTATTCCAGAATTTCGTACGTAAAACACAGCTTTATGACTTCACATTAAAATGAGCTCTCTAAGCTTGTTCCAATCAACATTCACGCACTATGTCTTTCACACAAAAAATAAAATTTTCCATTTATTCAGGAATTTTGTTTGCAAGAACACTCTTACCCCCCCCCCCCCCCCCCCACACACACACACAAACACACACACACACACACACACACACACACACACACACACACACACACACAAAAACACAGACACACACATCTAAAAGTTCGTCAGCAAAAAAAACAGTTACTTCAATTTTTAAATGCATTATAGGAACAACTTGCCTAATCAAATTTAATACTTTTGCATCATTCTGTATCTAGAACAAACCATTTACCATATCTTTACGCAAAATTCTCACAGCATCATTCACAAAAAAACACCATTATTTATATATTCACATTTCTGTCTCAAAAATATACCTGATCTTCCCATACCCCTATTGGAATAAGCTGTTTGAGCTTGTTCCAATGATGATAAAAAAAAATAAAATTTGTGAAAATTTTTTGTTTTCTTGCATGCAAATATATACATGTAGCACATGGAAGATATCCACAGTTGGGGAGAGATGTCCAAGGCTATCTCTTCACATTCCTTGTTTGTGCTTCATGCTAAACCAGTTTGTCTGCAGAAATAAATTTGCTTTATTAAAAATCATTGGAGATTGGCCACACACCAATGATTTTAAATAAAACTAATTTTAGGTAACAAATGTTGAACTTCAAACAAAATCTATCACTCAAACCAGTTAATGTTGATGAGGCATGACATGGTGAAGGTGACCTAAAATACTTCTTAGAGTCACTTTGTCAAGTGAGCGATTAAGGCCACGTGGGGCCTCTTGTTTAAATAACTCCCACTGGTATCAGATGGTGAGTCTGTATTGTTTTTTCATTAGTTGTTTTATGCGTGAACTCCCACTGGTAACAGAGGCATTCAGTTCCACGATATTTTTTAAATAACTCCCACTGGTATCAGATGGTGAGTCTGTATTGTTTTTTCATTAGTTGTTTTATGTGTGAACTCCCACTGGTAACAGAGGCAAGTTCAGTTCCACGAATTTTTAAAATAACTCCCACTGGTATCAGATGGTGAGTCTGTATTATTATTTTCATTAGTTGTTTTATGCGTGAACTCCCACTGGTAACACAGGCAAGTTCTGTTCCACAAATTTTTTAAATAACTCCCACTGGTATCAGATGGTGAGTCTGTATTGTTTTTTCATTAGTTGTTTTATGCGTGAACTCCCACTGGTAACAGAGGCAAGTTCAGTTCCACGATATTTTTTTAAATAACTACCACTGGTATCAGATGGTGAGTCTGTATTATTTTTTTTATTAGTTGTTTTATGCGTGAACTCCCACTGGTGACAGAGGCAAGTTCAGTTCCACGAATTTTTTAAATAACTCCCACTGGTATCAGATGGTGAGTCTGTATTATTTTTTTCATTAGTTGTTTTATGCGTGAACTCCCACTGGTAACAGAGGCAAGTTCCGTTCCACGAATTTTTTAAATAACTCCCACTGGTATCAGATGGTGAGTCTGTATTGTTTTTTCATTAGTTGTTTTATGCGTGAACTCCCACTGGTAACAGAGGCAAGTTCAGTTCCACGATATTTTTTAAATAACTCCCACTGGTATCAGATGGTGAGTCCTGTATTATTTTTTCATTAGTTGTTTTATGCGTGAACTCCCACTGGTAACAGAGGCAAGTTCCGTTCCACGAATTTTTTTAATAACTCCCACTGGTATCAGATGGTGAGTCTGTATTATTTCTTTTATCGGTTGCTTTACGTAAGAACTCCCACTGGAGTCTGTATAAAATGATGATCACCCTGATCTAAAAACGCTTCTAGATCACTACCTAGTCACCCATAGTGATGAAAGAAGAAACTGAAATTAACTAACAAGTGAAGTGATAATTATGATTTATCAGTTCTAACAAAAGCATGCAGAAAAACTTTTTTTTCACTTTTTTTTTTATTTGCAAGTACAATTCATTCACGACTATCGAACTATATACAGCTATTTACAGATATCCAACTGCCCTACTCTGTGTAGGGCGGTAAGGCTTTGTTCACTTGTTGGAAGATGATGCTATGTCAAACTGTGTCGCGCACTTTATGCCCCCCCCCCCCTCCCCCAACTCAAATTTAGCCCCCATCCAAAAACAAAACAAAACAAAACAACAGAAGACATTGACCCAATGAAAGTTTCACACATATATGGGTTCCCCGGCTCCACGTGCCTCTGATTTGATCTTGGAGTAATACATTTTGCTAATTTTTCTCGGTTTAAGCCTTGCCCTAACTGGTACTCTCTCTTCGTTTAGCATCCCCCCTCCCCTACACACACACACACACTAGTGATGGGGCGGTGCCTAAAATTTTACTTTCGGTTCCGGTTCTTTGGGGGAAAAGTACTCGGTACTCGGTTCCGGTTCCGGTTCTTTTTATCATTTTCACAATTAATTCAGAAATTCACAATTCTGTCCCATATTAAGGTCAACAATAAGAGCAACTAAACTTCACTTATTTCAGATTCAATTTGTCTATGGGAAGACCTTCTAACACCCATTTTTGCCCACAGACAACTTCAATCCAACCAATCAAACTGACATTCATTGGCGAATCATTGCCAATTTGCCATTCATGAATCATGAATTTAAGATTAAAAACTAATGTTATTGTTAATGTAATGTACTAAATTACTAATGTCTCATGTCATGTGAGACCCAGAAGATTGTATCTTCCAAAACAAGAAGGTAAAAACCTTTTGGTTCTTGCACGACAGCCTGTCAGAATTACTAGACTGTCAGTCATCCACACTGATAAATATATTGTTCCATTTCTTTTCAAACTGAATATCACCAATTCTCCATTTATGAAATAAAAAATTGCTTTATTCAGCATGTATACAACAAATTATTCACAATAAAACAAAAATATGAAACTCAACAAATTAAGTTAATTAACAGCTAAGATTGAGGGAAATAAATATTTGTCTGATGTCCGCTTGACTTGTTATTATGTTACACCCTGATAACTCCAACGACAACAAAAAAAAAACAGTTCATACTGTTGTTATTCCAGTCACTTATTGTGTGTTACTTACACTTTAGTTTCACAAGTTCACAACTCATCACAAGTTCACAACTATGATAATGAAATTACCTGAAAACATGAAATGGCATGCTTGCCAACTAAATTAATGCCAAATTGCCATTGCTTGGCAGCTAACAATCATGATTCATCCTTCATGATTATGAACCACTGTGGCTCCACTGCCCACTGGTACATTGTGCTAATGCAAATTTATGCTAATCATGAGGGAAACTTTGTCAGCTGCCACCTTAGAGCCAAGCTTGTCAATAACAGGCTTGGCACTAAGTTGGCAGCTGGACAAAGTTTCCATTATGATTGCATTGCCACAATTTACCAGTGGTTCATGAATCATGATGGAAAATTATGCTTCATCACTAAAAAGTGACTAAATTGCAAAAATTATGAGCAGTACATGTTGGACTGTTAGTGAAAAATGGTGAAATGCACAATTACACATGACTTATCCCAAGTCTTTGGTATAGTAACTAACTAAAAGCGCATTGCACTGAGAACGTAAACACAATTAGCCCAAATTAGGCTCAAAACATAACCAAACCGACTGAAACTGTTCACTCGAACTTCTCAGTTCAGGTTTTGGTTGAGAAACACCAATTTCTCAGCAAATTCCGGCTCCAGTCGCGATCTCCTCTCAGAAATTTATCAACCCTGCTTTGCTGAAGATTCTTTTACTAGGCACTGAAGTGCTTGAAATACACAAACATTTTTTTCACGAGAAGAGCAAGATTTGGAAACCTGATGCTATTTTCAGCCCACCAGGGGAATGGCGATTTTGATACGTCTAATGGATTTTCAGTATTATACCGTTCAATCTCGAATTCGAATGCTGATTTTAGTTTGCTTTTATCTTCAGAAAGTGAGCTTTTAGACACTTGAAGTGAAACCCGTTGTTTATATCATTGCCAAAAATCATGCTTCTTCTTACTGGAAGAATCTGATTCAGATTGAGTGAAATGAGCAGCTTCCATTGATGGTGTTTCAGTGGGTGCACTTCTTTGAGTTTGACTTTGACTTGCGACTTGTGACTCTGAGTCTGATATTGAAGGGGCGTTACCCTCTGAATCAACATCCTTTGTAGTTTGAGATTTATTGTCATATGGTACATTAGCCTTGAGTTTATCATTGTGGTCACTCATCATTAAATCAACTAAAATTTGTTTTGCATTGTCACAAACTCTATTTGGCAATTTACACAAATCCAGCTCATCAGTAACTGTTTCCATGGCACTAGATTCTGATAATGAATCTGAAAATGCATACATTTTAAAACGAGGATCCATTACAGTTGCAACTAAAAGCAAATTGTCATGTTCATAATTAGGCCAACGCTTGTTAATATTTTTTATAACAGATTTGCCAAAATCGTTCATTTCAATAGATTCCATTTGCTCTATGAGGTTATTTAAAACCGGAATGACCATAGAAAGAGTGGAATATCTGGTTGCAGACATCATGATTGTCGCATCTTCAAATGGGGGCTAAAGCTTTTAC